>JAAGEH010000286.1:43531130-43593274 GCA_011751065.1 Lasiurus cinereus | reverse complement strand
TTTCTTTCTTTCTTTCTTTCTTTCTTTCTTTCTTTCTTTCTTTCTTTACAGCAAACCCTTTATTATTTCTTGCATTGCTGGTTTGGTGGTAATAAATTCCCTTAGTCCTTTTTTGTCTGTGAAGCTCTTGATTTCACTTTCAATTTTTATTGATAGCCTTGCTGGGTACAGTATTCTTGGATTCAGACACTTCTTTTACATGACTTTGTATATTTCATTCCATTCCCTTCTAGCCTGATCAGTTGCTGTTGATAAATCAGTTGCTATTCTGATGGGGGTTCCTTTGTAGGTAACTTTCTGTCCCTCTCTGACCGCTTTTAAGATTCTTACTTTGTCGTTGGTGTTTGTCATTTTAATTATTATATGCCTTGGTGTCTGTCTTTTGTGGTTCATTTTGCTTGGGATCTGTGAGCTTCTTGGATTTGTATGTGATTTTTCTCCCCTATATCAGGGAAGTTTCCTGTCATTATTTCTTCAAACAGAATTTATTTTCCTTTCTCAGTTTCCTCTCCTTCTGGGACCCCTATATGCAGCTGTTGTTTTCTTTGGTTTTGTCCCAAAATTTCCTTAGTCTTTCCTCCTGCCTTTTAATTTACTTTTTTCTAGAAGCTGCTCTACTTAGGTATTTTTTCCTACCTTGTCTTCTAGCTCACTAACGTGGTCCTCTGCTCCTTCTAGCCTACTATTGATGCTTTCATTGAGTTCTTTACAGCAGCAATGTCATTTTTCTTTTCTTCTTGGTTCTTTTTTATTACCTCTTGGTTTTTACTCATATTGTCAAATTTGCCCTCCATTCTTTGCAGCCACCTTATGACCATTTTTCTGAATTCTTTTTCTTGCAGGTTGCTTGCTGCCATGTCATTTACTTCCTTGTCTGGTGATTCCTGCTTTTCTTTCATATGTGGGCTGTTTCTTTGTCTCCTTATGGTATCTTTTCTCTGGGAGTCTGGTTATGTAGTTCTCTCTCTCCTGAGTTGATTTAAAGGCACAAAATACAACACAACCAGCTATAGTGCCCAACGCACTGAACAGAGATGTCTTCACCTTATTAATAACCACAATTTTAGTAGACCAAGAGAAAGAGGCAAATTGGGGTATATCAGAGATTAAAGAAGAGAGAAAAGAAATGAAAGAAAGGAGTGCCAAAATGAAATTTTGAGGAAAAAAAATGTATGAGAGAAGAGAAAATGCATAAGAAAGAGAAGGGGGAAATTCCAATAGAACAGCCCCTAATCCCAAGAAATTCCAGCAAAAACAACAACTAATATCAAGTGAGGCGAGAGAAAACAGAAGCAATAAATAAACAAAAATAAAGCAAATAAAAAAATATAATAATAAGCAAACATCTCACAAAAAAGCATAAAAAATCGATATAATCAAAATTCAAGCAAACACCAATAGAAGGTCAGAAAGAAAAACAATTTTTGGATAGTGAAAACAGAGAAGAGAGAACTGCATATGGATTGGAGCAGGGGATTGAGAATTAGATATATAAGTAGAGTGAAATTTTAACAGGGGGTAAAAAGAGATAATAGGGAAAATCTGAAGTAGGAATGGGTAAGAGTAACAGGGCAACAAACGGGGATAACTTAGGAAGAGAGTGATAGCATAAGGGTAGAATTGAGATAGAGTAAAATGATGCTAAAGGAATGATGAAAATAGAATGTAGAACTCTAATCCCAAAGTAAAATAAAGGGAAAATAAAATGACACTTTTTTTTTCAAAAAGGTAAAATTGTAGTAGTAATAATACTAATTGAAAATAAAAATGTAATAATTAATAAGGTAAAATCAAGTGAGGACAAAAGAAAAAAATTGTTTCTTAAGTAAAAGATAAAAAAAAATTAACAAATTAAAAAGATAAAAAAATAAAAAATAGAATGTGTGGTAGTGAAGGTCATTCATTTCCTCTATTGTTCTCTTTGGCAAGCCTGTTTCCCAGTTGGCACAGCATTGCAGTTCCCTGAGTTCCACTGCTCCTTAGTATTGTAATCCTGTCTTGATTTTTAAGGAGGCAGTATGTCTTAATTTCTTTATTCCTTTATTTGTTATTACACAAGAGTCAATTTGTGATTCAGTCCCTGTTTGGCAGTGTTTCTGGATTGACCTCTGAGACTATAGGTCCTCTCTTGCCTATACTTAGATCCTACTTTCCCTGTGGCACTCAATACCTGTTTGTGGGAGTGGGCTGCCCCAGAACTGGTTCTCTGATGATCACTCCCCACTCTGATCCCCAGGTTCCAGAAAAACAACTTTCCCCTGCTGTCTCCCAGGGTGTCCACAACTGGGTGATCCTATGTATTGGGTTCAGCAATCAGAAACAAGGATTTGAAGAAGAAAGAGTGCAAGTGTGTGAACTCCTTTTACCCCATTGTGTCCAAGCAGCCAGCACACTATTAAAACTACCAGGCTATTGCACTGCATCAGATCAAAATGGGTTGCTTTCTAGAGACTGTCTCTGTTAGCAGCTCTGAGGATCCCTTTCCACATTCACAGATTATGCCAACCCCAACAGCCAGGGATCTCTCCAGGTGCAGACTTCCCCTGGTCCTCCATCTCCCACAGTGCATATGTTTCTCTGTCCTTTGGAACCAGAGATCTCACCTCATCCCAGGCAAAATCCTACCTTTTGGTGGTGGAGTGTAGAGCTCCTCTGAATCTGCGTGTTTGCACCATTTGGGGATCAGTGTACTGGGGTTTGCAGCTGCTTGGTGGGTGCAGATTCTCAAGCTTCCAATAACATTTACCCTCCCCTTCAAGATAGTGCAGTCTCTGCATCCAAGCTGGTCGCTCTGGTAGAGAACCCAGTAGCAGTAGGGGCTGCCCAGTCAAGACAGCCCCATCCAACAGCCCCCCACTTTATCCTGAAGTATAGCTGTCTCTCATCTCGTCAACCAACACTCCCCATGTGACCCTCTGCTGTTCCCTCTGTCTGCTTCAGGACAAGGCTTGAGACACGTCCATCTATTCCACCGCCATTTTTTTCCTCTGGTTTTTGTCTTAAAAATCTTTTTTTTTTCCTTAAAAAATAAAAATAGCCGAAACCCGTGTGGCTCAGTGGATAGAGTGTCGGCCTGCGGACTGGAGGGTCCCAGGTTCGATTCCGGTCAAGGGCATGTACCTTGGTGGCGGGCACATCCCCAGTGGGGGGTGTGCAGGAGGCGGCTGATCGATGTCGCTCTCTCATCGATGTTTCTAACTATCCCTCTCCCTTCCTCTCTGTAAAGAATCAATAAAATATATTTAAAAAAATAAAAAAAAAGAAAATTAAAACAGTAGATCCAGACCATCACTGAATTTTCCCCCAAAGCAAGAAGGAGGTGAGGGAATTGTGACAAGTGGGGAGCCAATATAGATGCCCACACCCTGAGAAAGCCATTTTAAAAGGTCTCATCTTCACCACGCTTAAAGAAGGCAGATTTGATTGGGGAAAAAATAAAAGTCAAGCTTCTGAGCCAGGCCCATCAGCTGGAAACTTAAAAACTTTGAAGTTTACTAAATCAAATGATAAAAACATATCTAAATATATTGAAATGATATAATACTGAAATGTTGATCTGAGTTATACCTCTTATGAAGTCTAGAGGATATAATTTAATCTATTAATTGAATATGCCTTGTATTTTATTTGAAATGCATCCTTAAAAAATGTAAAAGTATTACTGATTTGAGAAATGCTAAGTTTTTAATTTCCTATCTAAAATTTGAAGCTCTGAAATTTTAAAGTTCAGATTGAATTGGGAAAAATTACAATTGTGATAACTAAATGCCTAGAATATAGCAATTTATTTTTGAGAAAATGATTTTTGTGTTTTCTCTGATAATTAGGAATTCAAAAAATATTAATTATTGGTCTAATTAAAAAAGAGGATTAATTCTGTGAACCAGTTTAAATGTAATTGATATTCTTTTAGATAATTTAAATATATAATCTTTAAATCATATTATCTTTCCAAGTTATTTTAAGACTTTGAGAATAACTTTCAGACATTTCATGAGCCCTGAGATGTTTTCAAAAGTCTGTTCTCTTTTAAAATAAATATTTTTTAATTAAACCGATTGATACTTGAAATTGCCGGGAAAGCTTTATCAAATAAAAATTAATTAATATATTTTACTTATATGCATATATATAATGTTATGATGATTTTGGCCTCTAAGGAGGGCAAAATATTTCTTGAAATCCAATAGCAAAATTTTAAGATGGAATTTAAAGTAACAAAAGCCCATAGCCACCTGCATTTTAAATAGGTTGGTTGTGGGGCAGCATTTGTGCTTGTGAATCAGACCTATAAGTTTACTAAATTTACTTTCTTTGCTTTTTTTTAAAAAAAATGCCTACTTGAATTACTTTATAAATTAGCATTTTAAAATATTATCAAGGTCTCATATAAATTAAGTTTATATGAGAAGCCATTGTTTTTATAAGTAATTGAATCCAAGTAAAATCTAAGAACAGATTAGAAGCCACCATGAGGACTTCCTGGCTTGTCAGCTGCCATGTTGGCCTCATGGCT
The DNA here is from genome assembly GCA_011751065.1 of Lasiurus cinereus. Taxonomy (NCBI): domain Eukaryota; kingdom Metazoa; phylum Chordata; class Mammalia; order Chiroptera; family Vespertilionidae; genus Lasiurus; species Lasiurus cinereus. The sequence goes on along the minus strand of JAAGEH010000286.1, from coordinate 43,588,758 downwards.
TGCCGCTCCCATGGAGGCCACCATCTTCAAACAGCGAAGGACAAATCCCTTCTTTCGAATAAACCAATGTCTTTGTAAGCAATTTGATTAAGTCTTCTAAGAAAGTTACTGAGGCCTCCCACAATTCCTCTGTATATGCAAATAAGCCAAAGGGGATACTTTTTAAAAATAAAATTCTAGCTTAATAAAAAGGAGAATTTTGAAATCTTTTCCACTAATATTTACAGTGTAAACTAACATTGTTGTTAAAATATTAAATTTGACAGTAAAATAATAGAGTTTTCCTTCAAACATCTGAAGGACTGTAATGAAAAGTCAATTTATTTGGCCTCATAAACTGAAGTATATAATTTGTGTTTTTGCCTGCCTGACAGAGCTTATGTCAAGTTAAAGACTAATTGCAGAAGTTTGATTAATATCATTTATTGTTCATAATCTAGGACAAATGAAGTTAAAAAATAAGCTTTATTTCAGATTAATTTAAATTGGGTAGTTGAAATAAATTAATATTCAAAAATAAAAACTTAATTGTACTGGAAAAAAAATTTTCCTGAAGTATTAGCTAAAACTTTTACTGATAGTTCATCTCACAGTAAAATTGTTTAACACACAATGAATCCAAAGCAGTCATATTTCTGTGCAAAAATAAAGTTATCAAGACTGCATTAAAAATTTTTACAAAAGCCTCATAATAATAAAATAAAAAAGGGGGTTAGTAAGATAATATCCTATAGAAACATCCTGTAATTTACATCAAGCCTTAATTGCTTTAAATTTTTTTCTTTAAAAATTATTTTTCATTTATAATGCTGATAACAAGACACCCATAAAATTTTATGGTGTCAAAATAAGCCAAAGAAAGTCATTTGGACAAAATCAAAAGGATTGAAAGTCTAATTTATAGAAAAGATTCCTTATTAACCTGTGGTCAAGAATATATTTGTGTATTTCCAGAATACATCAAACCCCTGTGGATTCCTCCAACAACGGATCCCAGAGAGGAACTCCCAGGACTACTCCAGCCACAGAAAAAGCAGTGGCCCCCGAGAACAGAGTTGAAACAGTCCAGAAATAAAGATGGTGAAGATGCCTTGCCATGCTAGCAGTCAGCAGCTGTGTGTTGCTGCAGGTTGCCCAGGACCAAGGGCAAAGAAGGCTGGTGTGCGTGCACTTCCAGACCATGTATGTGCACCCTTCTTCATAGAAATCAAAATGTTTTGTTTTGTGTTCTCCACATTATAAGAGATGTTATACCTCAGGCATTAACAATTTTTATAGATGTATCCAGTTCTGGAAAGGTTGGACCTACTATAGCAGGGGAGCAAAGGTCCTTCAAAACTTGTATATTTCAGTAGAAATACAAGCTCTTATTTATACCTTAACAGATTTTGCTACAAAGTCCATCAACCTATAGTGAGAGTGCTTATGTGATAAGTATGGCCAAAATTATTAAAAGAGTTACTACAGGGCACACTAATTCAGAGGAACTTTTTTCATTTATTTTTCAGCCTTCAAAATGTTATTGGAGAATGACAGTTTCCATGTTTTATTGGAAGCAATGTCCTCAGTGTGTTATCCACCCTCCCTGGGCCAACTTTAGGGTTAAATACCCGAGGACTTAAACCTAATCAAATATGGCAATATGGATGTCACTCAAAAGTGGAAAGAGCCAATTGTAGTCTTAAAATCAATTACTAAACAAAAATGGGGAGATAGATGTTATGTGTCTCCTCAAAACAAATTCCGTCATACTCTTTGTACTTTAAATTTTTTTAATTGCGATGCACAGGGTCGTATTGTTATAGTAATAATAATAAGGATAGAATACAAATATAAAATAAGAAATTGGGTGTGACATATTAGAGAGTAGAATGAAGTGTGAACGCCCTTAAAGAGATGTGCATGTAAGAGATAAAAAAGTTTGTACCCCACATGTAAAGACCAGATAGCAGAACACCTGGGACTCGCTGATAAGACACACTGAAGACACACTGAAGATGTCTGCTTGAGCACATAAGAGATCAAGCTCCGAAGGAGATTAGAGCCACTTGTCTGCTCCTCCACAGACGGTCGCTCTCCGCTCCCCTTCCTGCATCCTGCCTGAACTCTGCGCTCTGCCGTGGACCCTGGGTCCGAACCGTGAGCCACAAGCCGAGGCCTCTACAAGACACCGAGCAGCAGCTGCAACGTCCAACGTCCAGTGTGTGTGTCTGTCAGCGTGGATCTCCGGGTGGCCTGCCGAGGTCTGGAAACCACCAGGACTCTGGTAAATAAACCGCATGTGATTCATGCATTGCCTGTCTATCTCCTGTGTAATTTATGCTCGGCCAATATTTAATAAGTGCCTTGAGTCATCCGTATAAGTCCATTCTATTGGCAGAGGATAATCTTGGCCACCTGTGCTTGCGTCCTTAGATAAATTCTGGGACACGTATAGCAGCCAAAAGCCATTGGGCCTTCTGTATAATAGCTTCCACAGAGTTATCTAGGTGGAAGGAAGCACAAACCAGACAAGAGTTTTATCAGATTCAGTAATAATGTGGGAAAGAGGTTGTGTTTTGTATCTTTTCAGAAGGAGCAATGAAGCCAATTTGGGTGACAGAGCGTAATATCCATCACCACAATGGACCCAGAGAAGCTTCTTGTTCCTTCACTCAAAAGGACTGAGAGCTGTCCTGATGAGAGCAAAGTGGAAGAAGAAAACAAAGCTACACAAGGAACTGAGGTGCCAATATGGGGTCAGCTGAACAAGCTAATGACTCAAGCCCAGCAGATTGTGGAAAAGCAAGAAATGGAAGCTACTTCTTCAACCATGTCTCTGCCTATTGTAACATTGATTATCTTCCACTCTTCTGCAAAGTCTTGCACAGCCAGCAAAAGAAACTTTCTTTCATTTAGTAGCTAAAAATATTAACATGTCTATAGTTTTTATTTTTCTTATTGCTGTGTTGCATTGCCATTGTTTTGTTATTTTAATAGCTAGTGTTTGCTCTTGATGTTCAAGTTTTAAAATGATAAGATTTAAGTAGTTTGTTTTTTGCATTAGTATTGTTTGCAGTTGTTTTAATATTAGAGCTTTTGTTCTTGATGTTTAAATTTTACTTTTATTATAGTAGCTTAAAAACAAAAAAAGGATGAGATGTAGAGAGCACCTGGAAAGGCACATGGGCATTCTTCCTTTCCCAAAATGACAGGCGAAGCCACATCTTGGTTACACATCTTACCAAAAAGCCACATGTGTTCTCAGCATTGATTCTTATCTTTGCCAAGATGCAGGGAAGTTGTTTTTGATATGTAAATCCAATCTAGTACTAGGAATACTTCAGGGCCTACTCAAGAATGCAAATAATACCCTTTGTCTTGACTTTTGGTGAAACTTCCTGGTATTTGAGGGTATACAATAAACACACTGCATTGGCTCTGGGTCACTGTCTCTCCATCAAAAGAAGGCAGTAGTCCACCTAACCTCAGCTTTTCTTTCCATCTCTGTGTCTTGTCTCTTTCTTTTATTTCTCAATCCTCATCTGCCTCTACTCAGGAACTGGACCTGCTCTCTAGCCATGCTGGACATGGAAAAGAGAGAAAATAGTTACAGTCACACCCATCTGCCAATGATCTCTCTTCCCAGGTGTGATTGGTGCACAATTACCTTCCCTATGTCACTCCAGCATTACTGGGCATGTGTGTATCTTCCTTATGTGGTTCCCTGGAGAATGCACAGTGGCAGATTCCTGGTGAAGCTTCCCAAATGACATGCTTATAGTGCCAGGCCTTCTCCCTTTGACATGCTTATAGTGTCAGTCCTTTCCTATTATTAACTAGTAACCCAGCACAGGAAATCTCACAAGACCCAGACCTATGGAAAATCATGCAAAACCTGGAACCCCAGAGCTTGCCATGCAGCAGAACTCCCCCGAGTCCCACTGCACCGAGGGACCCAGAGTCAAATCCTCGCCCACCCACTCACACCTTGACATACACGCAGCCTCCTGGTGACCAGTGTTTGGTCGTTATAGTGTTAGGGCCACTGAGTTTTTATAATATAAACTAGAGGCCTGGTTCATGAAAATTCATGTACTAGAGTGGGGGGGTCCATCAGCCCAGCCTTCCCCCCCGCATAGACCAGGAGCCCTCAGGGGTGGGAGGTGACCTGGAAATTAGGAGAAAGTGACACCCCCATCACACCTCTGCTGCTATCACTGCCAGCAGCACAAGCCTTGGCTGTGCCCTGGTTACCTGAGCCTTGGTGACCCCAGGTGGCTGGGTGGTTGGGAAGCTGCCATCCAAGGCTTGCCTGTGCCTTGGGCCAGCCCTAGGCAGCCCTGAGCAGCTGGGGGCTGAGGTGACTGGGGGACTCCAGAAGCAGGTATGTGGAGTGGCTGGACCTGCCTGGGGATGGACCTGGCTGTACTGTGCTCATGTTGCCCCTACAAGGCTCAGAAGACTGGGTGCTGCCAGCTTGTGGCTGTGGGCACCACCATTGTGAGGGCATAATGGTCAATTAGCATACTCCCTCTTTATTAGATAGGATAACTAGCTAATTATAACCATATCAATATGCCATCTGTATAAGTACTAAAGTTGCCATTCCCATCTTTCAGATAATTTTAGATCTTGATCCTCACATTTTCAAATACTTTCTGCCTCTCATTTTTTTTAAGGCCTGTGGAATATTTATTCTTTGGCTCCTAGAATGGTGGTTTTGAAGTGTGATTCAAATGCCATTGATATCAGAACTCTTGTTTTGCTTGCTAAAAAATGCACATTTCTAGACAACCTAAACCTACTTTGTCAGTGAATTGTGTTCAATTTCTGTCATTTGAAACAAAAAGATTTTTAACTGGCATTTAAAAAAATAGTGAGCCTTTTAAGAGTTTTAACTACTTTTAATGTAAAACACCATTGAAACCTGTAAAGAATTTTTGTGAGTTTATTTGAGCCAAACTATTGACATATGCTGGGAAGCAGAACCTCAAAGAATTGAGAAAATGCTCTGGAGATTGGAGGGTTATATCTTTATTTATACATTACAATCAAAGGAAAGGGACATAGGTGGGTTACATGAAATCCATTGGTTATAGATTACTGAGGTGGGAAAAAACAAAGTGGGGAAATCCTTGGAATTGGGTACAAAGTAAAATGATAGACACATACGTAGGCAGGTGCAGGAACAATTAACATTAGGTTGTGCCCTAAGGAGTCCAGAAAAAGGGAAATTATAAGTTACCCAGCCATTTTAAAAAGACAGATAAATGCAAAAAGACAGATAAGTTAAGGTAAAGGTTGACCTTGTTAGTGAAAATATGGGGCTAAGATGTAATTACTCACCATAACTGCTATTAGTTAAAGTTTAATTTCAGACCATTTTTTATGGTTACTTTAGGTCTCTGAGTTTGCAAGACTGCAAGACTGCCATGTAGGTCTTTCTTGAGCTTGCCAGATTAGCATGTGGCCTCTTTCATCCACACTAACCTAATCATTTATTTAGCTCAGAGTCTGAAATCCTCAGCATTCTCCAAGTCTTTCAGTTAAAGGCAGTTGTTTAAATGCAAATTGTATTTGAGAAAGTTGTCTCATTAAATAGCTACTACCAACTATTTACTCCTAAATACAAATCAATGTTGTTCTCTGAACTAGATAGAACTCTGAAAGAATATTCTGTTTGAAGAAAATTTCTAACTGAGAATGAGGTGAATGAGAAAGGATAGGAACATAAAGATGCTTTCACCATGAGGGCCATGGACAAGTGAGCATGGGACCAGGACACATGCTAAAAGGGCTGTTAGAAGGGATGATAAAAAACAAAGATATCTTGCCTTAAATTTGTGCATAGAAAGATTGCAAATTCTGGCATCCATTTTGATCATGATTTAATCTTTATCATAAAATATAGGAAATTATTCCCCTCACCCCAAAATGTGTGTTATGCTTAATATGAAGAATAAATCCAAGGCTGCCAAATATGATCACATCAGATCTCAGCATGAGCTCACATTCTATGATCATTTACATCCTTAAACTATTCTTCACTTTCTTAGAATATAGGACAACTGGGCTTTTCTCTTTGTGATATATATATATATATATATATATATATATATATATATACACACACACATATATATATATGTATATATATATACGTACATATATACACACATACAATGTAAAAGATGACCTTAAAAGGATGAAATCATGTAATGAACAATATCATGTTGCTTTGTTGTCAGAATCATAACTAATGGAATGATGTTAGAAAGATATTGCAGGAAAAGCTCTAAATTTATATATTTCCTCATAAATTACTCATAAAACCTCTCACAAACCAAATAAAATTATTCTAAGGCTGTATAAATTACTAAATCACTTGATAAGTTCAAAAAATAAGTGACGGTGCCATTTGTGCCACAGTGGCTAATGTCAGTGACTAACAAATTTGTTATAAAATGTTACAGTTTTTTTTAAAAAAAAAGATCATCACTTAGACTTGGATTAACAATAAAAAAGCAGGCGCTTTTCCTAAAGCTGTAGGTGAACAATGGCACTTGAAAATGAAGCACTGGCAAATTGCCCATCTCCTATGGGAAAAGGAGGAAGGAGACTGCATCCTTGTAAACAGAAAGATCTGGGGCATTAACAACATCTCAACAGGACTCAGAGGTTTTTGTCAAGAGCAACAATTTACACAATAATTACACCCATTGGAGCAAACACTGATCTCAATCGCCTCCTATTTCTTGTCCTTTCCCTAAATCAAATGTTTTGTTCATGTACTGGAGTTATTTTGAAGGATTAGTTTATTAATATGTTCATTTAACAAATATTAGCTTTTGTGTGTGTTTTATTTTTCTAAGCAATCAATTAATAAAGTAAACAGCATTTTCCTTTCTATCAATGTACTGAAAGAATATATATATATGAATATATATAAATATATATATGAATATATATATATATATATATATATATATATATATATGTGTGTGTGTGTGTGTGTGTTTGAAAGTTTCTGATAGACCAAGCATTGGCTCTTACCTTTTTCTTTTTTAAGTTTGGCTAAGCATGCTAATAATAATTTATCAAGAAACACAACCCAGCCAATGTAACTCAATGATTGAGTATTCATCTATGAATCAGGACATCATGGTTTGATTCCCAGGTTGCAGGCTTGATCCCCTATCTAAATGTACTTATATATAAATTTGTTTGTATTTACAAGAGGCAGCCGATCAATGATTCTCTCTTATCATTGATGTTTCTATCTCTCTCTCCCCTCTCACTTCCTCTCTGAAATGAATAAAAGTATTAAAAAAGAAAAAGAAAAAAGAAACTAAAACAAAAGTAGTCTTAAAAGAAAACCCAGATTTAGTGGAAATGGAAGATTATATTGCGCATTTTACAAGACAACGATAATTTTCCAGACTATTTAGTTGCTGGTTTTTTCAAGAACAGATGCAAAGGTATAATTTTCCAGATGAATAGCATGAGGCAGAAATGTATACTTGCTGTGACCTATGCTCCTATGGTTGTTACCATTCGTCACAAAACATGCACCTATGTCTGTCTTGACAACATGGGACTTCAATGAATAGATGATCAGAATCAGCCTTCATGGTGCCATGAAAGAGATGGGTGATTTTAGTCAACTGCAGCTCCAACTATCCATGCCCAAGCTCATTATTTATTATTAACATCTTTATGGTATTGAGACACCAAAGAGAGATCCTGTTAAGAAGCAAAACAAGATCAGTGGGATATTGTAATCAGATGGAGGAGCTGCTAAAGTGCTTGGGAAAAGCCCTCCAGATGGTAATGAAAAAAAGATGACCTCCAGTGGGTCATCACAAAGTCCTTCCTGGGAGTCTTAGGGCCTCAAGCTGGGAAGGGAACATAAAGAAGAAGAAAGATCAGCCAATTTTTCCTTCTAGGTAGCGATCAGGGCAAAAGCCTCCTTGGGGATAAAATGCAAACCCTTTGAGCAAAAGAAGTTTGTTGATGGTCTGTAAATTTCCACTGCTTATACACATTCCCTGATCCTGGCCAGTGAAAATTTGGTGTTTAATATATGCATGAAAATATCCTTGCTTATTGAGTTTATGAGTGTTGATATCTTTCCCTGATACTCCTGGGCTCTGCTGTTTTTTCAAAGTTCTAAAGAAGCAAACCTAATTTACATTGCAAAATTCCCATTCTGAGGTAAATGTAATGTTTTTACATGAGAGATGTTTTCATTTCTGCTACAGGAAGAAACATGACAATTCATCTATTGACTTTTTTTTTTCTATCCATAAAATTGTGAGAATGAAATAAATTAATATTTTAATTATTTAATTAATCATTTACTAACTGAAGCTCTAATGTAGCCAATCCTATACAATTACAAACAAATACACAATTACATGAAAATGTATAAATACAAACAAATTTAGAAGTAAATACATTTAAACAGGAGAAAAATGTCAAGTGACTAAACAAAAATAATTTAGTAAGGGCTATGATGTCCTTTATTCAAGGGAAAACACTGGCCTGAGGGAGCCCAGACTTCACAAGCAGAGGAATTTGAAGTAAGAGAATCTTTTACAAAGCACTGGAGGGACAATGTGATGATCAGAGTGTGATTGGCTAGGAAGTCAGGGATTTCCTTGCAAAGCCAGCAGGTACTATATTCTAGAGTGAGGTAACTGGCTAAAATTGATTTGGAAGATTGGTATATGTTATGTTTCCTTGACAGTTAGGCATTGCTAGATTTGATCAAACAATCAAATTGATGTCCCAGTCCAGCCTCCGCATGGGGACCAGGTCCCACAGTTTTCCTCATAGCAGGGGATGCCTACCACACAGATCAGACTGTTTTCCTCCTTCCAAAGTCTGGCTAGAAGGTGGCGACCCCTTCCCTCTAGTCTAGATTCCTAGTCATCTCTTTGTTACTTACCTTGTTTTCCTCATTTACACCATGGATAATTCTTTTTCATCCTCTCAAAAAACACTCCTCTCTGATGTCTGCTTCTTAATCTAAACACATGGCCTTTCCAGGGAGGTCTGGCCAAAGTGCCTTATATTCTATTGCAATATTGCCTGGCCACAATACAAATTAAACAATGATTCACATTGGCCCAAGAATAGAACTTTCTATTTTCATATTCTCCAGGACTCAGATAATTGTGTCACTGTAACCGGAAGTGCTCAGAGATTCTCTATGCCCCCAAGAATTCTTCCTTCTCTACAGTCACCTCTTTTGAGCCTTCACCAAGCAGTCTTTTAGGTAAGTCATGCTGCTACAACCTCTCACTCCAACCATGAAGAATCTATACAGTGTTTCAGTGACTACAGTCAAAGTCCATTCCCAATGATCTCCATGTCCTTCCTCAGCAGGAAGTAATTACGGAAGATATGACCTCCATCCATTAAAAAAAAGGCTAGAATGTTAGGTCTGATCAAACAATGGAATCCATATCCCCTTCCTTAGGAAACTGTCCTTTAGGTCATTTCACAACTGACCTTCACTTTTGCTTAGACTGCATTCCATTTGCTAAGACCAGTAACTTCCCCTTCCATATTTGTCTAAGATCTGGACCCGTCTAGAAAATTCCCTCTGAAAAAGCTCACTAGAGCCCTTTAAAATCTCAGACTCTCTGGTCCCTCAGTGCTGGCACCATTTTAGGGATCAGCCATATGTTTTCAAGATGATCTAATAAATGTATAGTTCTTTATCACTTTCAGCCTCATGCATTCCACCTTTAGTGACCCTAACACGCATTTCCTGTAAGTGGGGCTAACTTAGGTTTCCACTTGTGAGTTGGGCTGAGCAGGCCATGGGGACAACCTCCATTGTGAGTCCTGATATATGAATTACCTTTGTCACAAGTTATAGTCATGTTGTAGAATCAAATTAAAATTGAGTCACATATGTCTAGGACAAAACTGGGACAGTCAATACAGCTGCATAAAAGAAACTTATCCTAACCTTACAGGAATTTACAACTTTTCAGAAATCAGCAGAGGACACCAGTTAATTCCTAAATGACAAGTTTGTTCACTCCATCTCTGGACACCCTTGTTCCCCTGGCTCTTTTACCCTGACTCCAATAAGAAAGAAGACCACCAGACAACCAATCAGCTGAAAAAGCCAAATAACTTCTGCACTTACTGCGTAAAAATCTCTTAGTCTGTGAGCAACTTGGAATGGAATTTATTGCACCTATAGCCTTGAGTTCCAGTTCCTGACTTGCAGGTCAGAAGCTCTGCACTAAACTCATCTTTCAGCTTTGTTTATTCAGTACACAGTTTGGCTTTGACAATATGAGGTGTGCTTGAATGATCACATTACTTACTCGAAAAACCTCAGAATGAAGCATGAGGTAAAAAATTAAACTAGACTAGCCTTTATTGTTCTAACAATATACAGGTCGAGATGAGAGAGAGAGAGAGAGAGAAAGAGAGAGAGAGAGAGAGAGAGAGAGAGAGAGAGAGAGAGAGGGAGAGGGAGAGAGAGAGAGACAATGTGTGTATTGGTGTGTTTCTAGAAGCTGGGAAACAGTGGAGGGACATGGTTAATAGGAGTAATTTTGTCCATTATATTATATAATATTCTTGGGAAAAGTGAAATAAGTAATGGGTGGGAGGAGTGAAAAACCATGTTATGTTTGGGAGAGTAGAACAATTCAGATCATGCCAGACCATTAAATATGAGGTATCATGAGAATGCAGAAGAGGAGGAAAAGGTACTTTATTTAATCTATTACCTTATTGGAGAAGCAAGCAGTGCCATTTCATCAATCTGCAAGCAGATCTTACCTTTCCATCTCTTCACAGTATTCCTTTTAATATTTACTTATGTTATCAATGAATAGTTGCAACTGTTGCATTGTGTTTTGTGTGTGTGTGTGTGTGTGTGTGTGTGTGTGTGTGTGTGTGTTTGAGAGAGAGAGAGAGCAGACATTTTCTTATTCATCTCTCAATAGTGGTCCTAGCAGGGTCCCTGGAAAAACTTGGCACTCAGTAAATATGGGCAATAACAGGGGAGAGAGGAGGGAAGCAATCACAAATTCTGAGACTAGTTTTTGACCTGCCTTGAGAATTTGACTCCTTCTACCAGGATCCATGATAAAGACATTTCTCCTTCTCCACCTTCAAGGTAGTGGCTCTTTGGCATAAGAGGGAGGCACCTGAGATGCATCACAGGACCAAGTATAGGATTAGCTGTTTTCAGGCCTGGCTGCTTAACCCCAATTAACACAAAACACATGGTACCTGAACAATAAAGTAAGTGGTGCCACCAAATGGTTTCAAATTTCTAACCTCCTGCCATTTCTAACATTCCAAGACTATATTCAATTGGATATTGGTAAGGTGCAGATGACACTGGTTTCATTAACAACAGAATTCTTATTAGAGCAAAGTTCTAAAAATGAAATGCACTATTCCTTAATAACCAGTAAAAGAATCCGAAATGGGCTTAATTTAATTTAGAGCTAAGGAATTATAGGGATCTATAGCCAGCTGAATAATCTGCTTTAGGTTACTGGAGAAAGTGTTGCGCATTCAACTAGGGGAGAGCAAACCTTTCAGTCCTTTCAGAGTATATAGATTAGTGTGGTCATTTGCACAACTTTATAAATCCACCAGTTTGGAATTAGAGAAGGTGAGAAGGTCATAGGCTGACATTTCTCAGAGCACAACCCATTAGAAACATTTCAGAAATAGTTTTGCAATTTCTCCTTGAGTTCCTATGCTTTCTGCATTAGACTATTTACATTTTGACACATCATGTCAGTCAAGTAAGAGAAGATAGATGTCAAATGTTCCGGGGCTCTAACATACCACTTAGGAGGGAGCCACCAGCTATGGCAATGAAAATGGGAGGGAAGAACACAAGGTTTTGCAACCCTTTAAAACATAAAAGAAAAATTATAGTGTGCCTTGCTGCTTGATTGTGTCCTGTACAAAGGCAAGTGACACTGACTGGAATCTGTGGCCTTGCAGCCCACATGCCTTCCAGATGATCTGAATTACTCAGGCTTGAAATGAGAAAACTTGAGGCCTTGTCTTGTATGTAGACTGATGCAGGCATTTGGTTGTTTTCAATCAAACTTCAATATGAAGTATCCTTCAGTCCCCGCCTTCCCTCACTCTTCTAATACAAAAACAAAATAAAAACCTGACATGAAAAATGTGGTGTATTGATTCTTGTTGAGCACTGTCAGTTGAAAACTATGTCATAACTTTCATAAATAAATGAGTACTAGTATGTTCCTGATGATCATAATAACATTGATATTGAACCTTGACAGTGCCATTTCTAAGTTGATGAATAGAACATGTCTTCTTTTTTAAGGATATTACCAATTCTGAATTTGGAGTTGGATATAATCAAATATTGCAAACTGAGTATTTCTTGAGCATTTGAATGTTCTGGGGATCTGTGTACAGCTTTTGGCTGGAGAGAAATACATCTACCCACACCTTGTTTAATCCTAGTAGCCAGCTTTTCAGAAGAAGGAAGATGTAACAGTTGATTTTGACTCAGAGCACATCATTTGTAGGATGAGAGTTCATTTATTTCCAAATCCCATATTCTATCTATTGCTTCACTGACTAAATAGATTAGCCCATATAAGCCTCACGTATTACCTTTTTTTTTCTTTCAGAGGCTTAGTACCAATATCTGAATTAGAGATACTTTGTACATTTTAATGGAAATGTATGGGACACAGGTAATCAGCATTTATTGAGTGCCCATATAGTGATCCAGGCATCATACTGTTGAGAGTGCTCTTAACATTTTGTGTGCATCAGATCCCCTTGTGTGTTGTTTGCTAAGAATCCATGTGAGTTCTTCATTCCATATCTAGGTCTCAGGAGGTGGGCTTGAAGATGCATGTGCAGAGCATGCAGATGGACCTGGTATTCATATTTTGAAAATACTTGTTAATGACCTAGATAGAATTTACTAGTAGGTAACAGTGAAAACTCTACTCTCTTTAGAAGCACATTACTTTAGTTTCTTGGTTTTGTTATCTTTTTACCCTATTAAATTAGCATTTAGAATACTTAGTATTTCCTATCAATAGATTCAAGGAGCACCATTTTCATCCTAACGGATCCATCTGGCAGTATAACCCAACTCATTTTTAAATATATATTTCTTTTAAATTTAGTTTTTAGGTTTTTTTTTTAAAACTGATTTTAAAGAAAAGAAATCAAGACTGGGATAGTATTGAGAACATTTTCAATAAAATAATAGTGTTCATCTTACAATGCTCTTTGAAAAATTGTAATTCTAAAGTAGAGATACATAAAAATGAGCTCCAGTTTTACTTAGACAGATTTGTGTAGTTCAACATAAGCAATATGGTACAGGGCCGAGACTGGGTTCTGGTACTAGTGAAACAAACAAACAAACAAACAAACAGAAGAAGATGAACCAACTTAGGCCTGTTAACCTAAAAATAAAAGGCCATTGTGAGAGACAACAGTATTTATTTGAGAAGTAATGATTCAGGCGGAAATCCACATAGTGTTCTGATTGGAAGGCAAAGGCAAGTCATGTTTATGAGAGAGAGGAGGGGAACAATTGCATCAGTGAAGGAAGACATCTTTACAAGTGCAGAAAAGCTAACATAGCAATGCTAATTCTAAAAATTGTTTTCAATTTCTCAGGTCAGTAGTTATAACATCTGTTTTCTTCCTTTTCAAAATTATATTCTCTAAACTTTTCCAAAGTAATACTAACTCTGGGGTCAATAGCTTATTTTTTTCCTTACCATGAATACATTATTATTATGTATTTAGCCATTATAGTTGTTGCTGGGTGATAGTCATGCATACTGCATGAGAAATTAAGCTTCTGAAAACACCCTTATTTTTCTAAAAAAAAAAAAAGAAGAAGAAGAAAAAAGAACATCCTTCCCTGGTCCATGTCACTCATTTGGTTGGAGTGTCATCCTATACACCCAAAGGTCGCAGGTTTGATTACTGGTCAGGGCACATACCTAGGTTGCAGGTTCACTCCCTGGCCTGGGAACCACCAATGACATTGTTTTTAGAACCAGAGAAGTACAAAGACTACACATTTGACATTTCATCCGTGGATTCTTTTGTACTTGCACAAATTCCTTTCTGAGTGATGTACTTCAAAGCCTAATGCCATGCCTCAGGGGTAGATCAAGGTATGCCCTGGCAGCAACTGTCTAAGTAATTTTCCATCATCTGTAAATATTAATTTTTAGTAGAATTTAGACAGCTGAGGTAGGTAAGGCCTACCCCCCACCTTTTTTCATGTGGTTCCAATCACAATTACGAGTAACTAAATGGTGTTTGACATTAATAAATGCAAATACCTTTCTAGTTCAAGTTAGTTTCTACAATATTGAAGAGAGGAAATGATATTCTCTTTAACAAGTGATTAATACTAAGACTTATTATAACTATCAAAGAGTAAAAATTACTGGATTAAATATGAATGATGATACTGTGTGTAAGAAGGAATTAAATACTAAAACTTATATCTAAATTTCTGCCTAACACTGGTAAAGACTTTTAAGTTGGGGAAGAGATTGAGGTGAGGAGGCCTGAAGCAAATTCTGTAAGAAGAAGACTAGAAACACGATGTTTGATTTGCTGGCTTGAATGGTCCCTAGGTGCCTGCCAAAGTCAGTAGACTGTTTAAGGAGCTGGAGACCATACCTGCACCAATGCTATTTTTAAAAAATCTTCTATACTCAGTACAGTGAGTAGTACAAAATTGAAACCCCATAAAAATATGTTAGGTGAATGAATAAGTCAATAAAGCATTTATCACATTTCCTTTCTGAAGATGATGCTACAGTACCTGAAGGAATGAAGATGTGAAAGAATCTCCACCACACCAGAAGCATCTGAAAATATTCTTCAACCTCAGGCCAGCAGGTACATTTTATTGCCAAATTCATATATAACAAACATTTTTGAAATTTAGTTTCCAACATAGGAATGAGGAGAAGAAACATAGATTTTCTGGAAACTACACTAGACATGCTTTGTACACTCTTTCATGAGATAGAGATTGTAATTCCCATTTTGAAGATTGTGGAACTGAGGCTTGAGGAAATGGACTAGCTGGTCAACTGGCACCTGGAATTAAATGATAAAAATTATTTAATGCTGTTTAGAAATAGGACACCTTAAAGGCTAAAACAAACAAAACAAAACAAACAAACAAACAAAAACCAACACTTTTTTAGAGTGGCTTTTTTATATATTTCGTGGTAGGCTAATGTTTAATAAGCACATACTCCCATATTCTGTTTTCTCTTAAATTTTATTTTGTTTTTACTCCTGACAATATATTAAATCAGTGTTTAAAATAAAATATAAATGCACATGCTTATATAGACACAAATGAAATGAAGATACAAATAGGTTTGTAAGCAAACCCCATACATTTCATTTAGAAACATTCATTGAAATAGCTATATGGAGTCCCAAATGAGCAAGGCTCAATGTTAGACTTAAAGAAATGAGGAAGAGGAATAATTAGGACAATTTACTTTGTTATGTTGTAAGGACTGTCATGGAGATTTATCAATGGTCCACATAAGCATGCATAATGGACAACCTTTCCCTTAAAGGGGAATGTAAGTGGAAAAACATTTTTCAGTGGAATAGCCTGGAACATGCATGGGCACATACTCAAAATTTTGTTTGTTTAGGGAACTTATTACTTCCTTACTATGCTTGAACCCATTGGAAATTTAAAACAACATTGCTTTTTTATAAAAATGGCAAATGGAACCTTTTATAAGACTATGATAAATAAAAGTTTGGATAAAACTGGCAAATAATTTACATGAAGGATTTTATAAAAAAGACAATTTGATCAAAAGATAATTCTCTTATCACTGTGAAGAATGATCTGGAAAGGAATGCAATGCATCCTAGATCTGTGGCAATGAGCAACAGTGCCAGCAAGAGAAGATGCAGGTCTCATTAGAGTGGATAGGAGGAGAGAATATGGTCAGGATGAATCGTGAATTACAATACAGTTTTACATGGGTTGGAAGAAAAAAAAGTCACTCCAAGGGACAAAGCAAATTTTTCCCAAGACTACACACAAAGCTTTTAGACTACAGCACCAGATCACTTTATTTTGCCACTTTCACTTAAGGAATCTTAAAAGAATAAAGTTTGAAGATACAGTGTTGCAAAATAGGACATTGTCACTGTGTGGAAATATTTTCAAACTTTTTACATGTATGATGCATATCTTCTCCCCCAACTCCTGCTTCTGCTTTGTGTTCCATGAGGCTGACCTTTATGGGTAGTCCAGCCCTCTGGACCAGACCCAGGTTATGAGTTCAACATCTGTCCCATCGCCTAGCTTTTTCTCTGATGCAGCTCAAGCAAAGGTGAACAGGTTCCAAAATCGTGAAGCAGATTTTTCCTTCTACTTCAGGCCAAGAGAACTTTTCTGGGTGACTTACTATCCCTCAGACTGGTCAGAGGCATGACCTCACAGAAGCTTGATTCATATTTCATACCTCTTGCTCACACCCGGCAGCTTTCTCATTGCTGTTGTGTGGGAGTTACCACAAAACTACTCAGTGTCCATGCTAAACACAAACCAGATAAGAGGAGTTGACACTCTCAATAGGACCCTCAGACTCCCCAGAGAAATCAAAACTCTAAACCCCTTCTCCAAAGATGTTTTGTGAAACTGAGCAATCTGCTGGCTGTGGAGATGGGGCCAGCTCAGTACACTTCCCCCGCCCCCCCCCCGCCCAATTACAGTTAATATTCAATGTTATTTTATATTAGTTTTAAGTGTACAGCACAGTGATTAGACATTTATATAATTACTAGAGGCCTGGTGCACAAAGATTTGTGCACTTGGGGTGGGGGAGGGAGTCCCTCGGCCCAGCCTGCACCTTCTCATAATCCGAGACTTCTTGGGTAGGGTCCCTAGGCCTGGTCTGAGATTAGGGGCTTTCTTTTCCCCCTAGCTGGAGGCAGCTGACCCCAATCCTGCCACTGCCACTGCTTGCCATCTGTACAGAGCCAACCCCCCTCCCCTGCTACCGGTGGCCTCCCTCTGCAGGTGACAGGCATGAGGTGCAATGGCTTGACTGGCTGAGCCTCCCTCTTTCATTGCTGGGGAACATGGCCAGATCTGTGAGGGACTGTCTGCCCATCTAATCGCCTCTAACTGCTGTCTTGTCTACCTGATTGGCCCTAGCCACTCTGCCTGTCTGCCTGGTCACCTCTAACTGCTTGCTGGGGGGTGAGGCTAGCCTGGCAAGGGGCTGTCTGCTTACCTGATCACCTCTAACCACGCGTCTGCTTATTTAATTTCCCCTAACCACTTTGTCTGCCTGCCTGATCACCCTTAACTGCTTGCTTGGAGGTGGGGTCATCCCAACAAAGGGCCATCTGCTTACCTGATTGCCCCTAACCTCTGGCCTGCCTATCTGACCACCCCTAATTACTGGTCTGCCTGCCTGATCACCCCTAACTGCTTACTTGGGGGCAGGACCAGCCCAGTGAGGGGCCGTGGTGGTTCTGGTCTCTGGCTATTTCAGTTGTTACACTTATGGTGGCTGGCCTTTTATTATATAGGGTGAACCGATCACCACAATATTCCAGTACTGACCTGGCACCATACAGTTATTACAATACTATATGCCCAGTGCATGAATTCATGCACCAATGGGGTCTATCAGCCTGGCCTGTGTGATTGGACCAAAACCCACTCACTGATATCCCCTGAGGGTGCAGGTCAGGCCTAGGGACTCCATTGGTGCACAATTGGGGCTGGGAGGAATGCAGGAAGTTGGCCAGCTGGGAAGGGACCTCAGGAGGGTTCCAGGGTGTTTCCAACTCTTCTTGCTCAGTCCTGATCAGCTGGAGCCCAACAGCAAGCTAATATACCAGTTGGAGCTTCTGCCTCCTGGTGGTCAGTACACATCATAGTGACTGATTGGCTGGTTGACTGTCTATTCCCTCGTGGTCAGTTCATGTCACAGTGAGTAGTTGAGCAGCCTTAGCATATCATATTATGCTGCGATTGGTTGCATGGATGACTGGACAACTAAGCACTTAGCATATTAGGTTTTTATTACACAGGGGTACCTCGAGATATGAGTTTAATTCGTTCCATAACCTTGAGGCGTGGGAAACTATGAGATGCTCGAGTCTCGGTAAACTGGTGTGTCCTGTGCAGCCGGCCGATCCGAGCAATTACTCCTATCTCAAATGTTGCTTGTATTTCAAAGCAAAAATCGCTCGTATCTCAAAAATCTCATATGTTAGGGCACTCGTATCTCAAGGTACCACTGTATAGGATTATTGACTATATTCCTTATGCTGTATTTTACATTCTTGTGACTATTTTTGTAATTATCAATGTGTCCCTCTTAATGCCTTCATCTTTTTCACCCATCCTCCCAACCCACCTCCCATGTGGCAACCATTAATCTGTTCTCTGAATCTATAAATCTGTTTCTGTTTGTTTTTAAGATTCTACATATAAGTGAAATCAAATAGAATTTGCTTATCTGACTTATTTAACTTACCATAATGCCATTTAGGTCTAACTATGTTGTAGCAAATGATAAAATTTCATTCCTTTTTAGAGCCAAGTAATATTCCCTTGTACATGTGTACCACCTCCTCTTTATGCAGTCATCTATTGGTTGACACTTAGGTTACTTCTATGTCTTAGCTATTGTAAATAATGCTGCAATGTACATAAGGGTGCAAGTTTCTTTTCAAATTCATTTTCTTTATTTCTTCAGACAAATACCCAGAAATGAAATTGCTTGATAATTCTATCTTTAATTTTTTTGAGGAACATCTATATTGTTTTCTATAGTGGCTGCACCAATCTGCAATCCCAGCAACAGTGCATGAGGTTTCTCTTTTCTCCATATCCTTGCCAACATCTATTGTTTGCTGATTTATTAATGATAGTCATTCTGACAGGTATGAGGTGATATCTCATTATGGTTTTAATTTGCATTTTTCTGATGATTCATGACATTGAGCATTATTTTCATGTCTATTGGTTATCTTTATGTCCTCTTTGGAATAATGTGTATTCAAGTTCTTTACCCATATTTTAATTGGATTATTTGGTTTTGTTTTTTTTTTTTTTTGTTAAGTTGTAATCAAAACAGCCTGGTACTGGCATAATATAGATACATAAATCAATGGAACAGAATACAGAGCCCATAAATAAACCCATGCCTATGTAGTCAATTAATATTTGACAAAGGAGGCAAGACTATACAATGGGGTAAAGACAGTCTCTTCAATAAATGGTGTTTGGAAAATTAAACAGATACATGCAGAAAGAGAAAAAAGAAACTAAGCCACCTTATTACACTATACACAAGAATAAACTAAAAAATGATTAAATATTTAAATATAAGACCTGAAACCATAAAACTCCTAGAAGAAAACAGACAGCAAACTCTCTGACATTGCTGAGAGGTTTTATGGTTTGTTTGTTTTGCGGGGAGTGATATATATTTTTTCAGGTATAACTTCTTGGGAAAGGAATACAAAAGGAAAATAAACAAATGGCACTGCATCAAACTAAAGTTTTCATGCAGCAAAGAAAACCTTCAACAAAATGAAAAGCCATCCTACTGAATGGGAGAAGGTATTTGCCAATGATACATCCGATTAGGGGATTAAGGGTTAATAGCCAAAATTTATAAAGATCACATAGAACTTAACACTTTTTAAACATTTGCTCTCCCTTTGTTGCCTCATTCACCTTTTCTTCACTTTTACTTTAATGGAATTGTACTCCTAAATGATGTGTTAGTATAGTCTCTGCTTAAAAAAACACTTGAGCTGAGAAACTTGGTACAATGGGAGATATGCCATAACATTGGTGATCCAGAAGAAAATGGGCTTTAATTCCCTTCTCTTCATCCTTGCAAATTCCACCCTACCTCTCTCTTAGAGCTAGTCTCTTTTGGTTTCAATATCAGCTCCTTACCCTGGTTCCTCAGACCTAGGAGACTTAAAGACTCTAAGATACTGTATTATCTTTATTACTTTCTCTTAAGCTTGTCCACACCTTAGTAATTAGTCCATTTATAACATATCCCAAATTATTCTGATGATTTATTTAATCTTTAACTTGAAAAAATTATAATAGATCCAGAGAATATACCTCATAAGTTGAAAAGTGACATGTTGATAACCTTAGAAAAAGAACAATAAAGAAAGTATACTAAATTTATAGAAATGTAAGTAAAAAATAATTTAGCCTACTCCTATTGGTATAGGAGTTGAACTACATTACCAAAGATACTTTCCAGGTCTAACATTCTGTGACCCTACCTCAAGAACCAGCACAATAGAGGGGAACATTTTAGTATTTTATCTTATTTTGAATTGGGTTGGTAAATGATATAAAGCAAGCAGAAAAGGTGCTCTGATAGACTAAAACAAACAAACACACAAAAACACCCCACACATACTTGACTCAGAATCAGAATAAATGAGATAGAGCTATTGTGAATGGCCTATGAGCTATATGATACTGAACTCTTGAAATTCCACATGAACTCTTGAAAACTGCATATAGTTGAATTCAACAGGTAAATAAATATCTGAGTTTTCATTTTCTTTTCCTGAGTCTTAGAGTCCTAATATGTAAAATGGAGATTGAAATGCCATGCCATATGGCTCACATGGTTGTTATAAAGAATAAATAAGAGCCTGGCCAGTATGGCTCAGTAATTGAGCATCTACCTATGAACCAAGAAGTCCCCAGTTTGATTCCCAGTCAGGGCACATGCAGGGTTGCAGGCTCAATCCCCAGTAGGGGGCATGCAGGAGGTAGCCAATCAATGTTTCTAACTTTCTTTCCCTCTTCCCTTCCTCTCTCTCTTTGTAAAAATCAATAAAATCATATTTTAAAAAACACACAGACATAGTGAATAATGTAAAGACGGGGGAAGGACCCATTTCACATTTGCAATAATTTTTTTTTAATTTTTCTGATCAATACATCTGAATATTTTCTTTTTCTGGAACTCTATCAGTCATCCAGTGTATTGAAAAAATGTCACTTTCCCAATAAAAATATTTGCCTTCTAGGAAGATAGCCACAAGCATAGACCAAATCCCAAGCAATGTTTGATCCAGAGGTAAGGCTGAGAGCCAATTCCTCTGGCTCCACAATGCTTCCTCATATTCTGGAGTGACCCCGAGCAGCTCTTAACCGCTATCCATGGCTTCCATGCAAACACTCTGCTTGAAGCTACTGCGTATGTTACCACAGGCATCTGATTCATTCTTATTCCTGAGACTAAGAAAGGGCATTTATCAACTGTCCCTACTTTCTTTGGTTCATATGCTGAAGTTTTGCTGACATCCACTGTAGAATTGAAATCAGATTCAATGCCCCATCAGTTTTAGCAAAGAAAAGCAAGCACATATCAGCTATGTCACTGCAACAGCAGTAAATGCATTTAATAGTATCAAATACTGAGTTTAACACTTCCATGATCTGAAAAAACATACAGCCTCATAGAGATAAGAGTCTTTTGCAACCAAGAGAATAATGCACTCATTATAATGTACGGTGCAAACATTTTCAGTGGGAACTGACTATGCAGCAATAGGAAGAGCACAATTTTTTGTAGTTCTTTATTTGGGGGAATAGAAAACTAGGCCAAGTGCTACATATCTAACTCCTCCAGATAAGGTTCTTTAAGAAATCATTGGATTCCTTTAGAGGAGAAGAAAATCTATTTGAAATTTCACATGGACTCTTGAAAATTGCATATAGTTTAACTCAATATAATAATAAATATCTGGGTTTTCATTGTTTATTAGGATGATCATCATACTCTTTTAATTACTTTATATGTTTACTAATTTTATTAAATCAATAATCATATGAAGTAAAAATTAGTATAGCCAATTTATAAAATAAATAAAGACTTAGAGATGTTAAATAATTTAGGGCCAGCAAGTAATAAATAGACAGATTTTAAACCATATTTTGCTAATTTAAGACTAACTTCTTTCAACTATGTTCTGCTGCTATTTGTTCCATTCAAGAAGTCACTAGGGATTTATTTCTATTAAGTATTGGTTTCTAATACTATAAGCAATATTTTTTCCTAGAAATAAAAATGCTCGCATCCCTATCTTTCTGACCTTGCTTATAATTCTACTCAATTGAAGAAACTCTCTTTGTTATATTTTTCTGTACATTGTAAGGGGGGAAATGCCTAGCTCCACAGTCCTTTCTAGGATCTAATGTTCTTAGCTAACCATCATACTGTGAATGTTGCAATTTATGGAGGCAATAACAGAGTGAGGGTTCCAAAATTTAAGATTTTTTTTAAAAAATAGGATTTTTCAGAAGCATGAAAATGGACACTACACTCACAGAAATGACATTCAGGAGTAGCCAAGAGTGATCCATCTCGTGAAGTGTCAGTTAAGTATCCCTGAATAATGGAACTGAACATGTAGGACTACTCTTTGGGGTCCACAGAACTGAAATATAACCTGGTTGGTTCAATTTCAGCTGGAAAAATGGTACTATCCAAAGCAAAGCCTTTATATACTAGTATGAGTAAGACAAGAAAAACAATAAGGGATTCTGGCACAATGCAGAGGCTAGATGTCAGAAGTCAGGCTCCGGGGTTCTTGGAACCTGTTAAATTCTATCATGGGAGAAGAATCTACCAACCTGGTGAGGAAAATGAGACTAGAGGTGAAAGAATGAGCCAGTTCTTTGGCTTGACATGACAGACAAAGCTGCATCAACCCTCTAGTGTAGATTCCTTGTGGATGGCCACAGGAATGTAGACTTGGGAAAAGGTTTCTTTAGGAGATCAGACTTCTTTATAATGGAAGGGACCTGGAATCCATGACCCTGGGACAAAGGATTTGCACCAAAACAGAGGAAAGCAGTTGTATCTGATCCCCTTGAGTTTTCAGAGTTGCTCATTAACTTTTTATAGTAGGATGTTCTCAGTTCTCCTTACCCTTTCACTTTTCATTTTCTCTTACTCTTTCATATACTGTGAATTAATTTCATCTTCAGCCAATATTATGAGGAAAGTAAAGACATTAACTACTGTCAGAGCAGAGCCATCTGGCTCCAGAACTCCAGAACTCACACCAATAAGGGCTTGTTGTCACCTTTCCAGCCTGGAGCCAAAGAAGATCCAGAAAGGTACAGGGTGGTCCATAAGTCACTTTAACATTTAAACATTTATTTACTGTTTTGGCACTTAAAAACTTTTCCATACTACCTGACATTCCCCAGAGCTGCTAGAACAATCTATACTAATAAAAGGGTCATATGCTAATTAGGGTGGATGTCTTCCAGACATCATTTTGGACGAAGCCACAAGTGCTGAGAGGCCCGGGGCTCAGGCAGTAGTGAGCCCCAGTGGCTGCAAGGCCTAGGGCTCATGGCAGCCATGGACTCACAGCAGCTGTAGGCTCAGGCAGCCGAGAGCCATGGCAGCTGCGAGGCCCAGGGCTCAGGCCTCGCAGCTGCCAAGGCCAGCAGTGGCAACAGCAACAGGGTGATGGGAGTGGTATCTTCCCCTTATTAGCCCAGTGCCTCCTGCAGAGGGAGTCTGGGGAGCAGGCCTAAGCTGTCAGTAGGACATCCCCTGAGGGCTCCTGGACTGTGAGAGGGTACAGGCCGGGCTGAGGAACTCCCTCAGCAGTGCACAAATTTTCTTGTACCAGGCCTCTAGTTTTGTATAAAGAAACTTCACAGGATAGTGTGGAAGGTGTTGGTGTTGAAGCACTCTAATAGAGAATAATGTGTACTATAACTCTCCATTCTGGAGAATCTTAAGAACTGCAGCTTATAAACACCAATAAGGGCTTGTTGTCACCTTTCCAGCCTGGAGCCAAAGAAGATCCAGAAAGGTACAGGGTGGTCCATAAGTCACTTTAAACTTTAAACATTTAATTACTGTTTTGGCACTTAAAATTTTTTGTTTGTTTCAGATTTTGAAAATTTGTTCGTTGGAAATTTATTATGGAAAAATTCACAATGAAGCAGCGTGTAAAAATCAATGAATTTTATATCAAAAATCAGTGCTCCATTGTTCTAATACAGAGCATACATGCGCTATAATCTGATCAGGAATCACCCGCAAAACCAGCAGTAGGTCACTTGATTCAAGGTTTCCAGCGCCAGGAGTCTGTTGTTGATTTGCCCGCAGGGAGAGCAGGTTCTGTGCCCGCTTGGGAAAAGGCTGAATGAGCGAGCAGCCACACTTTCAGGGAGAACCTGGATGCCCATGCTGTGAAGCTCTCCAGAGCTTGGAAACTCGTGGACTCCATGGCAGTGCGTGCAAACAGATTTACACAGGGACCCCTTCAAGGTCAGCTGGTGCATGGATTCAAGACCAGGGCTGTCCAGCAGCTTAAGGGCAATGTTCAGGAAGAATTCAAGCGCTGGAACCAGACATGTTAAGAGCCATCATGGAAAATGCCGTAGAAAGAGCCCATGCTTGCAGAGCAAAAAATAGTCATTTTTGTTGCATCATTTTTCATAACAGTACAAATAATGGGTCACCCTGTAGAAAAGACCTAGATAAATGCAGTCAGAAAGTAGAGGGGGAGAGAACAGCCAGGGAGAGAACGACACCTTTCGGCCATGGCTAGAGTGAGCATTCTCTGATGAGGAGAAGCAAGAAAGGTTTTCTATCATATCCATTACTTTGTTTTGGCTCACAAAAGATTAAGAATAAGATTGATTTCTTTCCTTTAATGGGCGTTTTCTTCTGCTCTTCCAGACACTTCAGCCATAACTAAAGAGTCACATATGTTAATTTTATAAAGTATTTGCTTATGCATCAGTCTCCCTCCATGGACTATGAATTCCTGCAGGAACCCCACCCACTTTGGTTTCATTCCTGTCTCCTGCACCTGGCTCAGTGCTGTCCAATGAATGAAAGAAAAAATGCTATGATTGTGCCATTATTCATCTTGGCTCTTTACCCTCTCCACCAGGCAATTCTCTGGCTCTGGGATGATTTCACACCATCAAAGAAGCTAACCATAACCATCTTCTCTACTAGGGCTTTGAAAATAATATTTAAAATAAATTTTCAACATCCACAGAAACAAAGTTGGGCCCAATTTTACTTCAAAACAAATGTGAACACCAGTGAATGTCAGCAAACACAAGGAAAGACACAAAAACTCAGAGATAGAGGTTTATATGACTCCTACATCTTCTCTGGGCCATGAAACTGTACATTTAGAAATCAAATAATTACCATGATTTTTTAAACTTTTATAAATAAAACTTATCACTTAAATTTTAAATATACTGGTGATTCCTCAAAATATAAACTTATCTAGTTTGTCAGATTTTATTTTGAGAATGATGTACAAAACTTGAGGTAAGAAAATGACTTTTGTATATTTATTTAAAATTCAAACTAGTTAACAGTTAGTGTGTGTATCATATATTATGAAGGTAAAAAGAAAAAGTCACTTTAAAAATTGTCAGCCAAAACAAAAATAGATCTAGAAACAGAGAAGCATTGATCAGACCTTCAAACCTCAGAGGGAAGGTAGGGGAGGGTGAGGTAAGGGGGAGAGATCAACCAAAGGACTTGTGTGCATGAATATAAGCCTAACAAATAGATACAGAAAACAAGGGGGGTGAGGGCATGAGTGGGGTGAGGGTTGGGGAATTATTAGGGAGCTAAGGACACATATGTAATACCTTAATCAATAAAGAAATTAAAAAAAATGTCAGCCAAAGGACCAACTAGAAAACTATTTTAAAGCTAAGTTATTTACTGTCAGAAGCAGCTTAATTTAATTTATTATTTGCTTAAAAGGGACAAAGATAATAAAGGCCATTCAATGTAGTTATTTGGATGCTATATTTATCCCCAGTTGATCAAATAATCAACACGATAACACCCTACTTTGTTTAAGTTTCTATTTGTATTTTGTTTTGTATATTAGTATGTGCACGTGTATATGTGGGGTGGGTAAGAATGTAAGTTGAGCTGGTTGAAACAGGCTCTCCTATTATGAAGGCATGCCTGCTACATGGGTTGTATTCAGAGAGATAAGGCACTTGTCTAATTTAATAAATTTCATTCCAAATTAGTTATTTAATTAACTGGGCAACTTTACCATTTTTAAATTTAAAACTATGAGATCTCTCTTTCTATGTGCAAGCCCCTCTTATCAACTATTTCTTCCCTCCTCTGACTACCTTATGTACTTTCTTCCATTATCTTCCTTTAGCCTGGTTACTGTGCCATGTGGAAGGTGCTATTCTGCTGACAACAAATCACCTATACTTCAGTGCCTCCACTTTATTTGCTTCTGGATGTTGCCCTAAATCTGGTTCTCCAACCAGGATTATTTTTGTGGTCATCCTTTGCATGAGCTTCTTATTCTTCTCTGTGGTATACTTTGATAGGACATAAGGATGAGATTGCATTGTCCTATCTCACAATAACAATTGTAGTCATTATACATCCCAGTTTTCCACCCCAACTCCTACCATCATTTTGGAAAACTTCAACATTCCTGCACAGGATTCTCTAACATCCTAGTTCTTTATGTAGGTGGGGGATATTCACTAGATCTGGTCATAATCTTGAAAATATTCACTTTTGGAAAATTAAATATCACTACTTCTGAATATTATATTCTGTACTTCTAAACTTTTATTTTGTCATTTCCACTAAATTGCTTTGCTGATTTCCATATGATAGCAAATATCTTGATTTTTCTTTATTTCCCAAATATATTATTAGTCCCTAACTCAACTAATGCATGGGAATCTTTAGCTTGGTGTCTTACACGTTACAAATATTTAGGGAAAACTACTTATTTTTAGTGTTGTTATTATTATTTTTATAATTAATGTCCTTTTGTATTAAAAGGACCCCATTATTTGTCTTTTGGCCATTTCCATATTATTTCTTTTGGTTCTCTGATCTTGTTCTTCCTTCCCTCTACCCACTGGGAGAGTTCCAGCATTGTTTAATCTAACCAATTGCTTTTCTGTTTCACTCCCAACCTCCCATTTCCTTTAACAAAGTGTTCTTTGTGTCTGTTCTCCAATGCCCCTAACAACAAATTTATCCCAATCTTAAACTTGTTTATAATTCCTATTAGGAAAAAAATATGTAAATTCTGACAATGAAATAATAGTTAGCAGTTAGAACCAATTGACTAGCTGTGCACCCATCAGCACAGCTAGATCCTGGAAACATATTGCTGAGTTAAACAAACAAAAAAAAAAAAAGGAAGAAGAAGAAGAAGAAAGAAAGAGAAAGAAAGGAAGAGGCGGGTATACAGTATAATAATACCATCTGTGCTAATTAAAAATACCTCAATATAGAATTAAACTAAATAATTTATAAGAAACTAAGCTTCTTCAGTCATATTTACTGATTTGCTGCACTACTCTATTGACTGGTCTCCCAGGTTTGGTCCTTAGCACTTTACAGTCAATTTACTAAAATTCTTCCAAGGCTTCTCGAAACCTCAAAGCAAAAGCTGAAATCACAGGCGCCAACAAAACCTAGCATGATTTGCTTACTGTCCTGCTTTCCTGTCTATTCCAACTACAGTGGCTCCTTTATTGTTTGCTGAACAAACCAGGAACACTTTCCTCCACTCCAATCCCCCTGTACATATTCCACATGCCTTCCAAATATCCTATGATTTGCTATCTGGGCCCTTGTATTTCCAAAATATTTATTCAAACCCCACTTTTCTAGGTACAGCAGAGAGGGAGTGGGTAATCAGTGAACACATCTATAATAATAAAAGTATAATATGCTAATTAGACTAGACAGCCAAACAACCTTCCGGACATCATTCTGGACATCCATCACTCTGGATGTCTATTGCTTCTAGGTGATGTGGGAAGTTCTTTGAAAGTTTTTTTTTTGCAGGGAAAAAACATGACCTGGCTTCAAGTACTTGATCAAGTGTCACTTTGTCAGTGAGACTACTCCAATCAGAACCTCATCCTCACTTTTTCTGGATATGCCTCATTCTTATTCCTTGATTTCTTTTTTCTTGCTACCACTTATGAGCATCTTGGCCAAATGCTTACCTACTCATTTCATCTGTTCTTCTTCCGGCTTCTCCTAATATTAGAATGGAAAATCCACAAGAGGACTCCTACCTCCCACTCTCATTTTGTTCACTGGTACATTTCCTATCACCATCTACACACACACATGTGGTAAGAATAATGCAGTTGGAGAGATTAAAGGTGATAAGTAAAAGACATATGAATAAGTGCCTACAAGAGAAGAGTCAATGTATGAAAGTAGAAAAATGGAGAAAATTAAAGAATAAACAAAAAAAAGAGACATAGATGAATTGCTTTTGATAATGTATCACAAAATATTGAGTAAAATAAAAATGCATGTCTAAATAGAAAGGAACTCTCAGGTATAAATTTATTTAAACTTTATCTCTTCTCTCCATTTTCACATTCACCTGCCTTCAATTTAAAGACAGAAACTATTCTCTTAGATAAAGTGAATCCCTTTATGTTTGCTCAAGATTATATTCCATTTATCTTTCTTAAGAACATTGCTTGATAAGTTATACCTTATCTTTTGAGACTTTTAACCTTTTATTCTCCATAAAGCTATTTCCTTCACTATATTAATATGTTTATGTTTTTTCCCAATATTGAAAAACTAAGATGAAATCAAGCAATTAAGAGAACTCCCGCTCTGCATATCAAATTACCACAATTTGATAGCTGAAAATAATGACCATTTCTTCTTTCACAGTTCTGAAAGATGAAGTATTAATTCAGTGTGTAAGCAGAAGCAGGACTGTTTCCCCTCAGAGACTCCAGAAGAGAAGTTCTTTCTTGCCTCTTCCTGTATCCAATGGCTTTTGGTTTTTCTTTTGTTTTGTTTTTAAATATATTTTAGTGATTTCATAGAAGAAGGAAGTGGGCTAAAGAGATAGAAACATCAATGATGAGAGAGCACCATTGATTGGCTGCCTCTTGCACACCCCACACTGGGGATGGAGCCTGCAACCTGGGCATATGCCCTGACCGGGAATCGAACCATGACCTCCTGGTTTATAGGTCGATGCTCAACTACTGAACCACACAGGCTGGGCACTTTTGGCATTTCTTAACTTCCAGCCTCATCATTAGAATCTCTGCTTCTATGTCATAGTACCTCCTTTTCTGTCTCAAATTTCCTTCTGCATTTCTCATAGAAGAACACTTATTGGATTTAGAGCCCACCTGGATAGTCCAGGATGATTTTTCATTACAAGAGTCTGAATTATATTTGCAAAGATTGTTTTTGCCAAATAAGGTAGCATTTACAGGTTCTAGACATTAGAATGTGTATATAGCCTGGGATGCAGGTGGGGGTGGGAAGTAAAATCTATGTTGTTCCTTAATCTTTCTACTTTGCAGGGTCCCTCCTATAGTAGGAGATGAAATTGGAGGCAAAGAAACTCTTTGATTTTGTTGTGTGTGTGTATGTGTGTGTGCGTGTATGTGTGCATAGATAGAGATAGTATAGGGCAGTTGTGGGCAAACTTTGCCTCATGAGCCATATGTGGCTCACAAGCCACAGTTTGTCACTCTGTTTACTAATGAGTTTGCCGACCACTGCCATATACTACCCTTTACCTCTTTGCACACAATATGCCACAATTGCCTAATCCTCACAGCTTCCAACTACATGGTAACAATTAGTCTAGTCCAGTGGTCAGCAAACTCATTATTCAACGGAGCGGTAAACCACGGCTCACGCGCGGCTCATAAGCTATAGTTTGCTGACACTGGTATAGGGTGTCTGTGAAAAATGTATACACACTTTAACAGTTGATAACTCACTTAATTTTCACTCCTTCCCAGGTTTAACTAATCCTATCTAATAAAGAGTGAATATGCTAATTGATTGCCACACACTCACAAGATGATGGCACCCAGTCCCCTCAGCCCTGCCTCATCCAGCCTCAGTCCCTTAGTCTCCTCAGCGCCCCCTCATCCAGCCTCAGTGCCTCATCCCCCAGTACCCTCAGCCCTGCCTCATCCAGCTAGAGTCTCCTAATCCCCTTAGCCCCAGCAGGGGAAGGCAGTTGGGAGTGATCAGATGGCAGGGGAGGGCAGTTGGGGATGATCATGCAGGCAGAGAAGCAGTTAGGTGTCAATCAGGCTGGCAGGGAGTGGTTAGGGGCAGTCAGGCAGACAGGCATGCAAGTGGTTAGGAGCCAGCAGTCCCAATTGTGAGAGGGATGTCCAACTGCCAGTTTAGGAGATTCTTGTGGAATTGGGCCTAAACTGGCAGTCGAACAATCTCAGAGGGGTTCCAGATTGGAGTAGGTGCAGGCTGGGCTGAGGGACCCACCCGTGCCATGCACGAATTTCATGCACAGGACCTCTACTTTGAAATAATGGGTGAGTCTTTGAATAAATAAACTTTATCCTGAAATGTCACTAAACTTTTTTTAATGGGGATATATAAAAAATAAATTTTATGGGGTTTTTTTGTGTGTTTTTTTTTTAAGGCAACAGTGGATGAGTTGAGGGTGCACAAACACCAAACAAAATGATTCTTTATCTTTGTGATCCCATTACTTTTGTGTTATCAGCAGTGCCTGGATCAGAATAGTCAATAGTTTGAAAATAGGAATTGACCAAAAAAAGTTATTCATTTCCATAGTTTCTTTTAAATTTTGAAAATGAACCGTATGTTAATAATCACCCACTTCATAATTACTTAATACATTTTTGATTACTATATATATATATATATATCATATATATTCTATCATATTTACTTTAAGGAATTGACTCATTCAATTGCAGAAAATCCAAAATTTTCACCATAGGCCAGCAGAGAAGATGTAGGGAACATTTGCAGTCTGAATCCAAAGGTGGTCTGTTGGCAGAATTCTTACTTACTTGGGGGAGAGTCATTTTCCTGTTCTATTAAGACCTTAAACAGATTGGATAAGACTAACCCATTTATGGAGGGCAATATCTTAACACAAAGTACACTAATTTAAATGTTAATCTCATTCAAAAAATATCTCAACAGAATGATTCTTGATGTTTGACCAACTAGTCAAACATCAAGTTGACACATAAAATTAATCATTAAAAGATAAGGTCTTTCTAAAATAAAGGTATATTGCTTAGAAATTTCTGAAGTCAGGGATTCCTTGAGGTATGCTTTCTAGAATGGCTTGGGGAAATGTGTTTTGTTTAGGTAGGAGGGCCTAGAAGACACACTTCTTCACTCCTCTTTTCCCCACCATTTGTTTTTGGGTAGCAGTGTGTACAGAATATAAGCTAATGGACACCTGTGAAACTGAGAGGTTCCTGAGTCTGAAGTTACTTAGCCAAGTGATGAGGTATAAGACTTTCTGATGGTCCAGCACTTGGTGCTGATGAAAGTCAGAAAGAGAAAAACTGAGGATGCTCATAAAGAAGCAGCTAAATCAATAGCATTAGGTCCAATGAAATCTAGGATTCAGATAATTTCTTTCCATTTATCAGTGCCAAGTTGAAGATGAGGTAATCATGAACTCTACTAGCACCAGGGGCCAAATTGGGGGAGGATACAGGTAGCAAAAAGGAGTTAGCTGTGGAAAACCTTCTAACCTACATCATGAGTCTTACACTCACCATGCATAACTTTCCCCTAATACACAGATCCCCAAAAGAATTATCACTGCAAGTTGAGGTACCCAAGTTAGGTTAAGGCTAATTGTTAAGATGTGTTATAAGCAATGGAGTGCCAAAACCATATAAAATGTTGTTAGAAGTATATTTCATCATATCAAAAAATTTATTAAATAAAAATGCAATTTATAAAATAGATATGTTAGGATATCATTTTTATTAAAATAATACACTATATAAAACTATTTAAAATGCTAGAAAGACATATTATAAAGGACTATACACCTGATTTTTATGTTCCATTATCTGTTCATCTATATTCTCTAGATTTTCTATATGAACAACTTCTAATAGTTCATTGGTAATGAGAGAAAATAAATTATTTCCCTGCCACATGTCTGGGTCCAATTAGTACATTGACATTCAGCTTTACTTTGATATCCCCCTTTTGAGTTTGTTAGTTGTAAATGTCTTTGAATCTGATCACTACTTGTGAAATGATAAGCATCAATTCTCTAGAAGTGAAAATTATTTTCTGAAGTGTTTACTGGTAATAAGTAAACTGAAGCACCTGCACTTCATTGAAGAAAATACCAAC
Organism: Lasiurus cinereus; assembly: GCA_011751065.1. NCBI lineage: Eukaryota > Metazoa > Chordata > Mammalia > Chiroptera > Vespertilionidae > Lasiurus > Lasiurus cinereus. The sequence goes on along the minus strand of JAAGEH010000286.1, from coordinate 43,556,509 downwards.
CAGAAAAAGCAATTTTGGAAATCTATTTTGAAGGCTGAGTTGTACATAGCTCAGTGACCACAGGCTTTGCATTGGGTGGAGTTGCATTTAGAAGGCTGCTGAAATGAAATTTTTAATTTTTTTTTTGCTAAGTCTAAAATTACTACCCATTTTTTAACAGCACTATTCTAGGATGTTCAAATCTATGATTTAGTATAACTTCTTGTAAGTTTTATTTTCATAGCTGTTTTCTATATTAATGGCTATTGCATTTTTTTCTTTTTCATTTTATCCTAAGCTGCTGTTAAGGATGAAGCTGTATGATGTATTATTCCTAGGAATGACTTCAAATTTTCTCATTACTGCAAGACATTAAGTTGCCAAGATATGATTTACTTTAGTAACTGCCTTTTATGTCATCTACATTGAAGAGTTTTTGTGAATATCATTTAAGTTTCATTTCCCTGCCAATCTGTCTCAGTGTTAAAAAAACAAAGGAGAGACTAGAGGTTGGAATCTACTAAGATATTTAAAACATTAAATAACTGCTACTGTCTCATTAGACAGACACCGCTACAACAGACCACACACCACAGGAAACTGGAGCAGCCACCTGGAAAAGACAGAGGAGGGGGACCTCCTTGGCACTCCTTCTCAAATGTGTTCCTAGCAACTGCACACATTTCTGAATATACTGGAGCAAAGAGAAGACCACAGAAGTGGAAAATTGAAAGGCAGAAAAAAGTCCCCTCAGGCAAAGATTTAAAGTTAATTTTCAAGAATGTTTAGGTGGAGAATGTTTGCTGGAGTTCGATAAAGGTACAGAGGACAATAGAAGGCTTCTGTTTGGAGGCTGAGGGACTGTGTTGAATTGGCTGATAAGAAAATGAAATTGTATAAACACATTTAAGGTGATGATGAAGTAGTACAATTGTACTGAGTATTTGCTAAGCAAGGCTCAGAAAACTGTCACTGTATCCATGCCAGAAAGTGATGATTTACATGTTTGGACCCAATGCAATATTTGGAGTAAAAAAAAAAAGGGGGGGCGGGATGATTGATAGAAATAGTCTATTTTAAACCACCCCTCCATTGGCTAGCAAAAGATTCAAATATTTTTATATAATTTCTTAAGCAAGAATAAATAATTTGAAATATCAGGTTAAAACAAATATTTAGGAGAAGCAAAACAATAACACTCTATAGTGTTAGTTAACATACATACTAAAAGTTACTTAGATAATTTGGGACTTATATTTTATTTACTGGTAATATCTATAGATATTAGTATTATTCCTTTGATTTATAATGTACACTTACTTCTAAGGCCTCCAGGCACATATAAATTACAAAATTGCAATGGCACTTAAAAATTGCATACACACTACAATATCACTGTTACTCAGCAAATCTTAAGTACCATATTTTCTGGCATATAAGACGGCTTTTTAACCCAGGAAAATCTTCTCAAAAGTCAAGGTCGTCTTATACACCAGGAGTCATATTATAGGGCAGGTATATCCCAAGCTCTATATTTTAACTGGAAAAGTTGGGGGTCGTCTTATATGCCCAGTTGTCTTATACGTCGGAAAATATGGTATATTGTCTCAGAGGTTACATTGCTGAAATTATTCCCATTCTTGTCATTATATATATATTCCTATTTGATGGTATTAATTTAAAAACCATGTAATTGTTAAGAGTAAAACTTTTAAGAAATATTCTTAATAATAATTTTATAGCTGGTGCCAGTTATTTTTTTCCTCCAATGACTCTATCATCAGAAATTGCCTTCATTAATAAAAATAATAATGATAAAGTAGTATGTGCCATATTATGCACTTTATATGTCAACAATCTTATTAGCTAAGACTATCATTGTATCTGTTTTTACAGAAGAAAGAAATCAAAGCACAAAGATCTTAAATAAATTTTTTTACAGTATCATATTGCTAATAACACTAAATAGCTCAAACCTAAGTTATTTGGCTCAGTTTTAAAACAAAGAAACACATCCCCTTTCCTCACTGATTATTTCAGGTTTATTTAATGAGATTTGTTCTGATTTTTTTAGAGCAAGTAATAATAACTATAAAATATTCATTGGTGTTACCCATGGCATTAGTTATTGAGAGCCAAACATAACTATTAGGAAATATTTGTAGTTTGGACAAAATTTTTCAACCTGCTGTTCCTGTGTTTCTTTTTTTCTGTTGGACTCCAGTTGGTAGTTGGTAAAAAAAAAAAATTGAACTGAACAAAAATGAGTCAGAAAATCAGGAAGAGTTCCTTAAACAGGTAATGGAGGAAGTTAAGGCATCTAATATACCCTGAAGTTATAATTACACAGATGTCCTAGCAGACAACACAGTTTGGCAACAGAGTTCCATAAAGCCTTAATATAAGGAAGATATGTTCAAAACTATTGCAATCCCAGACAAATGGTATTCAGAGGCATGTCTTTGGAAATGAAGCAAAATAATAGTGCAATTGATAAAAAACCAAAGCAATGAATATGAACCTGGAATTTGGAACACAGACGTCTTTAGAGCAGGAACAATATGTGAAAGTGAATATTAATCCAGCTGATAGGACTATGGTATTCCTAAAGGAACATCACCTTTTTTCAATGGATGAAGATCAAGGCTTAAAAAAACATATACAGCATTTCTAACAGAATCATACCAAGGCTATCACAGACAAAATTACTTATGATCAGTTCTTCAGAGTGATTGTTATTTTCTTAACAATGACATTCCCGGATATTTTTCATTTTCCCACTTCTTGAACAGAAATTACTGAAACTACCAATTGCAGAACTGTTCCACTTCTTGAATGGAACCACCTCATAATGGGCCTCCACTTCTGTGAATCTGCTTTGAATCCACTAGTAGGAGCCAAAAGTCTGTACGACATTCTCTTTTTTATCATCCCCTTTTCCAAGTTTCCTGCACAATAGAATTGGTTTATGTTCTCTATTGCTTCAGGAAACTACTTAAATCTCATTTTGTTTCACTACATCTGTTTTCTTGGATATCTTTGGTCAATGCACTTGGACAAAAAAAGACACTGGTTCTTAGAATAATGCTTGGACATTAAACTGGCATATGGCAAACCTAAAGAGTATTAGACTTTGGTTCAGAACCTTGAGAGAAGCTAATTAATGAAATTAAGGGGCTCTACCTACAAATTTCAGAAAAATTATGGGATAGGAAGTCAAGAAAGGAACTATAGCTAAAGATTAGTTATACCACAGTTTCCTAATTTATTGTTTTTACCCTAGAATATTAGAGATTTGAAATTAAGGTAGTCTTTTAGTTATATAGTCTTTTAGTTATATAGTCACTCTATTTTATTTGAGTGTTTATCTTAATTTCCATTTTGTTGTATAAATATTAAAAAAATATATAAGACTATATAAATGGGATTTTAAAATTTCTCTTTGTTTCCTTCTACAACAAACATGCAGAGCTTATAACCATTATCTGAAAGATTCTATTTTTGACCCATGGGCATTTAGGTTTGATATAAATTCCCTTAGTCTTTCATGGACTGTAATTTAGGGTTGTCATGAAAATAGTATGAGCAGAAGAGATGCATGGCTTTACCCCCCAAAACTTATTATAACACATAAATATTCTACAACATATAAAACACAGAATGCAATTCACTATAAAGTATAGCCTTGAAGATGTTTCCAGGCCTCTCTGTTTATTTACCCCTCATCCCCCACAAAGAGTGAAAAAGAAAAGTGGTTACCCAAAGCTCATTATAAATCCCTGACTATGCAGTAAAGGTACAGCTGTTAGCTATTCATCACCTAAATTTTGCTTTGTTTCTACTGACAGATCATTTTAATAACCACAATTCTCTAGTTGAAGTAAAATAGTCCACATGTCTATGCTCTAACACTTTTTTTTCTAACTGGCTAAAATAGGAAATTTTATTTCTACACTTCTCCCTGGTAAGGTGCAATTTTTTTTTTCTTCCCAGTACATTTTTTTTTCTCATAAAAGTGTACCTGAGTGAAAATAATGTTTGCCTTCTAAAAAAAACAAACACACACACAAAACAAAACAAAACAAAAAAAACAGTCCTGGCTGATTTGGCTCAATAGATAGAGCTTTGTCCTGCAGACTGAAGGGTCCCAGGTTCTATTGCAGTCAAGGGCACATGCCTGGATTTTGGATTCAATCCCCAGTGGGGGATGTGCAGGAGACAGCCAATCAATGATTCTCTCTTATCATTGATGTTTCTACCTCTCTCTCTCTCTCTCCTTTCCTCTCTGAAATCAATAAAAATATATTTAAACAAACAAACAAACAAAAAACAGCAACAAAACTGTAGTCTGACAGTTTAACCAGACTTGTTAGATAATGTAAAACTATTTAAATGGAAGCATTCAGAGTCATGTGACCTACTATAATTGAGAACTACCTGAGTACAAACTGATTTGAGAACAACCCCATAAAGTATATAATTTTAGTCTAAGGGAAAAGTAAATGATAGCTCAAAAGGCTATTTCATAACCCTTGATAAATTTTGTCCTTTATTGCATTTCCTTATTTCTTGCTAAAGCTATTTTGCCAAAGGCTACAATATATTGAGAATTAGAATTAGTGGAGTGGAAGTAAGTCAGCTTTGAAGCTAAGTGGCTAGACTGCCTTCCTCCGGCAAAAAATATTTCTTATGATAAAACAGAATCCCTTTATAATAGCTCTGGTGAACTGCTAAGAGATTACCTAAGTGTTGGACCCAGTTTAGAATGTGCTTAATGCCATTTTGAAGGAAGAAAATACCGTGTTTGTTCAAGTAAGTCTTAAAAATAACACTCTAAGTTCACTTACCTTTCCCTCCTGCAGGCAAGACAGGATGAAATTAGGGATAAGGAAAAACTATAACCAGCATATGGGAAAGGGTTCATGACCATATAATAAAGAGTTTGGAGAAAAGAACCCAAATAACTATTATATCTGGCTTTACCAACTTTAGGCTCTAATAAGATTATGTGCCTTTTTTTCAGTTAAATCACTAAGGCTTTGTGAATTGAAAAAAAAAAATCTTATTCTCCTCAGCTTCTCTTCCTGAGGTATTCTTGAAAGCTTATTAGATTTACCTTTTTAATTAAAAGTATTTTTTTTTTCAGAGAGGAAGAGAGAGAGAGAAACATCAATGATGAGATGTTTGAAGATCATTGATCAGTTGCCTTCTGCATGTCCCTCACTGGGGATCAAGCCTGAAATGCAATCATGTGCCCTGACCAGGAATCAAACGTTGACTTCCTGGTTCATAGATTAGTGCTCAACCACTGAGCTATGCAGGCTGGGCAACCCACTAGAGTTACTTGTGAGCAAATGTAAATCAGACTAAATCACATGTAAATAAATGCCATTGGAAAGTCTTGCTAGCTGAAGTAGAGTCCATTGCCATATTAGCTAATTTTTAAGACCTGGTAGACAAAATGATTGAGCTCAATGATTACTGACCATGTCTCTGTAACCTGTCACAGTTCTTCAGGATGCCATGTCTGGAGAAATTTTAAATTAGCTACACATTTTGCTGGCCCTGTGCTATTTCTGCAATGTGTTGTGTGGGTTCCATTTTCTTTTCAGAGAAATTTATCCAATGAACAAGATAAACCAATAGTGTATAGAGAATTCCCAAAAATTTTTGCTATTTCTCCCAAACTACCTATTATGCCATCACAATTAACTTATTCATTTGTTTCAAGAATAATGTTATCATTTATAAGATACTTGTGTGGCTATAATTTATATAACTATATAGAATCCATTAATACTTCCATTCTAATTTAGAAGATTTCAAATTTTATTCCCAAGTGATAGATGGGTACTTGTCTTGTATGTATGCAACTAAAAGGTCATTCTTGGTGCCTTTCCAAAAGTAGAAGATTTAACCTCCAAATTTCAGCGCCTTAACACACACACACACACACCATGCAGATTTCAAAGGTAATTACATGTTCTAGAAATCCATATTGTCACACAAGCCAAAGAGGCAGCCTTTTTATTAAAAATCAAATCAATAATGTATAGTCAAACAAGTCATATTTACTGGATACATATAATATATTTCTATCATTTTACTTCATGCTCTATAGATGCTATCCAGGTTATTAACTTGGAGACTCTACAGAAGTATATCAACCTCTGCCTGATATAATTTGAATCTAGAATTTTTAAAATATATACATTTTTATTGATTTCAGAAAGGAAGGGAGAGGGAGAAAAAGATAGAAACATCAATAATGAGAGAGAATCATTGATCGGCTGTCTCCTTCATGTCCCCTACTGGGGATTGTGCCCTTAACCCGGGTATGTGCCTTGACCAGGAATCGAACTGAGACCTCCTGGTTCATAGTATATGCTAAACCATTGAGCAACACCAGCCAGGCTGAATCTGGAATTTTTTAAAGAAATCTTTTAGCTAATATATTCAGTTCATGAAAACATATTTATGTTTTTTTACCATTTCAGTTAGAAAAATATCTCCTTGATTATAAAGTTCTTTACCATGTGTTAAAAGGTAATTAAATAATTTCTAGCTGTTTAAGATGCTATTTGATGGGTGTTTAATGCCTGATTTTTAATTTATTTGATTCTAACTTACTTACCAGTTCTGATTAATTTTTTTCGCTCTAAACAGACATCAAATGGGAACCAAGGTTGTTCCTACCTTATCCTACTTTAACATTAAGACATGGAGAGTGAAACCAGGAGGTGACATTTTTAGTTGCATTGTAGGCTTGGGTTAGGAAACACTCATGTTAGTTTATTTTCTTTTGCACTCTGAGGGCAGTGTTTAGCCTATTTAAATAGAGTTTCATTAAACCTTTCAACTTTTCAGTCCTGTGAAGAATAAGGCGTCACCTTGAGTTTTTTATTCTTGTCATTAAAATACTTCTTCATAGTGAACAATTCTCAAAATGTCTGTATTGCTCAGAATTCAGATAGAGTAGGATATTCATAAAATGAGAAATGTCATTTTACTTATCACTCATAAGTGGATACTTTCTAATTGTAGTGGGATATACTGTGACTATTAAAGTGTCCTGCCAACTGACACAAGTCTGCTCTGCTTAGGCTGTTTAGTTATGAAAACTAGAGGCCTGATGCACATCTTGGAACAGTTGTACATCTAAATGCTTACCCTTTACCTGTTCTGAAGGACCTTGGAGGAGAATGAGTCATGATTTCTAAAGTTGCTAGACCATCTTGGAAAGGCAGATTTAAAATTTGTCTACAGGATAATCAATGTTAGTTGCTAAAGAAAATAACTTTCAAATTTCAGTGCCTTAACACACACACACACACACACACACACACACACACACACACACACACACCATGAAGATTGCCTGTCTCTCCTTTTCTCAAAAGTGGTCAATAAGGGATTCTAGTATTTTTTGCCATATGACACAGTAATATATGAGTTTTATAGATGTAGTTGATTATCTCTGAGAGATTTTAGTATACAAGACAAAAAGAAGCAGGTTCACACCTCTTTCATTCACATTTCATTGGCCAAATCACATGGATCTTCACACTAACCTCAAGAGAGGCTGTGAAATTTCCTTTTGGCATGCTCAAAAACAAACAGACAGACAGACAGACAGACAGAGGGGTGGGTGAGTACCTAACCAGGGTCTTCTACAATCCTCTGAACAATAGCCACTTTCTGTTGCATTTTGGTAGAGTTTATGAAGCTCTTTATAACCAACTCTTGTGATAACTGCCTTCAACACAAATCCTGCTTAACTCATTTTAGAGCTCTAAATATATTGTGGGGTTTCAGCAAGTATGATAGGTCATTTATTGAAACTATACCTAGATTGACAAACTTCTCACTGATTGGACCTGGGCCTGGAGATGCTGGGTATCTATTCAGGGAGCAGCAGTCTGAACTGGCAAAATTTATGTGAGGGGAATTAATTGGCTTAAACTTGAGACTCTGACTTTTTTTCATAAACAGTCATAGGACTTGTGAATATTCCCCAGCACTAAGAAGCAATTCCTTGATAGGGAATGTTTTCTATGGCATGTTTACTCAAATAACTTCAGAAATATGATGAGGCTCTCATACTTAGTTTTTGTAACTCTGGACATTTTTGGTTCTTATCTCTGCTACTTGAATTGACCTCATGTGCTACTGAGAAGTAAATGGGAATTTCAGACACATCATATACCCTGAGGTTGACTATTAGCTCTTGGATATAACAATCTTCTTTCAAACATTACCCAAGCAATGCCTATTTCCATGCTTCTGTTGTCTTCAATCATTAATAGAAAATATATCAGAACCATGTTAACCATTATTTCCCAAGTGGTTAAAAATTGGAATTTTCTTCATTTTCTCTCATTCATTTTCAAAACTACTTACTTACTTAGGAGGATGAGGCCACTACAAGCATGCAAAAATCTTGGAAGGGTAAAAACCTCAAAGAGTTTCCTCTCTCTTGTCTTCTGGTTCTTCCTTACACTTACACTTTTTTATATCTTATATTGGTATTTTAATTGTCATAGTGGTGTTTTGTCAATTTTAAAACTGCCTTTCCAAGGTGGTCTAGCCCCATGAGAGATGTCCGACTGCCCATTTAGGCCCTATCCAGGTAGGATTGGGCCTAAATGGGCAGATCGGGCCTAAATGGGCAGTTGGACATCCCCCTCAAAAGCCAGGATTGCTGGCTCCCAACTGCTCACCTGCCTGCTTTTCTGATTGGCCCTAACCACTTCTGCCTGCCAGCCTGATCAACCTCTAACCACTCCCCTGCCAGCCTGATTGATATGTAACTACTCCCCTGTGGGCCTGGTCACCCCTAACTGCCCTCCCATGCAGACCTGGTCACCCCCAACTTCTCTCCTCTGCCTGCCTAGTCACCCCTAACTGTCCTCCCCTGCAGGCCTGGTCCCTCCCAACTGTCCTCCCCTGCTGACCTGATCACCCACAACTGCCCTCCCTTTCAGGCCTGGTCCCTCCCAACTGCCCTCCCCTGCTGACCACTTTGTGGTGGCCATCTTGTGTCCACAAGGGGAAAGATCTTTTGACCACATGGGGGCAGCCATCTTGTGTATTGGAGTGATGGTCAATCTGCATATTACTCTTTTATTAGATAGGATAGATGCCTAGTGCAAGGGTGGGTGCCAGCTGGTTTGTCCTAAAGGGTAATCTGGATCAGGATGGGGGTTCCCTTGGGGCACAGGGTTGCCTGGGTAAGAGGCTTGTGGTAATTTATAGGCTGGCCACACCCCCTCCCCCCCCGCTCCTCCTCCCCCCAGCAACCCAAGCAGAGGTCCTGGTGTCTGGGATTTATTTATCTTCTACAACTGAAACTTTGTTGCCTTAAGCAGAGGCCTGGGCCTGCCACAACTAGTATATGCAGAAAGCTTGGCTTCCTCCATTGCCAGGGGCAATCCAAGCCTCCCTCCTGCTTCCTCTGTATCTGTAGCCATCTTGGTTGGGTTAATTTCCATACTCATTTTGATTGGCTGGTGGGTGTAACTGGTGAGCATGGCTGGTGGGTATAGCAGAGGAGGTATAGTCAATTTTCATATTACTCTTTTATTAGATTATATATATATATATAATAAAATAATATATATATGTATATAGTGGTGTTTTGTCAACCTTGGTTCTATGGCATAATTTGGTTAAGGCACAGCAAAATATTGTGTCAGAGTATAAGAATACAATAGACAATGCTTCCTCCAAATTATAACACTTGTAGATAATGTTGTTTCACTAAATGCAGGAAATCATAAAAAATTTAATTATTTTTTAAGCATAAATATTCCAACCCAAACACCAAGTTTCACAAAGTGGTAGAGATACAGCTTATTCTGTTGGTCTCTTGGCTTAGTCCATTGATATAGAAGCCTCACTCCTAAAATTTCTCAAGAGAGAGCATTATTTTGGGACTCTACTTTTTGTCCTCTCCCAATGTAAGTTCTTGGTTCTTTTGTTCCTTTTTTTTCTGTTTTTGGAAAGACTGGATTTATTTAGTTAATTCAAAGGATGAATGATGATCACAACCAGCTTTACTTATTTGGTACAATTTGTATTAAATAAAAAAAAATTGATTAGCCATGCCTGAATCATGTTTTTATCACATACTGAACAAACACACATCATTGGGATTGGAGATAAACAGATTAATTTACTTTGAATCAAGAAAGATTAAGCACATTTAAAGAACTCATGTCATATTTGAAATACATGATACATTGGGCTACTCATATAGATTTTTTTCAACTATAAATCTTACTACAATTAAAATTGAAGATTTTTGAAGTTTGTCCAAATTTTCTAGAAAAAATAACAAGTATTACATAGATCCCTGAGTAGATACTCTTGGAATAAAGTTTCATTTATAATATGTTAAACCTCAGGAAAACCATATTGCAAATCAAATGTAAGGTTGTTTTTAAAATGGATTTAGTCATATGGGTGGCAAAATCCATCAGGATCCAAGATAAATATGTAGGTCATATCTGTTCCAATATAAAAACTGAAACAATGACCTTTCCTTCTCCTCCCCACTCTGAGTTTTCTAGGCTTTCAAAAACACCATTGGTCCACACAACTCCAGAATCTAGGCCAGGGTGAATCCATCCTGCTACGTGGTTTCGTTAGATCTGTAAGTTAAAAATAGCTTTTGAATTTTTAAATGTTTGAAAAAGAACAAAACAAAACAAAACTCAAACACAGGAGAGAATAGCATTTCATGACACAGGAAAATCCTATGGAACTGAAATTTCAGGCCCACAAGTTTCTATTGGAACACAGCCACACCTATTCATTTAAATGTTGCAAATGCTGCCTCGCACTGCCTGGGCAATCTTGAGTAGTTGCTACAGAGACCATTCAAGTCACTTACTATCTGTCCTTTACAGAAAAAGCTTACACACCCCTCACTGGATATTCTCCACCCCTAATGCATTTCTACTTCCCTAATGCCTGGCCTCCAACTTGGATTATCAGACAGTTTTTGTTTCATTATCAGTAGACCGAGGTAAAGAGAAATGTGGAAAAAGATGCTTATTGTTGTTGAGAGAAGCTAATAGAAAATTAGTCTGTTCCCAATATTGAGATACATTACAGAAACTCCCTTTCCATTACTTTAGACTCAGAAGTCAACTAAGAGAAAAGTAGGGTGGGAGGGAGAAGACAAATCTTACTTTGACTATGCTATATATGCCTAATTTAATTGGTTCTTGATTAATTTGAAGTGATGGCCTCCATATATTGATAAGTGAATCTTATCAATGGGGTGAAAGAGAGGTGCAAAACTTACTAGAAAGAAAAAGTTTATTGAGATATCTTGGAAGATTGAGGGAGTTATGGGTCCAGAAGTTATCTTTAACTTAAAGCAATTAAAGTTAAATCTAAAGTTACAGGGACAACCTCTTTCTTTGTTTTCCTCTCTCTCTAATAAGGTAGAGACAAATTAACTATTAACATTCATTATCTAATATTTTATGTAATTTGAAATGCATATTTTTTTTTAGCTACAAATGTTGGAGCTACTTGATATCTCTTAGGAATAGCTTAAACAATACCAAAAAGAATAATTTTCAAGTTTTCATAAAATAATTTTTTACTATAGTGATCTTGCTTGAACAGATAATTTTGTTTTGACTTCCCTCTAGAGTAGTGTAATTACTAATGTGAGATTTTTATTTATTTTTGCAAATATTCTATTTTGGTTGACTTATTCCCCAGTTATTTTATTGTTCATTTATTTCCTCATCATTAGGTAGAGTGATGTGAGGATGAGTAGGAAGTACAATAAAAAGGAGATAATTAATCTCCTATAGGCCCCTCCTCCCCAACTCCCCCTGCCTTCCCACTGAAGGACTTGTATGCATGTGTGTGTGGGAATAGCCAGTGGATACAGGGCAATGGGGAAAGGTGGGGGGTAGGAGGGGAGTGGATGAGGGCATGTACGGGGTGGGGGTGGGGAGGGCAATAAGGGGAAAAATAATAAATAAATAAATAAATAAAAAACATTGATCAATAAGAAAATAAATTATGGCACATCTGTTCTATAAAATACTATGAAGCAATAAGGTGTCACTGTATGCACTGATGTTAAGACATCTCCAAGATATGGTGTTGGTAAAGAACAAGTTGAATGTAATAAATCTAGATCTATAAAGATGAACATAGCACTGTCAACAGTGGCTCTCTGTGGGAACTGGGATTGACCAGAACTGTAGGAAACTTCCACGTTTTACTTTATATACTTCAGTATTTGCACTTTTTAGAATAAAGAGCATGTATTATTTTGACAAAATAAATAAATAAATAAATAGGAGATAATTAGCATGAATAAATCAAGTTTGCATCTTATTATGAGCAAGCTGAGGGTATAATATTTTTTAAAAGAGTAATTCAGGAGTTTAAAACTGTAAAAAGTTATTTCTGTTTTTCACTTGTTTGCATGTTTTCTTTTAATTATTTATATAGGAGTGGACCAAAGTAGGTTTACAGTGGTAATACAAATAAATAATACAATAATTAATAAATAATAATATAGGAATAACTTCTGTTTTATGTACTCACAACTGTAAACTTATTTTGGCCCACTGATATATATTCTATAGGTATATAGCGTTATAGTATGTATGGTAATATAATTATTATATATTTTTTGGTATGCCCTGGCTTAACATTTATGATTATAAAATATTCCCAATAATGTAAAGTTTATGGGAACTTTACTTAGAATTATTTTATTTAGCCAACTGTCTCTATACATAATCACAACTTTTGATATAATTACTTTAAATGCTACAATGCTATAAGGAGTGAAAGAAAATAATTTATATCTTCACTATTGTGGTAATGTGGTATGGGTTAGTAATATTTGTGGACCAGTAATTAATATTACATAAGAAGTAAGCACAAAATAAGTGATCAGCCTAATCAAAGGTGTTTTTCTGCTGTTTCAGATATAGTATTTTCAAAAGGAATCTAATTAAGCTTCTTCAAATTTCTACATTTGATATGAAAACACTACCAGGCAACTCATAGTCTGGCTCACAATATTGTTTCCCTAAAGTAGAATCAATATTCCACTCTTACTACTATCTTAAGAGTCATTAAGTATCACATTTTCTCTTATGCTCTTTCCCCTCATCCTTGAAATCACCACATCATATCAATTTACCCATTATATCTCCACCATCACATTTTTTTCTTTTTCTCCCCTATTCTAGTTTAAGCTCATAAATTATTATGTCTTGTCAAAACCACCATAGTATAATTCTTCTTACTATCTCTAACCCTTCCTTTTCTTAATCCACAGCACACACTGCTCAGAGTCAACATCCTAGTACAAAGGTATGATGGCATCATTCCTCTTATAGGGAAACCCTCAATGGTGACCCATTATATCTGACAAGGTTTGTGACTACAAGCTTGGAAACATAGTACTCCAGCAATGGAAGTGGAATATAAAGACAGACTTAAAGGGAGGCTGGAAAACTAGGTTTGAAAAGTGTGTGGGCAAAGGTCGGTTGGTAAGGCCTTCTTAGAAATACAATAACTATATTTTAGCCAGAACAGTTTGGCCAGTATGCTGCTTTTGCTGTTGCAGGGCACCTTCATCACTAGACAAGACAGAAATCTTTTCTGTGGATTCTGTAGTGTGAGAAGAGGTACTGCAGGCCATAGATCCTGCATGTAGTTGAGGGCCTAAATTAGGAAGGAAGGTGAATGCTAGACATCCATTCTGGACAAAACAAAATAAACAAACAGAAACCACACACAAATTAGCACTACACTGAAACTCTCAAGCTTATTTTAAACTACATCCCATACATAATTGCCTGCTGAGGTGTCCCCTTCTGTTACGAGCTGAATATTTGTGTGTCTCCTAAATTCATGTGCTGAAGCCCCAAGTCTCAATGTGATGGTGTTAAGGGGTAAGACCTTTGGGAGATGATTAGGTTTAATAATGTCTTGAGAGTAAAGCACCAACAACAGACTTAGTCTATTATGATAAGAGCAACAGACACCAAAACTCTCTCTGAACACCCAAAGATCTCATGTCTGTCTATAAGCTGGTGACCAAATCTGCGGGCAACTAGATCTTGGCCTTCCTTGCCTCTGGAACTGTGAGAAACAAATGTTTGTTATTTAAGCCACCCACTCTAACATTTTGTTATAAGAGCCCAAACTGACTAAGACACCTTCCAAAATGTCAGCTATGCACTAGTCATCCTGAACAATTAATTGTTCTCTCAAACTGCTGGATACCTTTCACACCTTCAAGTTTGAGAAAATATTGTTCCTTCAATTCAGAATTTCTCCACCATGGCACTATTGATACTTTGGGCTGGATAATTGTTGTGGGGCCTTTTCTTTGCATTGTAGGAAGTTTTTAATATTCCTGCCCTCTTCCCACTAGATATCAATAGTACTTATCCAGTTATAAGAACAAAAATTGTCTCAGGACATTGCCTAATCTTTCCTAGTGGGTAAAATCACCCTAGGTGAAGAAGAAAATAAGGAGCACTGTGGGGTCATAAAAAAAGCACATTGGTAGAAATACTTGTGAAATTCAACTCAGGTATTTATTTTTATTAATAGTAAGTTTCCGATTTTGATGCCATGGTACCATAAGATGATTGCTGTAGAAAACATTGATTAGGATCTTATTTTTGGTTGCTATTCCACATATAAAGAGCCTAGAAGTCACCACTCCATCTTAACGAGTAAAAAGCTGAAATACTGAAAAATAAATAACTCTTCTTGATTCATAACATAGGGAAGATGCAGGGCAAACTGCTGCTGCAAAAACTGGAGGTACAGACAGGTGAATACCTGGCATCATGGCTCGGTAGAGCAGAGAGATTTACAGCAGAAACCTCCATGGGACCAGTGCCTGGTAGAAAACATGCATTGTAATTGATAAACTTCTGAAGGCTCCTTGTGGACAAGTTTGACAATAAAACACTCCAGAGTGACCCAGATATTGGGAGGCTCCACAGTGTTGTGAGGTGTTCCTCCAGATAAATGTATAAGAAAAGTCCCCTTCTACTACTAGCAAAGAGAGGGGAAACGGGCCATTTTGAAACACACCAGAGCACTCTGTTCTTTTTCTCATTTTTTAGAGAATTTTTTTTAAATCCTTATTGTTGAAAGTATTACATATATCCCCCTTTCCCCCCCATAAACCTCTTCTAGCCTGCCCCACACTCCACCACAGGCCCTCACCACACTATTGCCTGGGTCCATGATTTATGCATATATGCATACAAATTCATTGGTTGATCTCTTCTCACCCACCCTCCCCTGCCTTCACGCTGAGGTTCATAGTCTGTTCCCTGCTTCAATGTCTCTGGATCTATTTTTCTCAACAAGGTCTGGCCACAGGGCAAACTGTGAACCAGAGCCTAACCTGTAATATCAGAGCCAAACTGACTTGAAGAAGGAAAATAGCCAATGCAACCCACTCCAGCCCTCCTGTTTCACCTAAGGATGAGAACAACACTTACAAAATCTACAGTCCTGGGGCATAGACTCACTAAAAGACTGAGACGTAATCATCAGACTATAGACTGCTTTTCCTCCCTCTACATCTTGCCACTTCATTACTCAAAACCGAGAAATTTATAGCAATTTCTCTCAGCCATTGTAATAGGCAGCTACCAAAAAAAAATAATTACTAGGCAAACTAAAAGGCACAAAACACAGTGTGAAAAGATGGAATAAGCATCAGAACCAGACATGGCAGGATGTTGGAATGATCAAACTGAGTATTTAAAACAACTATAATTAATATGCTAAGGATTTAATGGGTAAAGTAGATGGCCTGCAAGAAAGGATAGACAATGTAAACAGAAAGATGGAATTCTAAGAAAGAATCAATAAGAAATGCTAGAGATAAACACAGTAACACAAATGAAGAATGCCTTTGATGGGCTTAACGTTAGACTGGATATCATTGAGGAAAGAATATTTGAGTTGGAGGATATATCAAACACTGAAGATCAAAGAGAACAAAGACTAAAACATAGAGTAGAATATCCAAGGACTGTGTGACAACTACAAAAGGTATTCCCACTATGCAAAGGTGTATCATATACATAGTGGGAATACAAGAGAGAGAGAAAGAGAGAGTGAGAACAAATATTTGAAGCAATGATGAATAGAATGCCCCCCCCAAATTAATGTCAGAAATCAAACCATAATTCCAAATAGCTCAGAGAACAACAGCATGACAGATGAAAAATAAATTATATCTAGGCATATTTTCAAACTACAGAAAATCAAAGGTACAAAGCAAAATCCTAAAGAAGTCAAAGGAAACATTGGGTGATTTTTCCTTTACTAACTTAGCAAAGTTTTTGTAAGTCTAAAATTAGTTTAAAATAAAAGCTTTGAAAAATTCTCTGAGTTGCCCTCACCAATGTTTCTAGTCCAATGTTTCTCAAAGGTTTTTTCCCCATTATTTTACTTTTCTCAATCCCCATCAAGAGCCCTTAAAGACATTTCCCCCTGATAGTCCTTTTTTATGGATTTTAAGTATGATAGATAGATTTTGCATGTTTATGTATTATATGCATATTTCTGCTTTATATTAAAAAAAATTAAGTCTTGCTCTTGATCCCAAGAACCGATTTTTGCTCCCATTGACAAGGCCTGTTCTTTTAGAAAGACTGATGGTCTTCTTAACCTCCCATGACTATTTATATCTATTGTCAATTATCAAATGTTGCTTTGCATTTTAGTAAAAACAATGTATGTTTATATGTGTGTCATTTGTCTCAGATCCATTGGATTCTTAAGATTGATGGTGCTGTATTACTGCATACACCTCCCACCGTGGCTGACACACAAGGTGCTCAGACATTGTTGCTTTAAAGCAGAGGTTAAGTTTATTTGTAAAGGGATGAAATTAAAATAGGCATAAAACACCTAGGAGGTCAAATTTAAAGTAAAGATAATACGGTAAAAAATAAACAAAGCAAATCTGAAAATAGTGATAATTATTTGACTTTAAATTTATGTGAGGAAACAGTGAGGAATTACATTGAAACATGTGTGGGTGAATTTGCAGAAAATTCACTTACAATATGACATATTAAAAAAACATATTTCTGAAATTAAAGAAGCAAAACATAGTTACTGGCTACATGACTATGGACAGAATTTTAATGTTATCTTGATTAGAAATATCATGTATGTAACCTAATTAGTAAAATTAGTTGGTAATTTCTGTTATTTTAGCAATTACAATCCCATTCAACATTTTTTTTTGTTTTCTTATCTTGCATAAAAGTTATTCAAGATAATTTCAGGTAATAAATGTGAAGTCTCTGTTCCTAGTATTCCAAATCTAGTCCAGTATCATATTAAAACTTCTAACTTCACGAATTAATATTTCTTCATTCAGCCAGGTAGGCCTATTTTGGACAGGGAAATTTACTATGGGAAGAGTTATTGACTCTCTTTAAATTTTTAGTGGGTGAATCAGAGGCTGGACCCTTTTTTTAATCAATATCCAGATAACAGCCTGGCCAGAATGGCTTAGTGCTTGAGCATTATGATTTGATTTCCAAGAGGTTATGTTTTGATTTTTAGTTAGAGCACATGCCCAGGTTGCAGGTTAGATCCTCAGTAGGGAGCATGCAGGGGTCATTATTCTCTCTCATCATTGATGTTTCTATCTCTCACTCCCCCTCTCCCTTCCTCTCTGAAATTAATAAAAACATTTAAAATATATATTCAGGCAACATACACTATGCTCTCCAGCAGTCCTCATGAAGCCATTCTCACTTGGCTTGAGGGGAGAGAAGTCCCTGCACCATGAAAGGGAACAATAACAATGACCACTCTGTTCAGATGAATACTCATCACCATTGCCCTTATCTTTACCTCCTCTGTGCAGAGGCTGGAGATAGGTGATAAGTTCTGCAAAGCTGATCTTCTATAATAATAAAAGCATAATATGCTAATTAGATTGGACATCTTTCCAGATGTCCTTCCAGATGACCTTTCAGACAAAGGCAGGGCTGCAAGGGAAGTCTGGGTCACAGGTGCCAGAGGGAAGCCAGTGCTGGCAGTGGGGAGAAGGAAAACCTACTTTTGCATGAATTTTGTGCATGGAGCCTCTAGTATAGAAATAAATTTAAAACTGAAAGGGTACTGGCACCTATTATATTTTTTCTGACCTGAGATATGTTGCCTAGAAATTCTGAGGTTATTGGCAATATCTTAGTATTGGTTATATTTTAAGGTGTAGGTACAGTATCTGGCACATAATTAGTATCTATGAAATGCTAATTCAATTATTTCTCATTACTCCCTCTCTGTCTCTCTCTCTATCCTTCTTTAAACTAAATTGCTTTCCAATCTAAATTTCAATACTATATATGTCCTCTTGTATAAATATATCACATTACAAATTTATGTTCATTTTTGTCAAGCCATCTGCTTTCCATAGTGTGGAAAAAAATATATAATTGGATTTATTACTAAATATCATTAAAGAATGCTAACATATTTAGTATATGGAGACTTGAAAATTATACCCCATCCTAAATAATAAAAAAGTAATATGCAAATTTACTATACCTCTGCTACACCCACAAGCCACACCCACCAGCCAATCCTGAACAAGTATGCAAATTATCCCAGTCAAGATGGTTGCAGCCACAGAGTGAGCAGGAGGCTTGGGTTTTTCCAGCAATGAAGGAAGCTAAGCTTCTTGCACACCCTAGCCAGCCCAGGTATTCTTCCACTCAAAGCTACAAAGTTTCAATTATAGGAGATAAATAAATCCCAACAAAAATGGCTGCAGTCACAGAGTGAGCAGAAGGCTTCAGTTTCCCTGGCAATGAAGGAAGCCAAGTTCCTGGCCTGTCTTGGCCTCCACTGAAGGCTACAAAGTTTCAATTATACAAGATAAATAAATCCTAGATCACAGGACTTCCACTTGAGTCACTGGGAGGTGTGGCCAGCCTGCAAACCACCACAGGCCCCTCACCCAGGCCACCCCATACCCCAAGGGAACCCCCACCCTGATTCAGGACACCCTTCAAGGCAAACCAGCTGGCCCCTACCCATGCACCAGGTTGCTATCCTATCTAATAAAAGAATAATATGAAAATTGACTGTCACTCCAACACACAAGATGGCTGCCCCCTGGTGGTCAAAGATGGCTGCCTCCATGTGGACATAAGTTGGCTGCCACAAGATGGCCAGAGGGCAGGGAAATTGGGAGGGACCAGGCCTGCAAAGGAGGGCTGTTGGGAGAAATCAAGCCTGCAGGGGAGGGAAGTTAGGAGTGACCAGGCTGGCAGAGGAGGGAAGCTGGGGACAACCAGGCCTACAGGTGAGGGCAGTTGAGGGGAACCCAGGTCTGCAGAGGAGAGTAGTTGTGGGGTGGGGGACCAGGTCTGCAGGGGAGGACAGTTAGGAGTGACCAGACTTGCAGGAAAGGGTAGTTAAGGGCAATCAGACTGTCAGGAGAGTGAGTGGTTAGAGGGTGATCAGGCTGGCAGGCAGAAGTGATTAGGGGCAATCAATCAGGAAAGCAGGCAGGTGAACATTTGAGAGCCAGCAGTTCTGGACTGTGAGAGGGATGTCTCACTGCCCATTTAGGCCTGAGCCTATCAGGATTGGGTCTAAATAGGCATTGGGACATCCCTCGAGGATTTCCATATTGGAGAGGGTGCAGGCTGGGCTAAGGGACAAATTTTGTGCACCAGGCCTCTAGTGTGTTTACAATAGTGATGAATAAAACAAAATAAATGCTAAATATTTCTGGATATTTCTATTTGTCCCTCAGTTTCCTCAATCATAATGTAAGTTTAAAACTAGATAGCATTATTAATTTATAAGTGAGAGTAAAACAATGTCACAGTGGTTGGAAATATGTTTTATCCCCTCAGTGCTCCATCTATGCTCACTTAGGGGTTTTCCATAGGAGGGCTTCTACCATATTAACAAGGAATATTTGCCTTCTTTCAAAGATTAAATATTCTCACAGATTTTAATAATTTTATGTATTCCCAAATATGTATTGGCTTTAATATCAAAATTTCTTGATCCTATTTATGATCCTACAGTATACCATTTACAGGGTAGCTTCACTGTTGCATAGAGAAATGCTTCTCATGTTGTTTTCTATTTGTTTGTTTGTTCATTTTTTAAATAAAGTCACTGCTTCAAGGTCCAAGGAATTTCCTCTAACAAACCTAAATCACTCACCAGCAAGAGCTAAGGTGACCTGGAGGAATGTCAGAAGCTGATAAACTGGGGTGTCTGAACAATTGTCAGTCAGAGATCAGATAAGCAGAAGATATCAGGACAATATCCATATCAGTGACCAGAGGAGTAAAGAGTGTGCAAAATCCAAATAAATAATCTGAAACTACTGGCAGCCAATGGAAATAACTGAAGAGAGCCCCCTTTGGAAGGATGATGAGGAAAGGTGATTGGGGATAGGGAGTACGGCAAAGAAAAAAATTGACAAAGAGCCAATGCACTGTCTTGGCCTCCACTGTCTTTATATTCCTCTCAGTGGGTGGAGACTCAGTGCTGACTGAACCTGGCTTAAAAAGAAACTGTTGATAACTACAAACAGCTACCTGCCTGAGTAGCAGACACATATTCTGCATTTGCTGGGGCAGAGAACAAACATATTTCGCCAGTACAGGCAATTCCCCAACATTAATATCAGTGAATATGCTCTCAGTGCCTCTCATGATTTTGTAAGTTTTGATCACGGTTGCTTCATCTCTCATGTTTGCAGGCAGCATGAGCCTGTAGCCTTTCCACATGTGGCAGCCCTTCCGTGCTCTCCTCTCCCACCCCCAGCCCACCTACCCAATGATCTGAGTTTATCCTCTGGACTTTCTGCAACTCCATTATTTCTTAGTGGATCAAGGAAATTTTCCAGGTTCAGATTCTTCATTGTGTAAACAAGGACAGACAATAATTTCTGTTTTATTCCTAAAAGCATTTTTCCCCCTCATATCTCAATACACTTTGAGCTCTAAATGCTCTTGAGCAGCTGTATTTGTGGAAAAATACAGTACTTCTTCAATATCAATGTGTGCAGGCACCAGCTGGCATCTTGTTAAAATAAAGATTCGAATTAAATAGGTATGACGTGTGGACTGAATTCTGGATTTTTAGAAAGTTTCTAGGTGATGTTGCTAATGTGTAGACCATACTCTGAGTAGTGATGGATTAGTACAACCACAGAGACTTTTTGTATGGCAGAAGAAACAGTGTTAAAAGGAATGTGGATTATTTCCCCCATTCCCCACTTCCCACCCCCAAATCATGACTATATTCTTCCAAATCGGAATATCCTATCTAATAAAAGAGTAATATGCAAATTGAACATCACTCCAACACACAAGATGGCTGCCCCCATGTGGACACAAGATGGCCACCACAAGATGGCCAGGAGGGAAGGCAGTTGGGCAGGACCAGGCTGCAAGAGAGGGCAGTTGGGGTTGGCCAGGCCTGCTGAGGAGGGCAGCTGGGGGGGACCAGGCCTGCTGGGGAGGGCAGTTGTGGGGATCAGGCCTGCAGGGGAAGGTAGTTGGGGGGGCATCAGGACTGAAGGGGAAGACAGTTTGGAGGGGGCAGGTCTGCAAAAGAGGGCAGTTGGGGGCAATCAGGCCTACAGGGGAGGGCAATCAGGAATGACCAGACCTGTTGGGGAGGGCAGTTAGGGGTGACCAGGCCTACAAGGGAGGGCAGTTAGGAAGCTACCATGCCTGTAGTGGAGAGCCATTGTGGACAACCAGGCTGGCAGGGGAGCAGTTAGGGGGTGATCAGGCTGGCAGGCAGAAAGAGTTAGGGGCAATCAGGCAGGCAGGCAGATGATCAGTTTGGAGCCAACAGTCCTGGATTGTGAGAGGGATGTCCAACTGCCCGTTTAGTTCTAATCCTGCCAAGATCAGGCCTAAATGGGAAGTCAGGCATCCCTTTAGGATGTCCCATATTGGAGAGTGTTCAGGCTGGGCTGAGGGACAGTCCCCTGCCTCAGTGCACAAATTTCATGGACCAGGCCTCTCATAGTTATTGATTTTCCATGAAAACAAATACATAGTATCTCACTGCAATTTATTTATATAAATTTAACATTATACAATTCAGAAAAGTTTAATGTTTGCCCAATACACTTTAGTGTAGTCATGTGCTTCTTATGCCATCACGAAATTTATCATCAAGGTATGTACATATGTAATGAGATAGGTTGGCAAAGAAAAACTGGGATGATGTCAAACAGGGATTGACACAGCTAAAAACAAGGCTATGTGACACAAGTTTATTTAAAATGACAAGGCTATGTGACATAAATTTATTTAAAAGTAGGCAAAGGATTTGACTATCTTTAAAAGTGATGAGCTTACAATTTTGATAAGCTCACAATTTTGATATGAGCTCACAATTTTGGTAAGTGCTGGGTGCCAAAAAGATGTGCTATCCCATTATATGAATGAAGAAATGAGTACTTTGATTCATAATTAAAATTTCAGTCCGAGGTAAGGGATTGTGATTGGGGTGTAAGACTAATTATTATCTTAGAAACTATAAACTAGGAACAATGATAAATAAACTCCCCTTTCCATGGCAGGAGAGAGGAACACAACCCACTTAAACCTAGCTCTAGTCGGTAGGTAACCTTAAGTCTCATCGACATTGTTTTAATAAGCACACACCAGCGGGGCAGAAGGTTGGGAGGTGGGGAGAAAAAGAAGAAGGGATTGAGAATACAGTTTTGTAGTTACAAAATAGTCATGGGGCTGTAAAATACAGCATAGGAAATATATTCAATAATATTGTCAATCAGGCTTCCTCCAATCATGAGCCTTATTGTTACTGATGTCAGCTGATGCAGTAATTGGAGATGGAGGTGCAAAGTGCACAGATGCAACAGGGACCTGAGCATTCTGACCCCAGAAAGGTGTCAAAAAATAAAAATATAAATACAGGTAAGTGATTGCCTTACTCTGCAAAATTCAAAATGAATGTAATCAGCTATACAAAAGAGCATGGAAATAGAGCTGCAGAGAGACAGTTTGGACTCCTTCCACTGAGTGTATGATCTGACAGTGGAGAAAACTGGAACAATTTCTTAAGATGCCCCCCCCCCAAAAAAAAAAAGGAGAAGGAGGAGGAGGAGGAGGAAGATAAGGAAGAGGATAAGGAGGAGGAGGAGGATAAAGAGGAGGAGCAGGAGGATAAAGAGGAGGAGGAGGAGGAGAAGGAGAAGGAGGAGGAGGAAGATAAGGAGGAGGAGGAGGAGGAGGAGGAGAAGGAGGAGGAGGAGGAGGAGGAAGAGGAGGAGAAGGAGGAGGGGGAGGAGGAGGCCTTAAAAGGAAAACGAGCAAAGTGGGCAAACTTGGAGCAGAGGCTTAAGACTTGGATTATGGAGCAGCACCAGAGTGGTTTATGTGTGTCAACCGAGCTTATTCAATGTCAGGCAAGAATGTTTGCAAGCGAAATGAACATTATTGATTTTACAGGTAAGGCCAAATGGCTCTTCAATTTCATGAGATAAGGGTTGGCCATGAGAACAGGAACAAAGTTAGCTCAGAAAATGCCAGTTTATGAGGATTATCTCACATATGTAGACAGTGACTCAGAAGACAGCAGTGATACAATAGAAGAAAGTGATATGTCTGGAACTAATAGTGAGGAAGAAGAGAGCAGTGATGTAACAGAGGTTGAATAAGGTAATATGCTGCATAATATCATAGTACTGGTATATAACATTACCTGCAGTAATTACTAAATAAAAATGTGTTCTGTTTTATGTTTAAAATATTGATTTCTTAATTTGGGGTTGGAAAAGTGGAGTGTCTTATACTTGGGGGAATCTTATATACGGAAAAAATACAGTAGGATGACACTATGTCTCACTTGAATAAAATATTTAACTATATTCTAGGACTTCTATATTCTTTCATTAGCATTATTTTTTGTTTATTTTTTGTGGCAAATGTTGAAATTATGAATTTTTGAAAGCCTTCTTGAAAATCTAAATAGCATTCACTTATTTTGTCTATATGCTTATTTAATACCTATTTTAGGGAGAAGAAACATTTCTTCTCCACTCCTGTAATTTGTCTCTTCCATGGGGAAACTCCACTAGTTAACAGTCTTGCCTCTCTCTACCTCCTCACTCGTCTAATTGTCCATATTGAAATAAGCTAGTGTAGGAAATAACCTCTTTCTTATTCCTTCTATGTGGGATCTGCTTGCCTACAGAAATCAGCTGCTATTGGTTATGGAATCAGTTTTAAGTAAAGGTTCTATCACAGGGAAAGATTCTTAGTGGTCCCAGGCTGTGGGTGACTAAGAAGTTATATTTCTGATTTTCTGGGGTTATTAGTAGGAAGCCCATCATTGTCATTTTCCAAGCTACATTCTCCAGTGCTACCTTTAGTAGTGACAAAGGAAATATTTTACCTAATAATAGACAAACATGTAAATTGACCATACCTCCATTATGCCCATAGCCAGTCAGAGTGAGTATGCAAATTAACCCAACAAGATGGGGGTTAATTTGCATACATATGCACCTAGCACCCTGGGTCCCTGGAACTTTCTCAGCACCCAGGTCACTCTGAGGTAGGCCCCCCATGGGTCCTGAGTAACCTGGGAAGGGCCTGAGTCAGGTGATCAGAGGGAGCTGGGGATCCCCTGCCCAAGCCCCAAGACTTGGCCAGAGGCTTGGGACCAGGGCAGGGACAGAGTTGGAGATTGAAGGGAGCTGGGGGTCTCCTGCCCAGGCCCCAAGCCTCAGTCAGAGGCTTGGGGCCTGTGCAGGAGTGGAGCCAGCAATTGGAGAGAGCTGGGGGACCCTGCCCAGGCCCCAAGGCTTTAGGCCTTGGCAGGAGTGGAGCCAGAGATTAGAAGCAATCGGTATAAACTACAGAGGAAATAACTTTTTCTGACCATTCATTGACTAAGCTCTCTGTATGCCACTGGTAATATTCTTAGTAACTTGGATATAAGAATTCAAAAGATGATCTAGTGTTTTTCTACCACACTCCTGAAGAAAAAAAAAATAAGGCCCTCTGCTAGAGAGCTAAGAAATGTCATATCCTGCCCTACCCAGTTTGGCTCAGTGGATAATGCCTAGGGTTGCCAACCGCAGGGTTTGGTTCAATTCTGATCAAGGGCATGTACCTAGGTTACAGGCTCCTCCCTGATTGGAGCTCAGGTCAGGGCTCATGCAGGAGGCAACCAATCAAAGTGTTCCTCTCACTTTGATGTTTCTCTCTGTTTTTCCCTTTCTCTTCCACATTCTCTAAAAAATCAATGAAAACAAATCCTCAGGTGAAGATGAAAGAAAAAGAAAGAAAGAAAGAAAGAAAGAAAGAAAGAAAGAAAGAAAGAAA
>JAAGEH010000286.1:43474089-43531120 GCA_011751065.1 Lasiurus cinereus | reverse complement strand
AAAGAAAGAAAGAAAGAAAGAAAGAAAGAAAGAAAGAAAGAAAGAAAGAAAGAAAGAAAGGAAGGAAGGAAGAAGGAAGGAAGAAATGTCATATCCTATGAAAGACACAACCTGAAAATGGCTAAAGAAAGTTGAGAAAGTTGTCATTTTTTCATGGTGAAGGGACTGGAGTCCATGTTGATGAAAACATCTTGGTGGCTGCAGTGACTGGCAGTGGCTGCAGCAGAGGGATGATGAGGCTGGTGCCTTCCCCTCATCAGCCCAGTCGCCTCAGCAGGACAGGCTGGGCTGAGGGAACCCTGCTCCCCCAGTGCACAGATTTTGTGCACTGGGCCCCTAGTATCTGTATAAGCTTTTGTCTTACTTCTAAGTTGTTTTAGATTTTGATATAGAAGAGATGCAATATTTAGTTGGCATATCTTTGAACCCAAACATTATTCATCATCATCACTTCTTCAGAGAATTCCAGAAGGCTAATCCAACCAAAATCTTATTTCCTCTTTATGCCTATTGTACATGGCCTCTCATATTTACTAATACCTATCCAAATATGAGGAGTTTGGGAAGTTGGCCTCAGAAAGTTTGAATTCAAGTTTCAACATTTACTTTATTATAATTGAATAAACTTTGCAACTCAGCCTCTTTGAATTTCAGTTATATAATCTATAAAATGGAGATCTAAATGTCTGCTTTCTACCTTGAAGAAATGCATGTGAAAATGTATTGATAAACATAAAGTACAACACAAATGTGTTATATTGTAAGAACTCTCTATATAGGTGTAGAGAGGTGAACATACTTTGAAAATATATGACATTGCTTTTGATTATAACCACATTGATTATTTTTATAGAAAGCTGGGATTTGAAATTTTTTTTCTGTATATACTATTAACCCTAATTTGTCAGATCAAATTTTAATTGCAGACCATCATATACACTTTCCCTAGAGTTACTTTTTGATACATACATGGATATAAAAGCTATGATACAATGACACAATAGAATACTACATAGTTGTAAAAAAGAAGGAATTTTTACCATTTGCAACAGCATGGATAGACCTGGAGAGTATCATACTAAGGAAAATAAGCCAGTCGGAGAAAGTTAAGTATCATGTGATATCACTCATATGTGGAATCTAATAAATAAAATAAAATGATGGACAAAATAGATCCAGAAACATAGAGGCATGGAACAGAATGAAGAATTTCATAGGGAAGAGAGGTTTTGGGAGTGGGTAGGGAATGATTAAGTAGGGAAATTATATGTGTAGTCCATGGATACAGACAATACTGTGGTAAAGGCACGGGAGGGGCAGGTGAAGGGGGTCAATAGGGAAAAAAAAAACAAAGGTGACATCTATAATAATTTGAATAATAAAGATAAATTTAAAAAGTAAAGATTAAAAAATTAAAAGAAAGAAAATTATGTATCCATTAAATCATACTTATTAATGTTAAAAAGAAAGGATCATTTTCATATTTAAGCACTATGATTGAAAGTATTTCCTTGTGATGCAAAAGTGTTTAAAAGTAAGTTATGTTTTTAGCACTCAGGTAGTGTTTTTAACTTATGTAAACACCAGAGGCCCAATGCACGAAATTCATGCAGTGGGGGATGGGTTGTGTCCCCCTCTGTCCACCCTCTCCAATCTGGGACCAGGATTGCTGTTTCCCAACCACTTGCCTTCCTCCTTGCCTGATTGACCCTAATTGCTCTGCCTGCCAGTTTGATCACCCCCTAACCATCGCCCTGTTAGCCTGATCAATGCCTAACTGCTCCCCTGCAAGCCTGATTGCCCCTAACTGCCCTCCCCTGCAAACCAGGTTGCCCCTAACTGTCCTCCCCTGCAAGCCTGATCGCCCCCAACTACCCTCTCCTGCTGACCCAGTCATCCCTTCCTGCCCTCCCTTGCCAGCCTGGCCAACCTTAGCTGCCCTCCCTCACCAGCCTGGTCACCCCCAACTTCCCTCCCCTGCTAGTCTGATCACCATCAACTGCCCTGCCCTGCAGGTCTGGTTGGGCCCAACTACCCTCCCCTGCAGGCCTGGTTTCCCCTCAAACTACCCTCTCCTGTAGGCCTGATCGCCCCTAACTGCCCTTGCTTGCAGGCCTGTTACCTCCCAACTGCCCTCTCCTGCTGGCCATCTTGTGTGTTGGAGTGATGGTCAATTTGCATATTACCTTTTTGTTTAATATATATTATATTGATTTTTTACTGAGAGAAAGGGAGAGGGATGGAGAGTTAGAAACATCGATGAAAGAGAAATATCAATCAGCTACCTCCTGCACACCTCCTACTGGGGATGTGCCCGCAACCACGGTACATGCCCTTGACCAGAATCGAATCTGGGACCCTTCAGTCTGCAGGCCAATGCTCTATCCACTGAACCAAATCAGTTAGGGCCTTATTACCTCTTCATTATATACGATTACCTTGTCTTATTTTTGCACATTTTTAGATGTATTATTTTTAGTTATATGAAGTATCAAATAGCATTTGTTAGCCTATTTGAGTACAGGCACCTTTAATTTATCAAACAAACATGTTCTACTATAAACATGAATAAAAATGCCCTTGACCTGTCGGAAACCAAACATTGTTCTCACTAATGGATGTAAACAGGAAACCAGAAGGCTGGTCAACCTTAACTGCTCTGAAAGGTCAGAGCTAATTACTCACTGTTTAGATGAAAACATTGTTAGCTGAAGCAGCCTCTACCTGTTTGTTTCATGTTAATTTCTGTTTTGTTATTTCCTGCCTAAAGGCTAGGAATGTGTTCCAAAGGCTTAATAAAAGGGAGAAAAAGGCCAGAGCAAGTGGTAGTCCTTTCCACTAGAGGAAAGCTCCCACCTGGCCCCCCAATATCGCCAAATTATCATTTTCTAGTCTTTCATTTTGTTTGTGTGTGGCCTCCTTCAGAACCCGAACCCTGAACCGGGAGCCCTGAACCACGTGGGACGTGGAAAGAGGTTCCCACATTGACCAGTATCAAACCTGGGACCTTCCAGCATGCAGGCCAACACTCTATTTATGGTTAGGGCTGTCCCTTTAAAATTTTAATTTATTTTCAATGAATGTTGCTGGTAAATTGGACAGATATGTAGAAAAAAAAATTAAATTATATCATCTTCTTACACCACACACAAGAATAAACTCAAAATGTATTACAAACTTAAATGTAATGCTTGAAACCATAAAAAAATCATAGGGGAAAATATAGGCAGCAAAATCTCAGATATTTCTCATAGCAATTTTTTTTTTCTGAAATATTTGGATGAAAAGGATGAATGGATTAAGCAAAAAAACAAAAACAGAAAAACAACACACACATACAGAAAACTCATGGACACAGACAATAGTATGGTGATTATCACAGGGAAAGAGAAGTGGAGGGAGGTAGAAGACGGTAAAGGAATAATAAATGGTGATGAAAGGAGATTTGACTTTGTGTGGTGAACACACAATACAATGTACAGATTATGTATTACAGATTTGTACACTTGAAACATATGTAATTGTCACCTCAATAAATCCAATAAACTTTTAAAAATATATATTCTTATTGATTTCAGAGAGGAAGGGAGAAGAAGAGAGATAGAAATATCAATAATGAGAATCTTTGATCATCTGCCTTTTGCACACCCCTCACTGGGGATCAAGCTTGCAACCCAGGCTTGTGCCCAGGAATCAAACTGTCACCTCCTGATTCATAGGTCAACACTCACCCACTGAGTCATGCTGCTGGGCCAATAAACATCTTTGAAAATAAAAATATGTTAACTTTCTTTGGGGCTTGATTAAAAACTCATAAATCTGTTTACATAGTCAAAGTTTTATTCTTATCTACATTCAGATTTGCATATATTACTTTGACCCTTTTTTAAATGATAACATTAATAACGAAGATATAAAAATATAATATAGTTATAATGTTTTATTTTACTACAGCTGATTCTACTTTCTTAATGCCTGTTGTGTATTAGAGATTTTAGAAGTTACCTTATATGTGTTATCTTATTTCAAATATTTGTTTTTAATTAAAACTAAATTGATATCTTAAATGACATTTTTACTAAGTTAAGATAGGAGATGGAGTTCTTAAACTTTGAATTCTATATGTAAAGAAAATTCAAAAGTATAAATGCAAACAGCTGTAATATTATTAACACATATTTTTGAATATTCATGATGAACTATAAATAGCCCTTGTGACTTTCTACTTAAGTAAAATAAGCCAGTTAATGAAGGAGAAACATCACATGATATCACTCATTTGTGGATAATAAAGAACATTATAAACTGATGAACAAAAGGATAGATACAGAGTCAGTAAAGCATCAAACAGACTGTCAAATTACAGTAGGAAGATTAAGGAGAGGTGGGGTAGATAAGAGATCAACCAAAGGACTTGTATGCATGCATATAAGCATAACCAATGAACACAAGACACTGGAGAGTTGGGGCATGCCTGTGAGGGGGGGTGGGGTCAATGGGAAGATATGTATACATGTAACACAATAAAAAAATAAATAATAAAAAAATAAAATAAAATGTAAAAAAAAAGAGAGAGAAATGTATATACTAATACATGAAATGAAAATCAGTTTTGTTCTGAAGAATGCCCCACATTATTAGTTAAACTTTTAAAAATATTATATTACTAGATATTCCTATATTTACATATATAGTAGTGGCCCAGTACACAAAATTCGTGCACAGGGGAGGTTGTCCCTCAGCCTGGCATGCACTATCTCTAATCTGGGACCCCTCGAAGGATGTCCTACTGCCAGTTTACAGAGATCGGACCTAAACTGGCAGTCAGATAACCCTCCCCCAATCTGGGACTGCTGGCTCCTAAACATTCACCTGCCTGCCAGCCTGCCTGATTGTCACTAACCACTCTGCCTGCCAGCCTGCTCAGCCCCAACTGCCCCCCCACTGTCAGCCTGCTTGCCCCCAATTGCCCCCCCCCCACCAATCTGATCATCTCCAACTGCCCCCCTGTGCCAGTGTGCTTGCCCCCAACTGCCCCCCTTGCTGGCCTACTTGCCCCCAACTGCCTCCCTGCTGACCTGCTTATCCCCAATGGCCCTATGCTGTCCTGATCACCTCCAGTTGACCCCCATTAATGGCATGCTCACCCCTAACTGGTCCCCCGGCTGGTCTGCTTTCCCCTACCGGCCTCTCCTCCCACCATCCTGATCACCCCACAACTGCCCTCCCCTCTTGGCCTCTAACCACATCTATCTTGGCCCAGCTACCATTGCTTTGTCCAGAAGAACATCTGAAAGGTTTCCTGGAATGTCTTCCAGTCTAATTAGCATATTACCCTTTTATTAATATAGATAGAGCCCAGGTGCATGGGTGGGGGTTAGCTGGTTTGCCCTGAAGGGTGTCCCAGATCAGAGTGGAAGTCCCTCTGTGGTGCCTGGCCATCCTAGGTAAGGGGCTGAGGGCAGTTCTGAGGCTGGCCACACCCCCTTCAGTGTCAGGAGTATCCACTGCAGTGACCAACCAGCCTAGGTGAGGGGCTGATGACTGTTTGCAGGCTGGCCACGCCCCCCAGTGGAGACTTTCACTCCATGGGGCGTGGCCAGCCTGGGTGAGGGGCTGAGGGCTGTTTTTAGGCTGACTATGCTCCCCAGGGACCCAGCTCACAGCCCCTTTCTTTCTTTTCTTTCTTTCTTTCTTTCTTTCTTTCTTCTTTCTTTCTTTCTTTCTTCTTTCTTTCTTTATTTTCAGCACCTTCATGGGTGGACATCAGGGCTGGCTCAAAGCAGCTATCTGGGATTTATTTATCTTCAATAATTGAAACTTTGTAGCCTTGAGTGGAGGCCAGGGCTGGCCTGGGTGGGCGGAAAGATTGGCTTCCTCCATCACTGGCGGCAACTCAAGCCTCCTGATCACTCCAGCTCAGTGGCTACTCCCAACATTGTTGGGTTAATTTATATACTTGCTCCTGATTGGCTGGTGGGTATAGCAAAGTGATGTTTAATTTTCATGTTTCCCTTTTATTAGTGTAGGAATCTTTCCTATTGAAAAGTATCCTTAGGTGATTCCTTTTAAAGAAATAATAATTCCATAATCTGTTCTGTAAGTCTAAGATATTGTGAACTAGGTTTTCTTAAAATAAAATATCCCTTATTTTGTTCTTTTTATATTTAATTTTTAATTTTTTTATTAATGTATTACATGAAAACATATCTCCCCATTGCCCTCCCCCCAGGCATACTCTAAACCCCCAGTGTATTGTATTCAATGGTTATGCTTATATGCTTATATGTATTCATACAAGTCCTTTGGTTGATCTCTTATCTACCCCACCTCTCCCTAAACTTCCCACTGTTGTTGGACAGTTTTTTTGATGCTTTACTGCCTCTTTATCTATCTTTTTGTTCATCAATTTATAATGTACCTTATTATTCACAAGTGAGTGAGATCATGTGGTGATTCTCATTCATTGATTGGCTTATTTCACTTAGCATAAGGCTCTCCAGTTCCATCCAGGTTGCTGCAAATGGTAAGAATTCCATCTTTTTAATGGCAGCATAAAATTCCTCGTGTAGATGTTCCATAGTTTTCTGATTCACTCATCTCCAGTCAAGCACCTAGGCTATTTCCAAATTGTAGCTATTGTAAATTGTGCTGCTATGAACATGGGGTACATAAATGCTTCCTGATTGGTGTTTCTAGTTTCTTAGGATATATTCCTAAGAGTGGGATTACTGGGTCAAATGGGAGTTCCATTTTTAGTTTTTTGAGGAAACTCCATACTCTTCTCCACAGTAGCTGCACCAATCTACATTCCCACCAGCAGTGCATGAGGGTTCCTTATTCTCTGCATTCTCACCAACACTTGTTAATTGTTGATTTGTTCATGATTGCCATTCTGACAGGTGTGAGATGGTACTGCATTGTCATTGTGATTTGCATCTCTCTGATAATTAGTGACATTGAACATGCTTTCATATGTATCTTGGCCTTCCTTGTGTCATCTTTCGAAAAGATTCTATTTAGATCTGTTGCCAATTTTTGTTGTTGTTGTTGCCCATTTTTTATTGGATCATTTATCTTCCTTTTATTAAGTTGTACAAGTTGGCTGTAGATGTTGAAGATTAAACCTTTATCATTAATAATATTGGCAAATATGTTCTCCCATACAATGGGCTTTCTTGTTGTTTTGTTGATGGTATCTTTTGCTGTGCAAAAGTTTTTATTTTGATATAGTACCATTTCTTTATTTTCTCTTTAGCTTCTAATGACTTTGGAGCAGTATCAGTGAAGAAGTTCTTTCGGCATATGTCTGAGATTGTGCTGCCTGTGGATTCCCCTAGTATTTTTATGGTTTCCCATCTGATGTTTAAATCCTGTATCCATTAGAATTTATTTTTGTGTATGGTGTAAGTTGGTGGTCTAGTTTCATTTTTTTGCATGTATTTGTCCAATTTTTCCAACACCATTTATTGAAGAGGATGTCTTGACTCCATTGTATGTTCATGCCTCCTTTGTCAAATAATAATTGAGCATAATGGTTTGGGTGGATATCTGGATTCTCTATTCTATTCCACTGGTCTATGTGTCTGTTCTTGTACCAGTACCAGGCTGTTTTGAGAACAGTGGCTTTGTAATATAGCTTGAAATCTGGTATTGAGATCCCACCTACTTTATTCTCCTTTCTCAGAATTGCTGTGGCTATTTGTGGTCTTTTTTTGTTCCAGATGAATCTATGAAGAATTCTTTCTAGAATCTGTGAAATATGTTGTTGGTATTTTAATGGGTAGTGTATTGAATCTATAGATTGCTTTGGGTGGTATGGACACTTTAATGATGTTGATTCTCCCAATCCATGAGCATGGTATGCTCTTCCGTCTGTTTACATCTTCCTCTATCTCTTTTTTTTGTATCCTGTAGTTTTTTGCATATTGGTCTTTTATCTGCTTAGTTAAGTTTATTCCTAGGTATCTTAATTGTTTTGGTGTGATGGTAAATGAGATGGCTTTTTTAGTCTCTCTTTCTGTAAGTTCACTATTGGTGTATAGAAATGTCATAGATTTCTTGGCACCAATTTTGTATCCTGCTACATTGCTGAATTCATTTATTAAATCTCTAAGTTTTTGGATGGAGTCTTTCGGTTTTGTTATGTACAGTATCATGTCATTTGCAAATAAGGACAGCTTTACTTCTTCTTTTCCAATTTGGATGCCTTTTATTTCTTTTTCTTGTCTAATTGCATGGCTAATACTTCCAGTACTATATTGAACAGAAGTGGTGAGAGTGCCCATCTTTGTCTTGTTCTTGTTCTTAGGTGAAGTGGTTTTAGTTTTTGCCCATTGAATATGATGTTGGCTGTGGGTTTATCATATATGGCTTTTATGATGTTGAGGTATGATCCTTCTATTCTCACTTTGCTGAGAGTTTTTATCTAGAAAGGGTGTTGGATTTTGTCAAATGCTTTTCTGCATCAATTGATATGACTATGTGATTTTTATCTCACAGTTTGTTTATGTGATGTATCATGTTTATTGACTTGCGCATATTGTACTATCCTTGTATTCCTGGGATAAATCCTACTTGGTGTATGATCTTTCTGATGTACTGCTGGATCCGATAGCTAGAATTTTGTTGAGGATGTTGGCATCTATGTTCATGAGGGATATTGGCCTGGAATTCTCTTTCATTTCATTGTCTTTATCTGGTTTAGGTGTTAGGGTGATGCTTGCTTCATAGAAGGAGCTTGGAGGTGTTACTTCTTGAATTTTTTGTAACAGTCTGAGTAAGATAGGTTTTAATCTTTCCTTGAATGTTTGGTGAAATTCCTATGTGAAGCACAGTGACCTTGGGCTTTTGTTTGCTGGCAGCTTTTTGATGACTGCTTCAATTTCTTCCATAGTTATTGGCCTATTGTGATGTTTAGATAATTTGTGATTGAGTTTTGGAAGGTTATATTTTTCTAGGAATATTTCCATTTCTTGCAGGTTGTCAAGTTTGTTAGAATAGTGTTGTCCATAGTATTTTTAATAATCCTTTGTATTTTGGATGGGGTCTATTGTTATTTCTCCTCTTTCATTTCTGATTTTGTTGATTTGGGTCCTCTCTCTTTGCTTTTTGGTGAGCCTGGCTAGAGGTCCATCAATCTTGTTTATCCTTTCAGAGAACCAGCTCTTGGTTTTGTTGATCTTTTGAATTTTTTCTTTGGTCTTTATGTTGTTTATCTCCACTCTGATCTTTACTATTTCCTTCCTCTTGCTTACTCTGGGCTTTTCTTGTTGCTCTCTTTCTAACTCTTTGAGTTGTAGAGTTAGGTAATTTTTTACCATTGTTTCTTGTTTTTTTTTTTTGAAGTAGGCTTATAGAGTTATGAACTTCCTTCTCAAGAATGCTTTCACTGTGTCTCATAAATTTTGTATTGTTGTGTTATCATTGTCATTTGTTGCTATGATGTTTTTTTTATTTCTTTCTTGATCTCTCTTGTTACCCAGTCATTGTTTAATAGCATGCTGTTTAGTCTCCATTTGTTTGATTTATTTGTATTGTTTTTATTGTGGTTGATGTCCAGTTTTATGCCATTGTGGTCTGAGAAAATGCTTCATATGATTTCTATCTTCTTGAATTTGAAGAGACTATTCTTATGACCCAACATATGATCTATCTTTGAAAATGACCCATGTGCACTGGAGAAGAATGTATATTCAGTGGCTTTGGGGTGAAATATTCTGAAGATGTCAATTAATTCCATCTGTTCTAGCGAGTCCTTTAGGATTGATATTTCTTTGCTGATTTTTGTTTAGAGGATTTGTCCAGTGGTGACAGTGGGGTATTAAAGCTTCCTACTATGATTGTATTGCTGTCAATCTCTCCCTTGATATCCTCCAGGAGGTTTTATATGTATTTGGGTTCTCCTGTATTGGTAGCGTATGTTTACCCGAGTTATTTTTTCTTGTTGGATTGCTCCCTTTTGTATTATGAAATGGCCTTCCTTATCTCTTGTTATGTCCTTCACTTTGAGATCTAATTTGTCAGATATAAGTATTGCAACCCCAGCTTTTTTTTTCATTTCCATTTTCTTGAAAAATTGTTTTCCATCCCTTCACCCACAGTCTCTGTGCATCTATTTTTCTGAGGTGGGTTTCTTGTAGACAGCAGATATATGGGTCATGTTTTCTTATCCAATCGGTTACCCTATGTCTTTTGATTGGAGCATTTAATCCATTTACATTTAAAGTTATTATTGATAGGTACTTATCTGTCACCATTTTTATTGTTTACCCCTGTGTTCCTTGTTTGCTTCTTATTTCTTTTTTTTATAGCACACCCTTTAACATTTCTTGATTGCTGGTGTGGTGGTAATATATTCCCTTAGTTCTTTTTTGTCTGCTAAGCTCTTGATTTCACTTTCAATTTTGATGGAAAGCCTTGCTGGGTACAGTATTCTTGGATTCAGACCCTTCTTTTGCATGACTTTGTATATTTCATTCCATTCCCTTCTGGCCTGATGAGTTTCCGTTGAGAAATTAGTTGCTAGTCTGATGGGGGTTTCTTTGTAGGTAACTTTCTGTCTCTCTCTGGCCACTTTTAAGATTCTTACTTTGTCATGGGTGTTTACCAGTTTAATTATAATGTGCCTTGGTGTCAGTCTTTTGGGGTTTATTTAGCTTGGGACTCTGTGAGCTTCTTGGATTTATGTGGGTTTTTTCTTTCCTATATCAGGGAAGTTTTCTGTCAGTGTTTCTTCAAACAGGTTTTCTCTTCCTTGTTCAGTTTCCACTTTTTCTGGAAGCCCAATTATGCGGATGTTGTTTTGTTTCATGTTATCCCAAAGTTGCCTTAGGCTTTCCTAAGAGAGAGAGAGAGAGAGAGAGAGAGAGAGAGAGAGAGAGAGAGAGAAGAGAGAAGAGAGAAACATTGATCAGAGATTTGACAAGATGGCGGCATAGGTAAACACCTACACTGCTGCCTCGCACAACAATTTCAAAACTACAACTAAAGACAGAACGGACATCATCCAGAACCACAGGAAAGCTGGCTGAGTGGAAATTCTACAACTAGAAGGAAAGAGAGGGGCTCACAGAAACCCAGAGGAGCTGCAAAAAGCTGAGGTATGGAGACGCGTGCACGCTGAGAGAGCGGGCGCCAGAGGACCTGGCTGGCTTTCTCTGGCGGGAGGGAAACGGAGACTCTCAACGGCATTGAACCCCTTATCTTACGACACTAAACCCCAGATCCAGCCAAAACTCATATGGGGGAGTTTGGACTGTGAAAAGGGAGATGTGCACGGAAATTTAGGGGAGTCGCAGAAGATCAGTTCCGGTCTCGCACGCGCACGGTGCTGCGCGGAGGACAGATTGCTGATTGTGCCGCTGGCTTTCGCGAGTGGGCGGGAGACAGAACCTCCCAACTGTGCCACTTCTGAGTCCACTGAGCCCGTTTCGGGCGAAACCCTGGGGACCTAGACTTGTGTGGACCTGGCGCGCAGGGGAGATGGAAAGGCAGTGGTTAGAGGCACTGCGGGTGCGTGCGCGCACAAGGACCGCTCCAGCGATTACCCAGTCACGTGAGACTCAGGGGCCTTGGAGGGCGGGGCCGACTGGAAGGCAAGGCGGTCCCTTAAGCCCTGAGACTCCACCCCTCCCAAGCTCAAGAGAGGCATCTGCGGCTTTGCGTCTGGTATCATAAGGCTGAATCCAACACAGAAGTTTCCCCGTCATATTGAAAATGCCGAGACAAAGGAAGGGATCACAAACAAAAGAAATGGAGGGGAAAAAAAAAGACTGGATATAGAGTTCAAAACCACGCTTATAAGGTTTTTCAAGAATATGCTAGAAAAGATGGATAAATTTAGCAAGACCCAAGAGGAGATGAAAAAGGACCAACTAGCGATACAAAAGAGCCAACTAGAGATGGAAAAGGTCCTACTAAAGATGATAAAGGACCAAATAGAAATTAAACATACACTGACTGAAATAAAAAATATTATACAGAGTCCTAACAGCAGACTAGAGAAAGGCAAGAATCAAGTAAAAAATTTGAAATATAAAGAAGCAGACAACATCCAACTGGAAAAGCAAGAAGAGAAAAGAATCCAAAAATGTGAACATAATGTAAGGAGCCTCTGGGACAGTTTCAAGCGTACCAACATCAGAATTGCGGGGGTGCCAGAAGAAGAGAGAGAGCAAGATACTGAAAACCTATTTAAAGAAATAATGACTGAGGGGGACCGGGATCCGGGGAAGGGGCCGCTCTCGTCCCCGGCCCGAAGGTGGGCTCGCTGGCGAGGTCGAGGCCCCGGGGCCTGGGGGGACGTGCCCCTCAGCACAGGGCGCTGGGCTGGGCCCCGCAATGGGGAAACACAGTCATGGAACGCGGACTAACGGAGCTCCGCTCGGCACCCCGCCGTCCTCCTCCCAGTGCTGGACTGAGTCCCCGCTGCTGGCGACGCCCGCGGGGGAGAGAGACGGGGCTGGGGCGCTGGGGCCAGGCTGCAGGCACTGAGACCCTCGCGCTGAGGCTGAGGCTGAGACCCTCATGATGAGGCTGAGGCTGAGACCCTCGCGCTGAGGCTGAGGCTGAGACCCTCGTGCTGAGTCTGAGGCTGAGGCGCTGAGTCCCTTGTGCTGAGGCTGAGGCTGAGACCCTCACGCTGAGGCTGAGGCTGAGACCCTCGTGCTGAGGCTGGGGCTGAGACCCTCATGCTGAGGCTGAGGCTGAGGCCCTCGTGCTGAGGCTGAGGCTGAGGCTGAGACCCTCGTGCTGAGGCTGAGACCCTTGTGCTGAGGCTGAGGCTGAGACCCTCGTGCTCAGGCTGAGGCGCTGAGACCCTCGTGCTCAGGCTGGGGATGAGACCCTCGTGCTGAGGCTGAGGCTGAGACCCTTGTGCTGAGGCTGAGGCTGAGATCCTCGTGCTGAGGATGAGGCGCTGAGACCCTCGCGCTGAGGCTGAGGCTGAGCGGTGCGTCCTCGGCTCTCGAGCCACCAGGGCACCTGCCCTCTGGGCTTCCGGTGCTGCTCGGGCCGGGCCGGACCTGCAGGAGTGAGCGCCGGTGCTGGTTCCCTTAACCCCTGCGACCCCTCGGCCCCCCGCCCCCCTCCCACGTGTGTGTGCTGCCGCTGTGGCAGCAGGAGGTGGTGTGCTCAGTGGGTAGAGTGTCGGCCTGCGGACTGAAGAGTCACTCACGGTGGAGCCCACGGAGGACTTGCTGCTCCAGACCCACCAGTGACTGATAATTCTCAGGGGGAAAGGGGTGAGGGGTATACAGGGAGAGACTGGACAAAAATCATACCCCTATGGATGAGGTCAACGGGAGGGAGGGAGGGGTGGGAGCTGGGTGGAGGGGTACTATGGAGGGGAAAAATGAAAAACAAATGTAATAATCTGAATAATAAAGATTTAATTAAAAAAATATTGATCAGTTGCCTCCTATAGATGATCCATCTGGGGATTGGACCACTCCTTACTTATGTGCCTTCACCAGGAATTGAATCTGCAACCTTTTGATGTAAGGGACAATGCTCCAGTCAACTGAGCCATCCAACAGGGCTAGGTTTTTTAAAAAATACGATTCTCACTTCCTTTTAAATTTTTGTTAGCAAGGACATTAACATTCATATTTCTAATAATAGTATCTTCAAGGCAATTTATTTATTTTTTCTTACATGCTCTTCATAATTTTTCCTATTACCCAATTCTAAAGACACTTCTGATCTGAAGGTTAGAAACCCAAAATAAGTCTTTCTGGGTTAAAATCAAGGAGTGAGCAGGGCTGGTTCCATTGGGAGATTCCATACACAAACACAAAATAAATCTATGTTTGTATTGCTTCTTCCAACTTCTATGAACGGTCAGGGCCATCTGCCACTTCCACTCCTTCTCTTGTCACTTCACCTCCTGCTCTTTAGTCAGATCTCTCTCTGCCTGCCACTTATAATAAGGACACTTGTGATTTCACTTGCACATTCATATAATCCAGAATAATCTCCCCATCTCTAAGCCTCTTACTTAATCACATTTGCAAACGTTATTTTATTAAATAAAGGAACATATTTATAAGCCTAAAGATTCAAAATGTAACATTTGGGGTGGGGTGTGGGCTTTGTTCAATATACCACAGCTTGATATCTCCTGTATTGATTTTTTTGTCTTATTATTTTAGTCAACTTTGAAAAGTAATTATATGTTAGTTTTTCCAGAAGCTTAATATTATAAGCTTATTAATAATAATTTATTCAAACTTTCTCTTATTTTTTAGTGATGTCATAATGCTCTTATATAAAATAATTTTGTATAATACAAATAACTTGGAGTTTAAAAGAAGTTGTGACAAAATATGGACAAACCTGACTCCATCTTAAAAAACTGACTTCATCCTGATGCTAATCGGCCAGCCTTATTTCAGAGTGAATGAGCCCGACCTCTGACCTCCTCCATTTCTCCCACGTGGACTCTGGAATGTGTACAGAGGTTTCAGGTTGGTCCTGACCTTTCCATCTGGGGCAAGGAGCCCTGGATATTATCTATCTCTTAGCTCTTCCTGATACCAGGGACTGATTTTGTTCTCCCTCTGACTTTTCACACATTTCTTTCCTAGCTGAAGGGGAATAAAAAAAGATGGTCCAGAGAGTTTATCAGAATGGGAGGTAAAAGAATATACACAACTAAGTTTAGACTCTAGAAGGTGAAAATTGCAGAGATCTGAATGTTCTATGACTACCCATGCCCATTACTGTATCCAAGTTCTCTGTTAAACCCATCACGCAACAAGCTTGTTATTGGGTCTCTTGGCTCCTTTGACATTTGGAGGCCACTTTGCATAACATGGCCTTTTCACAGAACAGATACTTAGATTATGCAGAAAATGTTGATAGTCAAGATGTGAAATCATCTTGTTAAAGATGATTCATTATGTTGCTTTTCCAAGTACAATTTGTCAGAGTACCTCAGATTTTGCTAGATAAGGAAAAATAAAGATGTGGCCAAAAAGTTTTCGGTAGAGATGACTTACTTGCTTCACTGTTGACCATTGACCTTAATTAAGAAAGATAAGGCCATTGTGTAAGCAAGCTTCACTTTTTATAAATGTGGAAATCACACTCTGCATATATGCCTATGTTGAGAGAAGACATACTGCATACCTACAAAGGAGAAGTTTGAAGACCTCCCTCCACACCAGATTTTTAGGAAACCTAAAGTAAGTTTCAAAAAATAGATAAAATGCACAGCTGGCACTATCCTCAAAGCCAACTAGTTTAATTACATATGTAGTACAACCACAAAGTTATGAGTCTGGTTCCAAAAACTACAAAGGAATATTATTTTCATTTCTTTATAGACACTCAATGTCAAAAAAAGTTAATGGTTTAATTTTGTTGGTGATTGAGTGTAACAAAATACAGCCACCTCAGCATCCTCAGAGTCAAACTCTGATCCCTACCTATTATATCTAATTGCCCACCAATTTCTGTCCCATCCCATCCATAAACACTTCCACTAACCTGAGCCAGTTCAGTGAAACTTCTCTTGATACATATTCAATAGCATCTCATTTAGCTTTCCTTCCCAGTTTTTTTTTAATATAGTTTATAATTTTTTACAGAGAGGAAGAAGGAGGGAGAGTTAGAAACATCGATGAGAGAGAGACATCAGTCAGCTGCCTCCTGCACACCCCCTACTGAGAATGTGTCTGCAACTAAAGTACATGCTCTTGACCAGAATCGAACCTGGGACCTTGAGTCCACAGAATGACACTCGAGACACTGAGCCAAACTAGTTAGGGCCTTCCTCCCAGGTTTTGCTCAGCTTTAATCGATGTTCTAAATAAGAACTCAAATAATTTTTCCTGAAATGCTAATTTAATTATCATACCTTTATCTTCAAAATTTTACACAATAACTTTAAATCCAACCTTCTTAATTTAGTATACCCTTGGTGGCACACTTAACAAGGCATGGATTAAGTGGCACATTTAGGTAAGGAAATTTATCCAAAGATGTCATATAACATTTCTTTGGTCAAATCATAGGCAAGTTGGGATGTGAACATGAGCACATTAAACTCTTTCCTAAGCTTTCTGCTCTACTATCATCCCTGCATCACCCCAAAACTTTGCTTCTATCTATTGCAGTACTTAGCATACTTCTTAGCTTTCTCCCGACTAGATATTGTTGTTTTAGGAAAAGAATCATGTTTCCAAAGTATATAATATTATGTCTGGCACAGAGTTAGGTCTTTGCTTAATGTGTGTTGGATAAATAAATTCTTTCAGAATTTGTTTTTTCCTCCAATATAGTGTACCTAGAGCAGTGATTTGTATGCTAAGAATAAGAAGGCAAGTGAACAAAAGGATCAAAATTAACAAGGAGAACCTAAGTGCTAAACCCACCAATTACAAAATTTAGGTATAGGGGTCAAGTTTTATAGTGGTTTATAATTTTTTTCTTAGATTCTATGTTTTAAAATTGTATGTATGACAGAAAGATGAGGAATTGTGCCTTAAATGGGAAGTCGGATTTAATTTAGGGATTGTTAACTGAAAAAGCTTACAATAACATATTTTTAGCCAACTGTGTATGTGTGCATATTGTGTAATT
The DNA here is from genome assembly GCA_011751065.1 of Lasiurus cinereus. Lineage (NCBI taxonomy): Eukaryota > Metazoa > Chordata > Mammalia > Chiroptera > Vespertilionidae > Lasiurus > Lasiurus cinereus. The sequence continues at coordinate 43,514,533 of JAAGEH010000286.1, read as the reverse complement.
AACAATGTAAAATAAAAATTCAACAATCTATATAAAGCTAATTTAATTTGAAATATACAATTATCAATATAAAAATACAAATATTATTGAATAGATTCTATTGATTAATTATAAGAAGAAAAAATATATACTTTGAACAGTTAGTAAAGATAAAATAGGTAGTCAATGCAGCCAGGAAAAAAGTGTGTATGTCGCCAAGAATTTGTGGGGAAACAGACAAATTATGAAAGAACTATGATATGCCTTAATTTTTTTTAACTGAACCTGTGAAGTTATTCAAGATCACAATGGGAGTTTTTCTAATGAGGTTAAAATTTTAGCGAGGGTTACATGGCCCACATGATTTATTGATGCAGGAGCAGTGTTTTATGGAAAATGTATTATATTATAATGAGAAAAACCAAAAGAAATCAAGTAAGTAGTATGAATAGTTGAGCTATGTATTATCTATATAGTTCAACCTTTGTTGAATATCTGATATAATTTGGGAAGAGCTTTGTGCTATAGGATAGAATTAATTATATACAAAAGTTTATTTTGAACCTGCATAATTGAAAGAGTTTCTAGGTAGAGCACATATCCACTTTTTTTCTCCCAATAACTTGGCTATAATTAGGCATTGCCAATTTTTTCATATAGTTACCTAACATATATTGTGTGTCCTATCCTGCTGGTGAGCACCTCTGTGAAGATGAATTTGGGAGTGGGAAAGGAATAGCGGTTCTTTCTCCTGGCATTGTGCAAGCAGGCCTGTGATGGGAATAACTATAGAAGCTAATGTTTATTATTACTCAGGAAATTAGAAGCCATGTAAAAAGGGTAATGGGTCTAGTGCAGGGAGCCAACAAAGACCTATTACAAATTATGATCAGTTTGTCATTGTTCAAGATAATCTCAGTTTATTTTCTATGCCTAAATTAGATCCATGTCTTAGAGTCAGCAACCATCCAGATGGTAGTAGTTCTTTGGGACTTGACATTCTTTTAAAAGGTCACCATAGGCAAATTATAACTGGTACCTCATTCTTATCACAAACAAAACATCTGTGATCTTGCCCCAGTTTTGAATCATTGATGAGGCAGTTTCCCAAGACAACTTCTTGCCAACTTTCTAAGTGAACTATGTGACTATTATTTTTCCTATTAATAACTCTCACATGTAATTATATATAAAGTCTCATAATGCTTCTAGAATATTGTCACTTAAATTTGAGTGAAAAGCTCTTTTTAGAAACATGCCATAGATACACTTAGAGTAAAATTATTCAAGCAATATTTCCTTTATAATATAATTTTCTTCCTTGAAATGTCAGTGCATCTCTGCAAGCTTACAACCTTTACTCTGGTGCCTCAAAAGTATGTTATGCCAAATAAATAAATAAATGTAATATATATAATATTTAAATTATGTTTCAGAAGTTGCTTTCTCTTTTCAATAGTACAGAATAAAAAGTGCAATAAAAGTGTGAATTAGTTACACATCCTGTCATTGTATCTCACATGTACTTTCATACACAATATATATACATATGTAAATATATATACAAATATATATTTGCATATACTACATGTGTACATAATGAAAATACATTGTACTGACATATGTTACATGTATATATTATGGGAAGAGACAGGTTGGGAAATAAAAATGTATCTTTTATTTCACCATCTTAAGATATTTGCTACTATTTTGCCAAGCCAGTGATAACTGATGCTCATACTGAAGATTTAAAGGTCATTAATTATTATTATTTTTTATTTTTTAATTAAATCTTTATTATTCAGCTTATTACATTTGTTTCTCTTTTTTTCCCCCTCCATAGCTCACCTGCACCTGGCTCCCACCCTTCCCTCTACCCTTACCTCCCTCCCATTGATCTCATCCATAGGTGTATGATTTTTGTCCAGTCTCTCTCTCCCTGTACACCCCTCACCCCTTTCCCCCTGAGAATTATCAGTCCACTCCCTTTCTGTGCTCCTGATTCTATTATATTCACCAGTTTATTCATTTATCAGATTATTAATTCACTTAATTTTTAGATTCACTTGTTGATAGATATGTATTTGTTGTTTATAATTTTTTGTCTTTTACCTTTTTCTTCTTCCTCTTCTAAAATACTACCTTTCAGCATTTCATATAATACTGGTTTGGAGTTGATGAACTCCTTTAGTTTTTTCTTCTCTGTGAAGCTCTTTATCTGCCCTTCAATTCTGAATGATAGCTTTGCTGGATAGAGTATTCTTGGTTGTAGGTTCTTGCTATTCATCACATTGAATATTTCTTACCATTCCCATCTGGCCTGCATTTTTTTCTGTTGAGAAATCAGCTGACAGTCATATGGGTGCCTTGTAGGTGATGAACTGTTTTTCTCTTGCTGCTTTTAATATTCTCTCTTTGTCTTTTGCTCTTGGTATTTTAATTAAGATGTGTCCTGGTGTAGTCCTCTTTGGATTCCTTTTATATGGGGTTCTGTGTGCTTCCTGGACTTGTAAGTTTATTTCTTTTACCAGATGTGGGAAGTTTTCAGTCATTATTTCTTTAAATAGGTTTTCAGTATCTTGTTCTCTCTCTTCTTCTGGCACCTCCACAATTCTAATGTTGGTATGCTTAGCTGTCCCAGAGGCTTCTTACATTATTTTCACATTTTTGGATTCTTTTTTCTTCTTGCTTTTTCAGTTGAGTCTTTTCTGATTCTTTATATTTCAAATTTTTTATTTGATTCTTGCCTTCCTCTAGTCTGCTGTTAGGTCTCTGTATAATATTTTTTATTTCAGTCAGTGTATGTTCAATTTCTTGTTGGTCCTTTTCCATTTCTAGTTGGTCCTTTTCCATCTCTAGTTGAATCTTTTCCATTTCTAGTTGGTTCTTTTTCATCTCCTCTTGGGTCTCACTAACTTTATCCACCTTTCCTAAGATATTCTTGAAAAACCTTATAACCGTGGTTTTGAACTCTATATTCAGTCATTTGTTTTTCTCCATTTCTTTTGTTTGTGATCTCTTCCTTTGTCTCAGCATTTTCACTATGCCAGGAGAACTTCTGTGTTGGATTCAGCCTTATGATACAAGACTTGCAAAACTGCAGAAGCCTCTCTGTTGAGCTTGGGATGAGTGGAGTTTCAGGGCTGAAGGGACTGCCTTGCCTTCCAGTTGGCCCCACTCTCCACGGCCCCTGAGTCTCACATGAGTAGGTAATTGTTGGAGCAGTCCCTGTGTAGCCACATGCTCTCTCAGTGACTCTAGACTGCTGCCCCTCAGACTCTCCTGTGCTCAGGGACCATATGAATCTGGGTCCCCAGGGTTTTGCCTGAATCTGGGGTTTAGTGGAGTTAGAAGTGGTGCAGTTAGGAGGGTCTGTCTCCTGCCCACTCATGAAAGCCAGTGGCACAATCAGCAGTCAGTCCTCTGCACACAATGCTGTGTGTGCCACCGGACTTCTGATCTTTTGTGACTCCCCTAAATTTCCGTGCACTTCTCTCTTTTCACAGTCCAAACTACCCTTGTATGAGTTTTCCACTGGATCTGGGATTTATTGTCATAGGATAAGGGGTTCAATGCTGTTGAGAGTCTCTGTCTCCCTCCCGCCAGAGAAAACCAGCCAGGTTCTCCCGCATTCTCCACGTCCGTCTCCATACCTCAGCTTTTTGCAGCTCCTCTGGGTTTCTGTGAGCCCCTCTCTTTCCTTCTAGCTGTAGAATTTCCACTCAGCCAGCTTTCCTGTGGTTCTGGATGATGTCCGTTCTGTCTTTTAGTTGTAGTTTTGAAATTGTTGTGTGAGGCAGCAGTGTAGGTATTTACCTATGCCGCCGTCTTGGATTCTCCCTCCACATTCTTGTTACATGTTTCACCGTTAATTATTAACTAAAAGTTAAATTATGCCCAGTGTAGGTTCATAGGTTAATGATAAACTATTGAGCTACACTACATTGGCCAAGCTAGGCTTTATTTTAGTGAAATTTATTCATTTAATTGCTTCTTTCTATGTATCTATTTGAGTAATTATAAAACTCCCTAATTAGTGGTAACTTTTGTTCTAAACCCTAGCCTTATAACTAAAGTCTGGCTTCTTTGTTTTATTTATGCTAATAAACTCTTCCACCACTTACCAAGAGATGTTGGGACTTTATATTGTTCCCCCATAACATTATTTTCTTGAGAGGGACAACTCATCCACTTGGCTGCTGAGTATTGCTCCTGTAGTAAAGATAATTCTCTATACCTCTTTGATAACTGTCATTGTAGTTTATTTTATGTTAAAATTACCAGAGGCAACCCAATGTCTGTCTAAAGCAAAAACACCAGTTTTAGGAATCACCTGTCTACAATCTAGATTTTTTTTTGGTGTGTGTGTGTAGTCTCCCAAAGGAACCAGTCCTGCTCACTCCATTGTTGTTGTTGTTGTTTTTTTTTTGTTGTTGTTTGTTTGTTTGTTTGGAATCACCTGGATGTGTGGTAAGAAATATGAATGTCTGAATTGGGACTTGGAAACCGTTTTCACTTATGCAGTCTAGAGTGTAGCCACATTTAACAGCCACTAAGTACTTCTAGAATATAAGCTCCCTAAAGGACACACATGAATTTAATCTCCAGGTGGAACTCAATGACCTTTCATTTCTCATCTCATAACTCCAATCTCAAGAACATAAATAGGCCATAGTGAAGTGCTATAGAGTTTTTGGACAAGAGAAATGAGGAGACCTTCCACATCAAGTGCCATTTTTAAAAAAAAATTTTCATTACTTTTCTGTCTTGGAACTCTTGAAAATGTAGACAGCATCATCTTGCACTTTGAAGGGGATCTTCAAACCACAATTGGAATTGAGACCTATCAGAATTATAGTATATCCTGATGGATGGAGACAGATGGTAGATTGGTTAGGTTATATCTACTGTGAATTTTATGGGAAAACGTTGTTTTCTTTCCTTTATTTGTGACTGATTCTATTACTCATTCAAATGGTAAGATTTTGAGGCTTAAAATTATTTTGGAGACTGAGGATGTTAGTCTTTTTCTGAGTGTCAATCTGATCTCACAAATGGTTTAAATCCAGTTAGAGTAAGAGAACACAAAGAGATTTAGGCCAAAACTTGGTCAATAATCAAGTTTTCCCTGAAGTGTCTTCTATTGGGAGCTAACTTTGCAGTTGCATGATGATTTTAAGAATCTGGGATTTAATCATCTTTGTCTCTTGTATGCATTCAGCTAATACTTAACATACTGCCTTGTACTTTTGCCTATGCTTTAGTGAATACTTTTTGAATGAATGAAAAAATAATTTTCTTTATTCACTCTTTATGTGTAATGTTTCTGACCTATAAAAAGTACTTCATTTACTGAAAAAGTTTGAAATCGTAATTTACTCCCTAACTGGGCTCATTTGTAATTTGCAGGCAAATAAGTTTCCACATATGGATTGTCACAGTTATGAAAATAGTAAATCTTTTAGTGTTTGGCATTAGCTCAACTTGATTTTCAAATCTGATTAAAAACAAAACAAAACACAGATAGCTGGATAGCTACATAGAGGCCAACCTCCTTAGCCTAGTCATAATATATATATTAGTAATTTTTGTTGTTCACAGGGGAAAAAAAAATGACTCACCATGATAGTTAATTGGTAAATAGATGAAGAAGACTTTTATGCAGTCTTTGTTTTCTTTTTAAAGAAGTAAAAGGTCATCTCCTTCTCCAATTTAAACTGATTGAGAGCAATATAGTAGATGTGGTTAATTTCATCTTTTGGAATAATATTGTTTAAAATAAAAATAGGTGAAGCAAGAATATTTTAGAGATTTTTGAAATTATTTTAGTTTATGTTCTGGCATATATAACAATAATTTGAACATTTAGGATCCTGATCTCATTATGTAGTAAATGAGTAAATCAGAATTTCACAATGTGTATTCTCTGGAAATGTCATTTTTTAAAAGTGGCAACAGGTATTATTCAAGACAGAACTCTGTGGTGAAATACATTTGGAAGAAACTAGTTTAAGCAAGTCAAACAAATTTCTTTGTTTCACTACTTCTCAGAACATTATAAGTGTTAATTTGGATGTGCTATGCAGATAATATATATTCATACAGTATACATATATATTATATTTCAAGTGTATCTATTTTATTCTTAGCAAACAAGGTTCTGTAGACCATACTAAGGAAAACTGGCATATTTCTCAATTCACTCATTAAGTCTTCAAGATTGCACCGTGTATTGGTATTCACTAATGAGTAGAATAAGTAGTATTTAACTGGTCTGGAAATGGTAAACAATCTCAGCAAATGAATCATGTACTTGTTTCTATTTGAATTCTGGTTCACCTCTCTCTTTTGTCTAAACTGTAGAAGAAGGTTATCATTAAAATGTGTTTTAACTTTAACCTAGAAAACGTTGTCAACAGGAAAGAGAAATAAAGAGCTTTATTTTTACCTTGAAAGTATACTAGGGCAAAACTCTGGTTAATAAAATACTGATTCTTGATGAAAGAAATCATTGTAACAACAATATCCATCATCATTATTATTTCTTCAGAAAGAGAATTGGCCTCTGGGTATTCTTAGACTAATCCCATCTGCCACCACAAAATTTGGTCTTTGAAGCAAATGTATTAGATATTTCCTGGTTTACATCCCCAGATAATAAAGAGCTTCATTAAGTATAGAAATCTCTCTATACTCTCTGCCTCCCAGTGGTTTAATATATAAAAGCTTGCAATAGAGACAGAAATTATATTTACATTATGAAATCCACATTGTTGTATAATAGGTTGTGTGAGAAAAATTTAAGGTCACTCTCTACCCAGCAGTTGACAAAGGATAGTGTTTAAATTTGATTCCCTTCTTTGCTTGATTTTATTTAAAAAAAAAAAAAAAACAACAGCAACAACACAAATGACACAAAACATTTCAAAGCCAATTTTCAAATAATAATAGCTTGCATTTCTACAAAAGCAAAGATGTTCCAGATGAAAGCTATGCTAACATGAGCTCTTATGATCTTTCCTATCCCTGTAAGGCAGACAAAATCACCTAGCTAACAGGGCATACACTGGAAAATGAACTAGATACCTGGGTAGGCTGACACCGAAAATTATCAGATTGCATAATAGTAGTAATACATAAGTAGGATTAATGTGAGACAGTCAGTTCAGGCAAAATGCTATTCTGGCTGTCTGAAAGTCTAGTCTTATTCCAAGCCTCTGGCACTTAAGATCAAGAAAAGACGTAGATGCCAGATGCCTACAGAGGCATCATGGCTGACAATAGTATTTCACTGTCTATTCTTAAGTGGAAACTCTAAAATTGCTTTTAAAATTTTCTAATAACCCATAAAACAGATAAAATCTATTGTGGGGATTTTAATTATCTATTTTCTTTATTTTAAAAAAAACATCTCATGACCTATGTAAAAAGTATAATCAATAATAAGGTTTTGACAAAGAATCTGAACAATTGGGAAATATATATATATATATATATATATATATATATATATATATATCAAAACATGAGGTGAAATTGTTGAGAATTATACTGTTTTGACCCCAAAATTTTAGTTTTATATTTTTAAGGTTATAAAATAAAATGGCAACTAAATATTATAGTGAATTACTACTACAAACTGAAATTTCATCTTACTTTTCTTTTCATCTAATTTCACATCTCTCATTTTCTGTATCTTATTGCCCTCAACTAAAAGAAGTTGATTCACTTATCAGCACTCATCCCAGAAATTATCCTACTGACTAATCAACACATCATCTGTTTATCTTTTAATGAAAGAGAAAGGGTGTTTTTTTAAGACAACAAAATAATGGGCATGTTTTGATAAATTTTACTGTTAAATTAAAGTCATGTGACTGACATTGAGAAAATTTTTGCAACTTGTATAAGAGGCAATGTAATTTTGCAACTTGTATAATAGGCAATATAATATATGTATAATTAGCATATATATAAAATGCTAATATGCAAAGTGTCCCCTCTGGAGTTCCACTGGGAGACCAGGAATTCAATCGCTCATTATGACATGTGCTGACCACCAGGGGGCAGCACAAAATGAAGGAAGGCCCTACGTGGCAGCCAGGGAAGGAAGGCCCTGGCCAGCAGCCAGAGGCCCCGATTGGCCCAGAGTGCCAGCTAGGTCTAGGGATCCTATCTGTGCACAAACTTTGTGCACCAAGCCTCTAGTCTATACATATAAAAGCCTAAGTGAACAGAATGACGAGACAACCAGAACAACAGGTCACTATGATGCGTGCTAATCACCAGGGGGCAGATACTCAATGTAGAAGCTGTCCCCTGGTGGTCAGTGCACTCCTACAGCAGTAGTGCCGTAGAACTGACAACCCTTTTCTGGTGGCCCGCCAGCCTGGTGGCGGCCACTCCCTCCCTCTGTAGTCTTGCAAGTCTAATCTCTGGAGACTGTGTCAGGCACCGATGGACCAGTGCTACCAGCATTATGTTGACAGCACCACCAGCCTCCTGGAAGTCATCCTCAAGCACTGTGGCTGCTTCCCCTCTCCAGACACTCCACAAGAAAAAAAAATATAAAATTGGCCAACAAGTGTCTCCCAACAACTGGTTTGAATTTCAGCAGGACAGATCTGGATCCTGGGCTGGCAAGAGTATCTCACTGCCTGCCAGGAGGGCCAGTTGCATCCTGACCCTCCTCCCCCACCACACACCTCTCAGTATTACACCCATGCATGGATTCATGTAACAGGCCTCTAGTTTTTAAATAAAATATACAAAAATAACCAGTTAATAAGTAAACCTAACAAGTTGATAGAAAAATGGACAAAGGATAAGAAAATTAATTCACAAAATCATAAATACTAATGTTCAATCCCATAGTTGACATAACAAATTACTACAAACTCAGAGGCTTGAAACAACACAATTATCATGTTACTAGAGGCCTGGTGCATGAAACTCATGCATGGGGGGTTGCGGGGGGAGGAGGGGAGTGGTGGCTATATCCTTCAGTCCAGTATGCTCCCTTTCCAGACTGGGACCCCTTGAGGGATGTCTGACTGCCCATTTGCCCATTTAGGCCCAATCTTACCTGGATGGCAGTCAGACATCCTTCTCACAATCCAGGATTGCTGGCTCCCAACTGCTTGCCTGGCTGCCTTCCTGATTCTCCCTAACTGCTTCTGCCTGCCAGCCTGATCAGCCCCTAACCACTCCCCTGACAGCCTGATTGATGCCTGACTGCTCCCCTGCCAGCCTGTTTGCCCCTAACTGCCCTCCCCTGTAGGCCTGGGTCCCCCCCCCCAACTGCCCTTTCTTGCAGTCCAGGTCACCCCCAACTTCCCTCCTCTGCCATCCTGATCACCCCTAACTATTCTCAGGCTTGATCACCCCCAAATACCCTCCCTTGCAGGCCTGGTCCCTTCCAACTGCCCTCTTCTGCTGGCCATTTTGTGGTGCCTATCTTGTGTTCACATGGGGGCAGGATCTTTTGACGACATGGGGTCAGTCATCTTATGTGTTGGAGTGATGGTCAATCTGCATATTATGCTTTTATTAGCCATTTGGTGCACAGGTGGGGGCCAGCTGGTTTGCCCTGAAGGGTGTCCCAGATCAGGGTGGGGGTTTACTTGGGGCATGGGGTGGCCTGGGCCAGGGACCTGTGGTCGTTTGCAGGCCAGCCATGCCCCCCAGCGACCCAAGCAGAGGCCCTGGTATCTGGGATTTATTTAACTTCTACAATTGAAACTTTGTAGCCTAGAGTAGAGCCAAGCTTTCTGCTCACACAGCCATTGAAAGTTTGTTGCCTTAAGCAGAGGCCTGTGCCCACCAGGGTATGTGGAAAGCTTGGCTTCCTCCATCGCCAGGGGCAACCCAAGCCTCCTTCCTGCTCTCTCTGTGGCATTAGCCATTTGGTTGGGTTAATTTGCATACTCACTCCTGATTGGCTGGTGGTCGTGGCTTGTGGGTGTAGTGGATGTATGGTCAATTTGCTTATTACTCTTTTATTAGATAGGACTTGAGGCCTGTTGCACGAAATTAGTGCAAGAGAAGGCCTTCCTTCCTCCAGCTGCTGGCATCAGCTTTCCTCTGGCACCTGGGACCTGGGCTTCCCTCTGGCCATTGACAGGCATCCAGAACCTTGACTTCCCTCAGAACTCTGGCTTAGTCTGGAAGGTTGTCTGGAAGGAAATTTTGTCCAATTAGCATATTGAGCTTTTAGTATTACAGATAGTTCCGAAGGGTAAGAAATCTGCCACAATTCTCAATGCACTAAAATCACATCATCTGCAGACTGTGTTCCTTTATGGAGGTTTTATGGGATAATCTGTTTCCTATACATTGAGTTGTTGACAGAATTAAGATTCTTGATGTTGCAACTCTGAGATCTCCTTTTTCTTGCAAGCTGTAAACTAAGTCATTCCCAGCTTCTGGAGAATGCCACATTTCTGGACTGATGGCCCAACTTCCTCTATTTTTAAAGTCAGCAATGAGCCGAGACCAGTTTGGCTCAGTGGATAGAGTGTCGGCCTGCGGACTAAAAAGTCCCAGGTTCAATTCCGGTCCGGGGCATGTACCTTGGTTGTGGGCACATCTCCAGTGTGGGGCATGCAGGAGGTGGCTGATCGATGTCTCTCTCTCATCGATGTTTCTGATTTTCTATCCCTCTCCCTTCCTCTCTGTAAAAAAATCAATAAAATATATTTTTAATAAATAAATAAATAAATAAATGAAGTCAGCAATGATAGAAGTCCTTCTCACATTGCATTTCTTTGACTTTTCTTCCACCTGTTATGCCTTCAAGAGTTTAATATATTGTGTTAAAAGAACCCAGATAATTCAGAATGACCTTGCCATCTCAGTCTGTAAATTTAATCTGCTAAGTCCCTTTCTCTTTGTAAAGTAAAGGTAACATATTCCTAGGTTCTATGAATTGGAATAGGAATATTAGTGGGCATCATTTGGCCTATTACAACCAATTTAATTTCATTTGTAATCAGAAAGTGTAGATTTAAAAAATGATATGTGATTGAATTAAATTGCATTCAATTGTCAAAGATTAAAAATTAAATTTTATGTCATCCATTAAATTGGCAAAAATTAAAAAAAAAACATGAGAAGTGTTCCCTAAGATGTGGGGGTACATAGACATAATATAGATTGGTATAGGCATAAAACTAATGATAGATGGCCATTTTGACACATATAAATCAAACCTATATATTTTATGGAAATATGCCTGCTTTGTTTATATTACAGAAATATTTTTAAAATCCAAAAAATATATCCATCAAAATTATCACAATGGCCAAAACTGGTTTGGCTCAGTGGATAGAGTGGAGGCCTGCAGACTGAAAGGTCCCAGGTTCAATTCCAATTCCGGTCAAAGGCACATCCCCAGTAGAGGGCGTGTAGGAAACAGCTGATCGATGTTTCTCTCTCATTGATGTTTCTAACTATCTCTCTCCTTTCCTCTCTGTAAAAAAAAATGAATAAAATTAAAAAAAATATTATCACAATGATTGCTTCAAAAAGAATGTAAAGAGAAAGTGATAGTAATGTGATAGTAATCAAAATGAGCTTTATTTTATCTGTAATTTATATTTCTTCTTTATTTTCTAAAGCCTGGAAACCTATTATATAAAATAACAAAATAATACTTCTTTATTGTGGGAAGTGTGATGCTAAGGCTAGTTTTTATTGATCAATCTATATATTTGGTTTTTTTTTTACTTGTAAAATAAGTATATTTTAAGACAAGAAATAAGTATATTTTAAGACAAGAAATTTATATACTTATAAATAAGCATATATTTAAGACAATAAATAGGAGATATGCCCAAACCGGTTTGGCTCAGTGGATAGAGCCTGCAGACTGAAGGTTCCCAGGTTCCATTCTGGTCAAAGGCATGTATCTTGATTGTGGGCACATCCCCAGTAGGAGGCGTGCAGGAGGAGGCTGATGGATGTCTCTCATCGATGTTTCTGACTCTATCCCTCTCCCTCCCTCTCTGTGAAAAATTAATAAAATATATTTTTTAAAAAAGGAAATCTCTTTACACAATACACACACAGTCACTTACGTATCTTCTAATAATTGTTTAAACCAGGGTTGGCAAACTGGAGCTTTTGGGCCAAATCATGTTTATGTCTGCTTATATAAATAATATATACTGGAAAAAAGCCATTGTTAATGTATTTTCTATCATTGTTAATGATACAATGACAGTGTTGGATCATTGCAACAGAGACTAAATATTTTAGGCCTACTAAACTTAACATATTTACTGTCTGGCCTTTTTATCCCCTTTGCTTAGAAGTCATGCCTCATTAGAGCTGGACAGGAATTGTAGATGACTAGAGTTCATTGTCTAATCATGGGTAGATGATTACAGAATTATTCATCATCACGTAAATCAACTAGCTTCTTAAAAGCTGAGAGATCGCAGTGTCTGGTTAAAAAAAGTGCTAATAGAATTATTAAATGTATAAGTCACATCTTTGTTTTCAGCCATAAGTCTATTATACCTATAGTCATGTACTGAAGGGAAGACTTTTATTTGCTTCTTGATTGGAGACAGCTAGTCAATCAAATAATTATGCCCGACTATATTTATATAGAGCTCTCTACCTAAGGTGTTTTTTGTTTTCTTTTCAATAAATACTGTCTCATTTAATCATTTCACCATGTATCTCAATGATAGTACTAATATTCTCATTTTATAAAAGAAACTGATTTTCTAAGAAATTTGATGAAATTATTTGTTTAGTTTATTATATAGATGACTAGACCTCTCACATTTCTTGTTGCCTAGTGTGAATTTATTTCAGTGTTTTCTTTTCTCTTGAATGAATCTATAAGTAAGATAAATATTTGATGGCTTAGATTGCTGTTTCTTAAAAAAAATACAGAATCCTATAAAAAAGTATGGCTTAGTTCCAGGGAAATGAACAAAAAACAAAAAACAATGGAAATAATGTACTTACTACTTTTGGTAAAACCAAATTTCTCCAGTCCATTTTAGCCTGTGGGTGCAATTTAAGTCATATTTATGTTACCACTACATTCCCTCTAGCTTCAAGTTCCTAGTTGGTAAAAAAAAAAAAGTGTGATTCTTATCACAATTCCCCACTAGTATTACTAGTATGCTCCACATTGATCATGAACCTGTCCAGGCTTCCATTTACATGGGTTTCTAGGCATAGTGCAGGTTTTAATTGTTTTATTGTCCTCCTTTATTCAGAGTTCTGCTAATGCTTCCAGCTTCCATTTTTCCTTCCAATTCCAATGCAGCATGGCAGTCTCTTGAAAAGGGAAGTTTATCTTGCTCTCTTTTGGTGTTCTTGCAGTGGAGTTTCTAAGTTACCAAAAATAAAAGCTTTTTCTGTGAACTTACTTAGTCCTTTTTCTCTTTAGGGCTTGCACAGGCCATCAGATGGTCAGGCTGCAATATATTACTGTATCCGCCATCTCATTGCCCATGAGTCCACCATACTTCTAAGTGCCCAGGACTTGTAGGTGAGATAATTGTTAGAAGTTCTTATTTCTCTGTTGATTAATTTCTCCTGGGGCCCATTCTAGTTTTTCTTGAAATGGTTCGTTTTCTCACTTGAATCTGAGGGTCATAACATGTGTAAATCCTAACAGCAAATATGAATAAAAACTAATTTTCTATCCTTTCATCAGAGCTAACTAAAAATTAGTTTTCTGAACTGAGTGAGCCTCAGTTGAATGACAAATTAGTGAATATAAAAATATATAATTTTGGGAGAAATATCATTACTCATTATGCTCCTTGCTCAAAAAATGATGGTTAAGCCCTAGCTAGCATGGCTCAAATAAGTTGGAGCACAGTCCCAGTCCCACACAGCAACAGGTGTCAGGTTTGATTTCCAGTCAGGACACATACCTAGTTCCTGGTAGGGGTGCATTCAGGAAGCAACCAATCAATGCCTCTTTCTCTCTCCTTCTTCCTCTCTCTAAAAACAATATTTTTAAAAGTGGTTAATGGCTAAGCCATGGAATCCAGGCTAAACACTATTCTAGGTGCTTCTGTGAGTGTGTTTTGGATGAGATTTACATTTAAATTGGTGCACTTTGACAAGCATATTGCTTGATTTAATTTGTGTGGACCTGATTTAATCATGGAAGGTGTGAATATAACAAAGGCTTACTTCCCCCAGCAGCGAGGAATTCTACAGAAAAGAGCCTTCAGGTCTTGAACTTCAACACTGACTGTCTTCTCTTTACTAGATGGATGGCCTTTGGTCTTGATCTGCAACATTGGCTGTCCTCTGGGTCTTCAGCCAGTTGGCCCATCTTGCAGACTTTTAACTTGCCAGCTTCTGTAATTATGTGAGTCAGTTTCTCAGACATCTCCCTCTCTCTTTCTCTACAGACACACTCAGACACATATCAGTTATGTTTCTCCACAGGACCCCGTCAGATACATATGACACATAAAATATGTAGCTAATTAAATATATTTACATTTAAATTACATTTAATTATGTTTACACTTAAAAATTCATATTGAGATATAGGCACTTAAAACATTATTAGGATACAACCTTTAAAAACACACGATAAACATTATCTTGTGATCTTTCAATTATAATGGTAGTCACACTCAAAGATGCATTCCACTGATCTCAATTTCTGAATGGTATTCATATATTTGTGTAGTTTCTTCAAAATTGTACCAGGGTAGGTGTATATGACCCATAGAACTCAGAAAAAGCAACAATATGTTACTGTTGTCTTTCAGAGAACCTTACACATTGATTGCTTTCTGTGTCTCCCTCAGATTATTTTCTCTGAGAGTTATAAATAGACCTCTAGGGGCACCCATGTGGTAAGGAACTAAGGCCTCTGTCTTATATAGACAGTAATAAACTTAGGATTCCTATCAACAGTAATGATAGAAGGCTTGGTGGTATACCCTTTAACCCCATTCAAGGCTTCAAATGATTGCATATTAAGTGAAATTCTTGGTTGCAATATCATGAGAATCCCTAAGCCAGAACCACCCAGTTATTTTTGGATTATTGACCCTCTAAACATTTGTGTGATAATAAATATTTTGGCTTTAAGCTGCTGAATTTGTAAGTTTTTATGCAATTATAGATAACTAATAGGTTTTACTATAACCTCTGTGTTGTTGTATAACAAACACATAAAAATGTGGGCAAGTTTAGAAACTGAGAAGTGGACAGCAGCTGGTAGAATTTTGAAGAGATCATTACTGGAAACTATTGTTACATGGCCTTTGAAGAGGCTGCCAGTGATGGCCCACAGGAGGCATGAGTGTTTTTATTGTACACTAGCAGAAAGATATCCTTATTACGCAGTGGCAAAAATTAACAATACTGATTTTTTCTAGTACAGATGGTTCTCTACTTATGACTTTTTTCAACTTTATGATGTGTGAAAGGGATATGCATTTAGTAGAAACCATACTTTGTGATTTTTCCCCTCAGGCTAACAATACTTGGTATGGTACTTTCTCCTGATCCATGTGATCATAATGGTAAACAACTGATAATGCTACACCCATACTTTGTTGCCAGCATTTTTTTGGATATTGTGTTTTGTATTTTTACATTCCATTATGTCTTTCAAAAGGCTCATCTATTTCTCCTGCTTCTGGTGAGAAAAAGAGGGAGGTGATCACTCCATCACTCTTGAGATAAAACAACATAATTGTCCAACTGTAGTGTTTTAAGTACATTTAAAGTAGTTAGGCTAGGCTCTATTGTTGGTAGGTTAGAAGTATTACATGCATTTTTGACATCATATTCTTATACCATTGTAACTTGAGAAGCGTCTGTAAAGCATAAAGTAGGCTATGTACTTATGGAACTGAGTAGTTTAGAAAAGGAGAGCTGCAGCCTGAGTGTTGAAGATGCTGTCTGATATGTTCTTGAAATTATAATAAAATGCAAGAAGAAAATAATAAGCCAAATTTCAGAGCTGCTGTGGTTCAGTGTCCTCCTGTTTTCCCTTTTTGAATGGGAGTGTCTATAAAAGTTTTCCTATACTTGTGTTGATCATATGTTTGGGTGGACGGGGAAAGATCACCTGTATCTTTAATTCATAGGACACCAGAATGAGAGGACCTGGACTCAAGGAGCTTGTCTAAAGGAATTACATACAGACTTCCCTGCAACTAGACCTGATTAGATGATGAGATTCTAGATAACACATTGTGAAGCTGGAATGAAATGAGACTTCAGGTCCTTGGGAGAGGGTGAGAGTGTTTTGCATGTAGGACAAATATGAATTATTGGTGGAGAAGGCAGACAGTCTCCAAGTAGCCCCCATGTCCTGGAATTCAGACTCTATAATAGTCCTTGCCCATATTATAACAAGGTTTTGCTCTATGACAAAAATATTAAACATAATGATATTTCACATCTAACACAGATTACTGTCAATGTAAGAAAGGTCCAAACCTGTAGAAAAATGTTATAGGTTTATTTGAGCCAAACTGATGACAATTTCTTGGAAGCAAATTCTCAACCATTTAACAAAATGCTCCAGAGAATGAGAGTTTTGCAGTTTATTTTATACTGTAGGAGGCATAAAGAGACTACATGAAATTCATTGTTTGTAGATTAGGTAAGCAGGGGAAAGAAAAGTGAGGAAATTATCTGAGATTAGATAAAGAATAAAATGGAGAGACAAGTACTTCTTTTACATTGGCGGGCAAAGGATAGTTAACAATTAACATTTACAACACATATACTAATTGGTATATGGTATATATAAGATAACAATGAGGGATCCTGTGATCTTGTTTTCTGGTGGGAGATTATGCCCTCAGAGTATGGAAAAAAGGAATATTCTGATATTTCAAAGATATGTTTTTGTAGATGCAATAAAATAAAAGAGGCTCAATTAAGGTAAAGCTTGACCTTTGTCAAGAAAGATACTGGCCTAGTACATGGCTACCCATAGTTTGCTTTTAGTCAAGAAGTTTTAATTTCAGATCATCCTGTCTGGCTACTTTAGGTCTCTGAGTGGGTAAGGCCTGAACTTAATCAGGTTTAGTATGTGACCTCTTTTTTGTTCACATTACAGAAGTTATTGTGCCTCGTTTTCTGGTTGTCTCTTTTCTTCTCCTTTCTTCACTCAGATTAATTATTCTTGGAAAATCAGCTGTCATTATCATGTCATGAGCAACATAACAGAAAGATCCACTTATTGAGAAACTCTATCCTCCGGTCATCTTCCAGGAAGAAGTTGACGGTTATTATTAACAGCCACAGGAGTTCACTTGGAAATTAGTCATCATGTCTCAGTCAGGCTTCTGGCAGACTGCAGCCTAAACCTTGACTATAACCTTCTGAGAGATGCTGAGTCAGGACCATCCAGTTAAACCACTCTCTGATTTCTGACTGTCAGGAATTGTATGATAAGATAAATGTTTCTTGTTTTAAGCTGCCAAGTTTTGGAATAATTTGTTATATAGCAAAAATAATTAATATAATAATCAAAGTGTTTATTGATATCTTACCAGCTCCCCTACTTTATATAAGGACCTGTAAAAGAAAATGATGAAACACAATATAGTATCTGATATCTACATCAGTCAGGACTCAATGTTGAACAAAGAAATTATTATAGAAATTACTAACTGGAAGAGTTTTAATAGAGGGAAATAGATGCTTAGAAAAACTTTGAAAAACTTCAAGTGAATGGTTAAGACAGGGCCTTTAGGAGCTACTGATTTTAAAAACATTACCAATTCCAGGAGTTCAAAAACACACCCCTATAGTTGAATGAGGCAGATGCGGTAAAAACAAAACAAACAAAAATTACCACCATAGCTACTGCTGCTGTTACAGATGCATGTTTGTCTAGAATGGGTAGAATGGACATAAGAATATTATTGCAGAAAAACAGCACCATAGCTACAACATTGTCTATCAGCATAATCAATAAGGTATAAGAAAATGTTTCTGCCTCAATCCTAACCTTTCATGTCTTCTCAAAGTAAATTTAGCTACTGGAAATAGGTTATCTTCTAGAAATGTAGGGGCCAGGAAGCCTAGGAATGTTTTTAGCTTCCTAATTTCAACTCGAAAGGAGATGGAATGGAGGTTCAGAAAGCTAATTCTCACTCTTCGCCATAGTGTATACTTACAAGGGATTTACAAGCCTAATAGAATGACAAGATTAACATAATGTGACAAGATTAGAGATGGGATGTGTGCTAAAAGGTGTGTTACAGTTTAAATTCAATAGAAGATCAGAGAAAAAGGAGATTAGTGTATGATGGAGAATTCAGAGAAAGTTTCATGAACGATTTAGCTTCCATTGGGGGCTTAAAATTAAGGTAGACATTGAACAAATATAGAGTAAATAAGAGTGTTTATTGCAGGTGGATAGCAATAATAAAGACCTGGATTAATGCAGGCGACAGCAGGCAGTTACCCTGACTCTTGTAAAAAATAAGCAATTGAAAGTAGTGAAAATAATGGACCTTGAAATATAAAGGAATTTAAAAATTGAAGTAAAAGTTCAAATATATTGAATATGGACACACATGTACTAAATATCTAAACCCACATTTATATAATTATGTAAAATTGTGGATGTTATTTTTGTGCTCATAATTTTCTAGCTATTGCCTGTGTCCTGTTTCTCAATGGACACTTATTGTTTTTAACATAAAACTGTCTAGTTTTTATTACTGTAGATATATAAAAATTGCCTGCTACTATGACTTCTCAATTAGATTGTCATCCATGTCAAATCACTAAAATTAACAATAATTATCACTTATTGAGCATGTGTTGTATAGATATCAGAAGATTTTCAAATGATTTTTCAAATTCAAGTGATTTTTCTCCATTTCATACATGAAGGCACAAATGATGTTTATGTATTTATTTACTTATTTAAATCATCACTGAGAATTTAACACACACACACACACTTACACACTGAGTGGCCAGATTATTATGATCTTTGAATGCATGATAATCTGGCCACTCAGTATATATATTAGAGGCCTGGTGCATGAATTCGTGCATGGGTGGGGTCCGGCCAGCCTGGCCAGGACAAGGGAACATGAGCAGTTAGCCGGCCTGCCTGCTAGTCGAATTCTTGGTCAAGGGGACAATTTGCATATTAGTCTTTTATTATATCGGATATACAATGAGTGGCCAGATTATTATGCATTCAGAGGTCATACTAATCTGGCCACTCAGTGTGTGTGTGTGTGTGTGTGTGTGTGTGTGTGTGTGTGTATATATATATATATATATATATATATATATATATATAGAGAGAGAGAGAGAGAGAGAGAGAGAAATATCAACGTGAGAAAGAAAAACATTGATTAGTTGCCCCCAATATATGCCCAACCAGGAATCAAACCCACAACCTAGGTATGGGCCCTGACTAGGAATCAAACCTGCAACCTTCTGGTGTACAGAACAATGCTCCACCAACTGAGTCACACATCCAGGGCTGAGATTTATTTAACTTGAGAGCCTTTCCACTATATCACAAATATCAAAACATAAAATATTTCCTTTATATTATAGTATCTCTGCTATCACAGTCTATAAAATGTTACTATTGTTCATTATTTCATTTAATACTCAGAATAAGTCTGTGTGATGAGAAAGTTAGAGAATTACTCTTCCCTTTTTATTTTTAAAATATATTTTTATTGATTTTAGAGAGGAAGAAAGAGGGAGGAAGAGATAGAAACATCAATGATGAGAGAGAATCATTGATTGGTTGCCTCCTGCATTCCTCCAAGACCCCAACCCGGGCATGTGCCCTTGATCAGAATGGAACCTGGGACCTTTCAGTACACAGGCCAATGCTCTATCCACTGAGCAAAACCAGCTAGGGGACGCTTCCCTTCTTATAGATTATAGAAACAATGTATTTCTAAGTCTTTTGCTCTAGCAAGTTGAGTGTCTAATAACTACTATTATATATTTTTCAAGTCTTGGATAAAGGAAAACTTTCTTCAATATATACTAGATAGACACATACACTCAGGCCTGAGTAATAGATGACAAATAGATAGGTTCACTTAAGGTTTTAAAGTTTAGAGAATTGAAATTTCTAATGACACAATGTATATATACTTTGTTATAGTAGAAACTAATTAAAATGCAGTTATGATAAACCTTTATATACATACTAGAGGCCCGATGCACAAAATTCATGCAAGGGGCTCGGCTCTCACAGTCCCGCCAGCCTCATGACCCCACTCACTGGTCATTCCAGAAAGTCATCCCAGAAAATTGTTCTGGAAGGTTGTTCCACCATCTGGTCTAATTAGCATATTAGCTCTTTATTATATAGGATTAGAGGTCTGGTACAAAAATTCATGCACAGGGCTGGGGAGTGTCCTTCAGCCCAGCCTGCTCCCTCTTCCAATCTGGGACCCCTTGGGGGATGTCTGACTGCCCATTTAGGCCTGATCCTAAATGGGCAGTCAGACATCCCTCCACAATCCGGGACTGTGGCTCCCAACTGCTCACCTGCCTGCCTTCCTGATTGCCCCTAACTGCTTTTGCCTGCCAACCTGATCAACCCCTAACCACTCCCCTGCCATTTTGATTGATACCTAACTGCTCCCTTTCCAACTTGTTTGCTGTCCTCCCCTGTGGGTCTGGTCACCCCTAACTGCTCTCCCCTTCAGGCCTGGGTCCCCCCAAACTGCCCTTTCTTGCAGGTCCAGTCATCCCAACTTCCTTCTTCTGCCAGCTTGATCACTCCTAACTGCCCTCCCTTGCAGGCCTGGTCCCACCCAACTGCCTGCCCCTGCTGGCCATCTTGTGGTGGCCATCTTGTGTCCACATGGGGGCAGGATCTTTTGACCACATGGGAGCAGTCATCTTGTGTGTTGAAGTGATGGTCAATCTACATATTATTCTTTTATTAGATAGGATATAGGCCTGGTGCATGGGTGGGGGCCAGCTGGTTTGCCCTGAAGGGTGTCCTGGATCAGGGTGTGTGTTCTCTTGGAGTGTGGGGTGGCCCGAGTGAGGGGCTTATGGTGGTTTGCAGGCCAGCCACGCCCCCTGGCAACCCAAGTGGATGCCCTGGTATCTGGGATTTATTTATCTCCTACAATTGAAACTTTGTAGCCTAGAATGGAGCCAAGCCTTCTGCTCACACAGCCATTGAAACTTTGTTGCCTTTAGTGGAGGCCTGATGGCCAGGGTTTGTGGAAAGCTTGGCTTCTTCCATCAGCAGGGGCAACCCCAGCCTCCCTTCTGCTCTCTCTGTGGCCATAACCATCTTGGTTGGGTTAATTTGCACACTCATTCTGATTAGCTGGTAGGCGTGACTGGTGGGCATCGCTGGTGGGTGTGGCGGATGTATGGCCAATTTACATATTACTCTTTTATTTGATAGGATATGTATATATATATATTTAATTCCATCTTTTTTTATTTTATTGATTTTTTCACAGAGAGGAAGGAAGAGGGATAGAAAGTCAGAAACATCGATGAGAGAGAGACATCAATCAGCTGCCTCCTGCACGCCCCCTACTGGAGTTGTGCCCGCAAGCAAGGTACATGCCCTTGACCGGAATCGAACTTGGGACCTTTCAGTCTGCAGGCCAAACCAGTCTCGGCTAATTCCATCTTTTTTTATTATTATTCTCATATGAGAATACTTTTCCATTGTTTTTCAGAGAAAGTGGAAGGGAGGGAAGAAGGAGGAGAGAAGACACACACAGAATGGTTGCCTCCCACATGCACCACAATCAGGTTCATGGAATGAACCCCAAAGTCGAGGTATGTGCCCTTGACCGGGAATCAAACCCACAATCCTTCAGGGGTACAGGCTGTTGCTCTAACCACTGGGAAACACCAGCCTGGGTTATTTAATTCCATCTTGATATCTTGATTCAATTATTCATGATCCTCACGTATTTGAATGATACATATCACATTTTGGACAAAGAAAAAAATTAAATATCAATCATCTTTCTGAGCTTAATTAATCTCTAATGTCTTCTGTTAATTTGTTACTTTCAATAGCAGAAGTGTCAAAAGGACATTGTTGATTTTTCTTTTGTCTTTTTTTCTTACTGCCACAGACCTCAGAAAGGTGTTCTACAGTCTACTCATATATGTATGTTTATATTCTGTTGTAAGATGGCTTTTCTATTGGTATTCTCTATATATCTAGATGGTTGTTTTTGAAAGTGTTAATAGATGAGGTAACCTCAGAAAATAAAGTTTAACCTCCATTTTTAAAAACTGGAATATTAGTTATTTGTCAGGATCTAAGAAAGAATTATAACTTTAGAATGACCTTTAATTCTAAATTTCATCTTTCATCAATTAGACTCCACAACCAGTCTCCTTTTTCCAATCAAGAAACAAAAATTTATGTCTATGCAGCATCAAAAATTTCTTAGTTATAATCAAGAGGAACATAAAGGTGAACATTTTCATTAGTGCATGTCATGAACATTGTTGAAAGAAGAATTATAACCCACCCCAGTCCAATCCATCTTCCCTGAGAAGCCATTTAAAGGAAGAGGGAAGAAAAAAAAATAACCTCTTTGGTGATTTAGTTACTCTAACTCCTTGAAATAAGTTGTAAAGCTGCACAGGAAAGTTCTTAATCTCACCTGGAGCTATGTGAAAAAAAACAACAAAAAACTTTAAGATAGAAACTAATGACTTTATAATCAGATGTAATAGTGCTTTCTTTTCTAAAATTAATATTATTGATTTAAATACAAGAGATAGAGGTAAATATGAAGCATTTAGAAAGAGAGTTAATACATTTTTCCAAGTATTTAATCAATCATAGTCATTATAGGATGAGCAATTAAATATAATGCATCATTTGTCTAGGCTTTATTAAACACTTTAGAATTATTACATCAAACTTATATGAAAATTCAAATATTTTTCTTTCATATCACAAGGAATAAATTTTGAAGTTTAATCCTAAAAATGTTTGGAGAAAAAATTCAGTTATTGCCTGTATAGTATATTACTAATTCTGAAAAGACACAGAATTACTTTTTAAAATAGACTTATTAATAGATATACATGCCAAAACTGGTTTGGCTCAGTGGATAGAGCATTGGCCTGCAGACTGAAAGGTCCCAGGTTCGGTTCCGGTCAAGGACATGTATCTTGGCTGTGGGCACATCTCCAATAGGGGCATGCAGGAAGCGGCTGATCGATGTCTCTCTCATCGATGTTTCTAACTCTCTATCCCTCTCCTTTCCTCTCTGTAAAAAATCAATAAAATATATTTTTAAACAAATAGATATACAAGTTGTTATCATGTATGTATATTTTTCTCAAAGCAGACATTTTCAAGTTGTCAACCTCCAAACTAAGCATGTTGAAGAAAATCCGATTTTCTTAACTTGTGAACTAACTTAATATAAATCTAATTGTGCATGGGACAAAGCATTCCAGATCACTATTTGCTTATGCATATTGATATCTATAGTTCTTATTACACTAAAATAATTTATAAAAGCTGATAAATAATGTTTTAGAGCTCAATGTTTTGTAGAATAATGCCACAATTATTGATCAACTTTGTGTTAGACATTTCACACATTTCTCATTATCTCATTTAATCCTCATAATCAAACAAATGACCTTATTTGATAAGCATTGCCTTCCCTGCTTGTAATTGGTGCAACCGAACTCAAGATTACATAGCTGGAATTAGTCTGGGCTGCCAGTTATACCCAGTTTTGCTAACTCACTGTCTTTGGTAGATTGCATATCTAATTCAAGATCTTCATATCTCTCTGAACCCACTCCTTTTATAGAGTCTCTTACTATTGTTTGATTATCTGCCTTTATATATTTGACTTGTTTTGATCATTGGAATTTCAGCAATAACAGGACTTGATTTTTGTGCCTCTATCTTTGTTCATGAAAAGATAGATAAGTAAAAATGGATTAAAAGCCTGATTAGCTCATCCTAGACCAACTATGTCAGAATTGTTTTTAGATGTGTAAACTGTAAAGGTAAACACTTGTTTTGTGTGGTAAAGTGGTTTGTTATACTATAGTGGATAACCTATACAAAATTGTATGCACTTTCTTTTCATTTTGTAGATGACAAAGTAAAACACGATATCTGGTAGGATAAACTACAGAAGTGTTGAAGTGTCTTTCTTAACCTTGAGTAAAAAAAAGTTTACTACTACCGTTAAGAGGCAGGAAGGAGGAGAGTAACTAAGATGGTGACATACAAAGCTTCTAAACTTGCAACTTTTATAAACTTTATACAGCTACACTTGAGTAATTTTTTTCTGAAACAAATACAAAACTAGCTGAGTGACTTCTATATATCAGGAGAATGTGAAAAATGTCCAGATCAAAACAATAAGGAAAAGCTGAGGTACATTTTCACCATAATCACCCCCACCCCCAACACAGTGTCATGCAATCAGAAGGAAACCTCCAAATTCACAGCTTCTTCTTGAGAAGCAAATGATTTGGATTTACATCTAGCACCTAACTTTGAAGACTCTTACCTGGGTGGTGTGGCTCAGCATTTGAACATTAACCTATAAACCTGTAGGTCATGGTTTGATTTCTGGTTGGGGTTGCAGGCTCAATCCCCAGTTAGGAGGCCTGCAGGATGCAGCCAATGGATGATTTTTCTCAATCATCTGTGCTTCTGTCTCTCTATCCTTCTTCCATCCTCTCTCTCTAAAAATAAATAATTTTTAAAAGGCTCTTTTTCAAGGAATAAAACCCCCAAACATAACTGAAAGACAATGGTTACATTTATGAGACTTACAGGACTATAGAAAATAAAAAGTGGTTCTTATTACCCCTCAACAGATATACACCTGGGCTTAGTGCAAAGGGAGCAGACAAAAACGTACATCTCACAGTTGTCTTTTTTTTTTTTTGAAAGGGACTTAAATACATAAGTTTTAAGCTGTTGCCTATATCTAGCTACTGACTGAGATCATTTTATTTGGGACACTGATGGTTTGGGGGACAGACAATTATTGGGGAGCACTAAGAGTTAAGACAGTAGCTCAGATAATTACAAAGGTTTGGGAGACAATGAGGAGCTCAGGTCAGGCTAACAAAGTTCAAAAATTCATATCCATATAATAAAAGCCTAAGCAACCTTGATGGAGGAATAACCAGAACAACTGGTCACTATGATCCACACTGACTACCATGGGGCAGATGATCAATGCAGGAGCTGCTCCCTGGTGGTCAGTGTGTGCCCATAGTGAGAGCACTGCTCAGCCAGAAGCTGAGTTCATGGCTGGCAAGTGCAATGGTGGTGGCAGAACCATCTTCTGCCTCCATGACATTGCTAAGGAACAGTGAGGTGAGTGGTAAGGAGCAGCAAGCAAGTGGGCAGTAAGGAGCTAGGGATCCCAGATTGCGAGAGGGTGCAGGCCAGCCTGAGGGACCCCTCTCCCTTCCCCCAATGCATGTGTGCTGGGCCTCTAGTCTTAAATAAGACAAATCTGTCAAGAGAAAAGCTGACTCTTTTATCTAATTCACAGAAAGCCTCATAGAAAATCAAGAAAAATTAAAACACAAGGGAATGTGTTACAAACAATAGAAAAATATAAAGCTTCAGAAACTAATATTAATGAAATAGAGATTCATGATTTACCTGATAGAAAGTTCAAAATAACAGTCAGAAAGATGCTTACTGAGGTCAGTAGAGCAAAGAGGTAACAAAGGAAAATTTCAACAAAGAGAGAAAATATAAAAAAGTATCAAGCAGAAATAAGATATTAAGAATGCAATAACTGACTAAAAATTTAATAAAGAGGTTTAATATGACACTAGATCAAACAGAAGAAAATATTATCAAACAGGAAGACAAAAGGGGTGAGTGGGATTCATCTAATCAGAGGAGCAAAAAAGGAAAAAAAGAGTGAAGATAGATTTAAAAAAACTGTAACACAGTATCAAAGCATCCCATATGTACATTATAAGGGTCCCAGAAAGAGAAAAAAATAATAAGTATTTAAGGAAATAATGGCCAGAAATTTCCCTAACTTGGGAAGATAAAGACATCCAGATCCAAAGAAACAATTCCAGCAAAGATAAACCTAAAGTTGCCTACATTGGAAAACAGATTATAACTAAGTTGTAAAATCTTAAGAGTAAAAAGAAAATCTTAAAAGCATGGAGAAAAAAGTAACTTGTTATCTAAAAGAGAACCCCCATAAGACAATCAGCATATTCTTCAACAGAAACTTTTTTGGAACAGAAGAAATGATATATTCAAAGTGCTGAAAGAAAAAGAATCTGACAAGCAACTTACACGTAAGCTGTCCTTCAGAATTGAAGTTTTTCAATCCAATAGAAGCTAAAGGAATTCATTACCATTATACTGACCTTACAAGAAAAGTTTGAAAAAAAAAGTTATTCAAACTAAAATAAAAAGATGATAATTAATAACATAAAAACACATAAATGTATAAAGGTAAAAGAAAAATAATGTTTAATTCAGAACTCTCTAATATTGTGATGATAATGGGTAAATCACTTATAAGTCCAGCATAAAGATCAAAAGACAAAAATTTTAAAATAATTATAACTATAATAATTTGTTTACATATATACAATATAAAAGGATGTTAATTGTGACATCAAAGAAATAAAATGTGGGGTGGGGTATAAAAATGGAGTTTTTGTATGTATTTAAAGTTGTTATTTTAGCTCAATATAAACTATTATAATTTTGTTTTATATAAGCCTCACAGTAATCACAAAGCAAAAACCAATGGTAGATACACAAAAAAGAAGAGAAAAAATATCTAAGCATACTCCTACAGAAAAATTATCAAATTACAAAGAGAACAATAGAAAAAAACAAAAGACTTACAAAGCAGTCACAAAACAATCAACAAAATTGCAATAGTAAATTTATATCCACCATCAACTACCTAAAATGGAAATGGAAAAAAATATCCAGTTAATAATCCTTTGTATTTCGGCAGGGTCTGTTGATATTTCTCCTCTTTCAATTCTGATTTTGTTTATTTGAGTCTTCTCTCTTTGCTTCTTGGTGAGCCTGGCTAGAGGCCCATCAATCTTGTTTATCCTTTCAAAGAACCAGCTCTTGGTTTTGTTGATCTTTTGAATTGTTTCTTTGGTCTCCATGTTTATCTCCGCTCTGATCTTTACTGTTTCTTTCCTTCTGTTTACACTGGGCTTTTCTTGTTGCTCTCTTTCTAGCTCTTGGAGTTGTAGGCTTAGGTAATTTATTACCATTGTTTTCTGTTTTTGCAGTAGGCTTCTGGGGCTATGAACTTCCCTCTCAAGACGGCTTTCACTGTGTCCCATAAATTTTTATTGTTGTTGTTGTCATTGTCATTTGTTGTCATGATGTTTTTTATTTCTTCCTTGATCTCTTTGGTTATCCAGTCATTGTTTAATAGCATGTTGTTTAGTCTCCATGTGTTTGATTTCTTTCTATTGTTTTTATTATAGTTGATTTCCAGTTTTATGCCACTGTGGTCTGAGAAAATGCTTGATATGATTTCTATCTTCTTGAATTTGAAGAGACTATTTTTATGACCCAACATATGATCTATCTTTGAAAATGACCCATGTGCACTAGAGAAGAATGTATATTCTGTGGCTTTGGGGTGAAATGTTCTGAAGATGTCAATTAATTCCATCTGGTCTAGTGAGTCATTTAGGACTGATGTTTCTTTGCTAATTTTTTGTTTAGAGGCTTTGTCCAATGGTGACAGTGGGGTATTAAAGTCTCCTACTATGATTGTATTGCTGTCAATCTCTCCCTTAATTTCCTCCAGGAGTTTTTTTTTTATGTATTTAGGTGCTCCTATATTGGGTGCGTATATGTTTACCAGAGTTATTTCTTCTTGTTGGATTGTTCCCTTTAGTATTATGAAGTGGCCTTCTTTATCTCTTGTTATGTCCTTCACTTTGAGATATATAAAAAATATATATCCTGTTAAAATACAGAGTAGTCCAATTGATAAGAAAGCAAGAGCCAAATATACACTGTGTATAAGACTCACTTTAGCTTTGACAGCACACCTATACTGAAAGTGATGGGATGGAAAAAGCTATTTCATGCAAATGAAAATAAAAGAAAGCAGGGTACCTATATTTATGTCAGACCAAAATGTATATTAGATACAAATCTAAAAAGGGACAATTCATCAACAGCTTATAATAATTGTAAAAATTATGAACCCAACACAGAAGTACCTAAATATTCAAAGCAAATACAATACAATAATAGTATGAGACTTAAATATTCTACTTTGAAAAAAAAAATAAATCAACCAGAGAAAATCAATATGGAAACATTAGACATAGACTGCATGTTAGACCAAATGAACCTAGCAGATATATAGATCATCCCATTCAACACAAGCAGAATATACATTATTCTCAAAAGCACATGAAACATTCTCCATGATTGATATATGTTAGGCCAAAAATTAAATCTTATTAAATTTAAGATGACTGAAACCACATTACATAGCATAGAATCTTATCTAACCACAAAGGTATAAAACAAGAAATCAATTATAAAAAGAAAACTTCAAAATCCATAAATATGTAGAGATTAATATTATACTCCTAAATACCCAATGAGTGAAAAAAATATGGGGAGTGGGAAGAATAAAATAGAAAAGAACTACTCTGAAAAATCAACTGAAGACTAGTTGGAGAGAACATTGATGGCAAAGGACAGAAACCACATAGAGACTGTTAGGAAATGCAGAGCCATGAGAGTGCTGGCTGGGTTCCTACAGACAGAAGCTGAAGTTCCAGAGGGATATCTCAGCTGGGGCGGGGGGGTTCCCCCTGAGAACACCGAGGTCTTAAACCCCAAGACCAGAACACCAAAATTGAGGAGAATGCCTGCATATTATGTGCTGTTAAAAGCAGTAGGGTTGCTATCTGCCAGGAAGAGATAGCTGGTAATGCAGGTATCCTCTTAAAGGTCCAAAACACAAAATGTTGTGTGCAGCCACTCACCTTGGGCTCCAGTAGAGGGAGGGAAGAGTGGACTGGAGCTGTGTGAGAGCATTCAGGGTCAGAGGCTCTGGGGTTGGAGCTCAGAGGGAGTCATCCCCTCACACTTCAAATGAAATCTTTCTCCCACTGAAGATTTCCAGGCAGTTTAAGCCTGGGGAGAAGGCAGTTGTCCCACCCTGATGGAAGACCGCTTGTCCCAACCTGTGGTCTATAGACTGAGGCAAAGAAAGTCTGAGTGTCATTGGAACTGCAGGCAAAGGCAGGTCTCTGGAGGCTTTGAGCCTCTGTCTAATCTATGCCTGACCTGGAACTAGGAAAAGCAGAGCTGTTGCAAAATCTTGATACTTCCCAAAGGTACCCAACCCCAAAATAATGAGTCACAAGCCATGGATTCCTGAGAGCTTCAAATAGGGTACTCTGGGCCAATCACAAACAGCAACTGACATTGTCCTGCACTAGAAATTGGGAGTCATAACAGATCTACCTAATAAATAGACACAAACTCAAACAGGCAGCAAAACTTGGGAAATAATAAAACAAGTCCAAAAACAAAAGCAAAAACAAAAAACAAGAGAATTCTCCAGACAAATAGCTAAATGAAATGGAGATAAGAAATTTATCATCCTGGCAAAGATGTTCAACAGCATGAGAAAATATATAGTAACTATGAGGAATGACACAGAACTAATAAAGAACATAGTATAAGGAATACACAGCAGATTAGGAGAAGCCAAGGATTATATCAGATAATTAAAAGACAGGGAGGAAAAAAAAATCACCCAGAGCACCAAAAAGAAAAAAAAAAATTAAAAACAAGGTACAGGGAGAAAAAAAAAATGGCAGAATAGACAGATATGTCCGGAGCCTTGCCCCGGAGCAGACAGAGAGAACAGCAAAGGGTCACACTGGGAGTGTTTGTTGGCAACTTAAGGGACAGTTATCCTCCAGGAGAAGGTGGGAGACTGCTAGAGGGGCACCCCTAACCAGAGAGCCCCAGTGCCACAACATTTTTCCTCCCGGAGCCATCAGTGCAAACGCAGAGACCATGCCATCGGGCAGGGGAAAGTGGATGTTTATGCCAGCCTGAAAAGCTACAGCTACAGCACACGCCAAATAGCTGGGGGACCCAGAGCATCGCACCCGAATCAGAGCAAACACTCAGATTCAGAGGTGTTCCACACACCACATGGAAAGGTCAGATTTCGCCCAGGATAAGGAGAGAGAACTACATAACAAGACACCTGGAGAAGAAAGACCATGGGTAGACAAAGAATCAGCCCACATATGAAAGAAAAGGAGGCATCACCAGAAAAGGAAGTAAACAAAATAGAAGCAAACAACCTGCCAGAGAAAGATTTCAGAGAAATGGTCATAAGGTGGCTGAAAAGAATGGAAGACAAAATAGACAATATGAATAAAAACCAAAAGGGAATTATAAAGAATCAAGAAGAAATGGAAAAATGACATCACTGCTATAAAGAACTCAATAGAAAGCATCAAAAGTAGAATAGAAGAAGCAGAGAACCACATCAGTGAGCTAGAAGACAAGGTAGGAAAAAATATCCAAGTACAGCATCTTATAGAAAAAAAAAATTAAAAAGCAAGAAGAGAGCCTAAGGGAACCTTGGGATAACATGAAATAAAACAACATCCACTTAATAGGTGTTCCAGAAAGAGTGGAAACTGAGCAAGGAATAGAAAACCTGTTTGAAGAAATGACAGAAAACTTCCTTGATACAGGAAAGAAATAACCTACACAAATCCAAGAAGCTCACAATGTCCCAAGCAAAATAAACACCAAAAGACCGAAACCAAGGCACATTATAATTAAATTGGCAAACACCAACGACAAAGGAAGAATCTTAAAAGCATCCAGAAAGAGAAAGAAAGTTACCTACAAAAGAACCCCAATCAGTCGAAACCGGTTTGGCTCAGTGGATAGAGCATCGGCCTGCAGACTGGGGGTCCCAGGTTTGATTCCGGTCAAGGGCATGTATCCTGGTTGCGGACACATCCCCTGTAGGAGGCGTGCAGAAGGCTGCTCCATCAATGTCTCTCTCTCATGGATGTTTCTGACTTTCTATCTCTCTCCCTTCCTCTCTGTAAAAAAATCAATAAAATATATTTAAAAAAAAAAGAAACCCAATCAAACTACCAACTCATTTCTCAACAGAAACGCATCAGGCCAGAAGGGAATGGAATGAAATATACAAAGTCATGCAAAGGAAGGGTCTGAATCCAAGAATACTGTACCGTGCAAGGCTTTCAATCAAAATTGAAGGTGAAATTAGAAGCTTCACAGACAAAAAAGGACTAAGGAAATTTATTACCACCAAACCAGCATGGAAGAAATGTTAAAGTTCTGCTTTGAAAAAAGAAATAAGAAGTTAAGAAGGAACACAGGGGTAAAGAATAAAAATGGCAACAGATAAGTACCTATCAATAATAACTTTAAATGTAAATGGATTAAATGCTCCAATCAAAAGACATAGGGTAAGACATTGGATTAGAAAACATGACTGATATATCTACAGTCTACAAGAAACCCACCTCAGAAAAAGAGATGCACACAGACTGTGGGTGAAGGGATGGAAGACGGTTTTTCAGGCAAATGGAAATGAAAATAAAGCTGAGGTTGCAATACTTATATATGACAAATTAAATCTCAAAGTGAAGGACATAACAAGAGATAAGAAAGGCCACTTCATTATACTAAAGGGAGCAATCCAACAAGAAGAAATAACTCTGGTAAACATATACACACCCAATACAGAAGCACCCAAATACATAAAAAACCTTCTGGAGGATATCAAGGGAGAGATTGATGGCTATACATAGTAGGAGACTTTAATATCCCACTGTCAGCACTGGAAAAATCCTCTAAACAATAAATCAGCAAAGAAACAAAAATCCTAAAAGACTCACTAGACCAGATGGAATTAATTGACACTTCAGAACATTTCACCTCAAAGTCACAGAATATATATTCTTCTCGAGTGCACATGGGTCATTTTCAAAGATAGACCATATGTTGAGTCATAGGAAAAGTCTCTTCAAATTCAAGAAGGTAGAAATCATATCAAGCATTTTCTGAGATCACAGTGGCATAAAATTGTAAATCAACTACAATAAAAATAATACAAAGAAAGCAAACACATGGAGACTAACATCATGCTATTAAACAACAACTGGGTAACCGGAGAGATCAAGGAAGAAATAAAAAACATCATGGCAACAAATGACAATGATAACACAGCAATACAAAATTTATGGGACACAGAGAAAGCAGTCTGGAGAGGGAAGTTCATAAATCAACAATCCTACTGCAAAAAAAAAACAAGAAACAATGGTAATAAATTACCTAACCCTACAACTCAAAGTGCTAGAAAGAGAGCAACAAGAAAAACCCAGTGTAAGCAGAAGGAAAGAAATAGTAAAGATCAGACTATAATAAACAACATAGAGACCAAAGAATCAATTCAAAAGATCAACAAAACCAAGAGCTGGTTTTATGAAAGAATAAACAAGATTGATGAACCTTTAGCCAGGCTCACCAAGAAGCAAAAAGAGAGGACCCAAATAAACAAAATAAAAAATGAAAGAGGAGAAATAACAATAGACCCTGCTGAAATTCAAAGGATATTTAAAGAATACTATGAACAACTCTATTCCAACATAATGGACAATCTTTAGGAAATGGACATATTCCCAGAAAAAATATAACCTTCAAAAACTCAATCAGGAAGAATCTAAACATCTCAATAGGCCAATAACTATGGAAGAAATTGAAGCAGTTATCAAAATGCTTCCAGCAAACAAAAGTGCAGACCAGATGGCTACACAGGAGAGTTTTACCAAATATTCAAGGAAGAATTAAAACCTATCCTCCTCAGACTGTTCAAAAATATTCAAAAAAGAATGAATACTTCCAAACTCCTTCTATGAAGCAAGCATCACCCTAATACCAAAACCAGATAAAGATAATGCAATGAAAGAGAATTATAGGCCAATATCCCTCATTAACATAGATGCCAACATCCTCAACAAAATTCTAGCAAATCGGATCCAACAGTACAACAGAAAGGTCATACACCATGACCAAGTAGGGTTTATCCCAGGAATGTAAGGTTGATACCAAATATGCAAATCAATAAACATGATACATCACATAAGCAAATTGAGAGATAAAAATCACATGGTCATATCAATTGGTGCAGAAAAAGGATTTGAAAAAATCCAACACCTTGTCTTGATAAAAACTATCAGCAAGGTGGGAATAGAAGAATCATAAAAGCCATATATGATAAACCCACAGCTAATATCATACTCAATGGGCAAAAACTAAAACCATTTCCCCAAAAATCAGAAACAAGATATAGATGCCATTCCTGTTCGACATAGTAGTGGAAGTATTAGCCATTGCAATTAGATAAGAAGAAATAAAAGGCATCCAAATTGGAAAAGAAGAAGTAAAGCTGTCCGTATTTGCAGATGACAGGATACTGTATAAAAAAAAAACCCGAAGGACTCCATCCAAAAATGAATAGACTTAAAAAATGAATTCTGCAAAGTAGCAGGATACAAAATTAATGCCAAGAAATCTATGGCATTTCTATACACTAATAGGGAACTTACAGAAAGGAATCCCATTTACCATGACACACACACACACACAAAAAAAAAATTAAGATGCCTAGAAATAAACTTAACTAAGAAGGTAAAAGACATATGCAGAAAACTACAGGAAACTGAAAAAAGAGATAGAGGACAACATGAACAGATGGAAGTGCATACCATGCTAATGGATTGGGATAATCAACATCATTAAAATGTCCATACTACCCAAAGCAATCTGTAGATTCAATGCGCTACCCATTAAAATACCAATGACATATTTTACAGACTTAGAAAGAACTCTCCAAAGATTCATCGGGAACAAAAAAGACCCTGAATAACCACAGCAATCTTGAGAAAGAAGAATAACATAAGTGGGATCTCAATACCAGATTTCAAGCTATATTACAAAGCAACTGTTCTCAAAACAGCCTGGTACTAGCACAAGAACAGACACATAGACCAATGGAATAGAACAGAGAATCCAGATATCCACCCAAATCACTATGCTCAATTAATATTTAACAAAGGAGGCATGAACATACAATGGAGTCAAGACTCCTCTTCAATAAATGTTATTAAGATAATTGGACAGATACATGCAAAAAAATGAAACTAGATCACCAACTTACACCATATACAAAAGTAAACTCCAAATGGATACAGGACTTAAACATAAGGTGGGAAACCATAAAAATACTAGAGGAATCCACAGGTAGAATAATCTCAGACATAGCTGAATGGACTTCTTCACTGAAACTGCTCTAAGGGCAATGGAAACTAAAGGAAAATAAACAAATGGGACTACATCAAAATAAAAAGCTTTTGCATAGCCAAAGAAGCCATAAACAAAACAACAAGAAAGCCCACTGTATGGGAGAATATATTTGCAAATGTTATCACTGATAAAGATTTAATCTCTAACATCTACAGCCAACTTGTACATCTTAATAAAAGGAAGATAAATGATCCAATTTGAAAATGGTCAATGGACCTAAATAGAACCTTTTTGAAAGATGACAGAAGGAAGCCAAGAGACACATGTAAACATGTTCAAAGTCAATAATTATCTGAGAGATGCAAATCAAAACTACATTTTGATACCATCTCACACCTGTTAGAACGGCAATCACCAACAAATTAACAAAAGACCAGTTCTGGCTCAGATGCAGAGAAAAAGGAACCCTTGTGCACTGCTGCTGGGAATGCAGGTTGGTGCAGCCACTGTGGAGATCAATATGGAGTTTCCTCAAAAACTAAAAATGGAACTCCCATTTGACCCAGCAATCCCACTCCTAGCAATATATCCCAAGAAACTAGAAACACTAATTAAAAAGGATTTATGCACGCCTGTGTTCATAGCAGCACAATTTACAATAGCTACAATTTGGAAACAGCCTAGGTGCCCATCAGCAGATGAGTGGATCAGAATACTGTGGTACATCTACATTATGGAATTCTATGCTGCCATAAAAAAGAAGGAAATTTTACCATTTGCAGCAACCTGGATAGAAATGGAGAGCGTCATTCTAAGTGAAATAAACCAGTCAATGAAAGAAAAACACCACAGATCTCACTCATTGTGGATAATAAAGAACATTATAAATTGATAAAAAAATATAGATACAGAGGCAGTAAAGCATCAAATAGACTGTCAAATTACAGCAGGAAGTTTAGGGAGAGTTGGGGTAAATAAGAGATCAACCAAAGGACTTGTATGTATGCATATAAGCATAACCAATGAATATAAGACACTAGGGGGTTAGAGTATGCCTGGGAGGGGGGGGCAATAGGAAGATATGTATATATATAATGCATTAATAAAAAAATTGAAAAGCAACAGGTTGCAGCTTAAAGGAACTCTGGGACAGCATGAAATTTAATAATATTTGCATAACAGGTGAGCCAGAAGGGGAAAAACTAAGAGATAGAGAACATGTTTGAAAAAAAATAATGACAGAAAATTTCTCTAACCTGATTAAAAAAAAAAAGTCACATAGATAGCCCCAATAAAGAACCCAAATGTTAAACAACAAAAGTTAAAGACAAAGAGAGACTCTTAAAGTCAGTAATAAAATAGCAATCTGGCCGAAACTGGTTTGGCTCAGTGGACAGAGCATCGGCCTGTGGACTGAAAGGTCCCAGGTTCGATTCTAGTCAAGGGCATGTACGTTGGTTGAAGACACATCCCCAGTAGGGGGCGTGCAGGAGGCGGCTGATCGATGTCTCTCTCTCATTGATGTTTCTGACTTTGTATCCCTCTCCCTTCCCCTCCGTGAAAAATCAATTATATATATATATATATATATATATATAAAGGGACCTGTTACCAGCAAAGGAGGAACTCCCATAAGGCTTTCATCTGATTTCTCATCAGAAACTCTACAATCTAGAAGGGATTGGCATGAATTATTCAATATAATGAAAAGCAAAGACATGAAACCAAGAATACTATATCAGGAAGGCTATCATTTAAAATAGATATTGAAATTAAGAGCTTCCCAGACAAAAAAACAAAAAATAGGAAAGGAGTTTAAGAAATGCTAATGGAACTGCTATAATGAAAAGATATAGTAATAGAGAGAAACATAGGCATAAAACATTGAAATAGCAAGAAATATCTATCAATAATAACCTTAAATGAATATGGATTGAATGCTTCAATCAAAAATGTAAGGTAGCTGAATGGATATGAAAACATAACCCCCACAGGATGAGAGTGAATAGATGGAAATTTTTTTAAGTAAATTTAAATGAAAAGGAGCTGTCAATATTTATATCTGACAAAATGGACTGCAAAATTAAGGCTACCATGAGACCATAAAAGTTACTACATAATATTAAAGGATCAATCCAACAAAAGGACAAAATACTGGTAAACATATATGCACCCAATATAATAGCACCTAAATATATAAAAACCTTCTGAAGGACTTTAAGGAAGAGATTGATAGCAATATAGTCATAGTAGGTAACTTTGAAAGCCTGTTGACTTAATTGAATAGATCTTTCAGACAAAAATGTAACAAAGAAATGGATATTCTAAAGGACACACTGGATCAGGGGGATTTAAGTGACATTTATAGAACATTTTACCCCAAAGCAATAGAATATACATTCTCTCAAGTGCACATGGATTATTCTCAAAGATAGACTACATGTTAGGACACAAAACAATTCTATAGAAGTTAAAGAAGAATGAAATCATATCAATCATCTTCTCAGGTCACAATGGAATTAATTTAAAAATTAACTACAGTAAAAATACTCCAAAACATTCAAACACATGGAGGCTAAATAGCATGTTATTAAATTAATGAGTTACCACTATGATCAAGAAAGAAATAAAAAAAAACTTCCTGGAAACAAATGAAAATGAACACACAACAACCCAACATCTCTGGGACAGATCAAAAGCTACCCTGCGAGGGAAGTTTGTAGTACTACAGGTCTACATATAAATAAATAAATAAATAAATAAATAAATAAATAAATATTAATTATTTAACCCTACAACTTAAAGAATTATAAAGAGAAAACAAGAAAAGCCCAGAGTAAGTAACAGGAATAATAAAGATCAGAGCAGAAATAAATGACAAAGAGGCTAAAAAAAAAAAACGAAAAACAAAACAAAACAAAGCAATCAATGAAACTAAGAGCTAGTACTTTGAAAATATAAACAAGATTAATGAATGTTAGCCAGACTCATCGGCAATCAAAGAGAGAAGACCTGAATCAATAAAATCAGAAATGAAAGTGCTGAAGTAAAAACAGACACCACAGAAATATAAAGGATTGTAAGAAAATACTATGAGTAACTATATCTCAAAAAGCTGGACAATATGGATGAAATACATTAATTCTAAAAAAAAAATAAAGCCTTGCAAAGCTGAATCAGGAAGAATTAGAAAACCTGTAGTGGCCAGTAACAACTGATGAAACAGAAGCAATAATAATCATCATCATCATAATAAAAACTCCCACCAAACAAAGGCCCTGGTCTGGAGGATTTCACAGGGGAGTTTTAACAAATCTTCAAAGAACAAACACTTATTTTCCTCAAAATATTCCAAAAGTTCAAGAAGAAGAAACACTTCTAAGCTCTTTTATGAGTCCAGCATTATTCTAATTCCAAACCCTGATAAAAATACTATAAAGAAAGAGAATTACAGGCCAATATCCCTGATGAACATAGATGCTAAAATCCTCAACAAATATTAGCAAATAAAATTTAGCAATATATTTAAAAGAACATACACCATGACCAAATGGAATTTATTCCAGGGATACAAGACTGGTACAATATTAGCAAATCAATAAACGTGATACAACATATAAACAAATTGAAAGACAAAAATCATATGATCATATAAATAGATACAGAAAAAGCATTCAATAAAACCTAACCTAACCGAAACCGGTTTGGCTCAGTGGATAGAGCGTCGGTCTGCAGACTGAAAGGTCCCAGGTTCGATTCTGGTTAAAGGCATGTACCTTGGTTGCAAGCACATCCCCAGTAGGGGGCGTGCAAGAGGCAGCTGATCGATGTCTCTCTCTCATCGATGTTTCTAACTTTCTATCCCTCTCCCTTCTTCTCTGTAAAAAATCAATAAAATATATTAAAAAAACAAAACTAACCCATTTTTTTTATAAAAACTCTCAGCAAAGTGAGAATAGAGGGAGCATACCTGAACATAAAAAAGGCCACATATTACAAACTATAGCCAACATCATTCTGAATGGGAAAAACTAAAACTATTTTCCCTGGGACAGGCACAGAACAGGAGGTTTGCTCTCACAAATCTTATTAACCATAGTACTGGAGGTCTTAGCCACAGTGGTCAGACAAGAAGGGATAAAAAAGACATCCAATTTGGAAAGAAGGAAGTAAAACTGTCATTATTTGCAGAAGACATGATGTTGTACATAAAAAACCCTAAAGACTCCACAAAAAACTACTAGATTTAATAAAAGAATTTGGCAATGTAGTGCAATACAATATCAATACCAAAATCAATGGCATTTTATCCACCAATAATGAATTCTCAGAAAGAGAAACTAAATAAATAATCTCATATACTATTGCAAAACAAAATTAAGATACTTAAGAATAAACTTAACCAAGGAGGTAAAAGAGTGATACAGGAAAAATACAGGATGATAAAAATAGAGATAGAGGAAGAAGTAAAGAAGTGGAATAATATACCCTACTCATAGATTGGTAGAATTAACATTATTAAAATATCCATACTATCCAAAGCAATCTACAGATTCAGTTACCAAGGGAATATTTCACAGATCTAGAAATACTCCGAAGTTTATTTGTAATTAAAAAAGACCCCAAATAACTGCATAAATGTTCAGAAAGACAAACAAAGTTGGAGCAATTAAAATAATAGATATCAAGTTATACTACAAAGCAACTATAATCAAAACAGACTGGTGCCAGCACAAGAACAGACCTATAGATCAATGAAACAGAATTAATTCCAAAAGTCGGCACAAGGCATTATACTCAATTAATACTTGACAAAGTAGGCAAGAGCATATAATGAAGTAAAGAGAGTCTTTTCAATAAATGGTGTTGGGAAAATCGGAGATACATACACAAAAAAATGAAACTAGACCACCAAATTAGAGCATACATAAAAATAAACTCAAATGGATAAAAGACTTATTTAAGTCATGAAACCATAAAAATCCTAGCAGCAAAATTTCAGATATCTCTCCTAGGAATATGTTTATGCATACATCCACTAGTGCAAAAGAAACTAAGGGAAAATAAACAATGGGACAACATCAAAATAAAACCTTTCTGCTCATCAAAAGAAACCATCATCAAAAAGAAAAGGGAGCCCACTGTATGGGAAAACATATTTGGCAATAATATATCTGATAAAGGGTTAATATCCAAAATATATAAGGAACTTATACAACTTAAAAAAAGGAAGACAGACAATCCAATAAAAAATGGGCTAAGGACTTAAATAGACTTTCCCAAAGAGCACATACAGATGGCCAAGAGCTATATGAAATAGTGCTCAAAATTACTGATCATTAGAGTGATGCAAATAAAAATGACAATGAGGTCTCACCCACCTTATGCCTGTCAGAATAGTTACCATCAACAAAACAACTGCTGGAAAGGTGGTTGAGAAAAGGGAACTCTAGTACACTGTTGGTGGGAATGCAGACTGGTGCAGCCATTATGGAAAGCAGTATGCAGTTTCCTCAAAATATCAAATAGGGAACTGTCATTTGACCCAGTGATCCCATTTAGAGATATATCCTCAGAAATCCAAAACACCAATCAGAAAGAATATATGCACCCCTTTGTTCATAGCAGTATAATTTATAATAGGTAATATTTGGAAATAGTTCAAGTGCCCATCATTAGATGAGTGAATAAAATAGTTGAAGTACATTGACACCATGGAATACTATGCAATAGTAAAAAAAAAAGTGATCTCTTACCCTTTGAAACAGCACAGAGGGATCTAGAGACTAAGTGAAAAAAGCCAATCAGAGAAAGAAAAGTATTACATGATCTCACTTATATGTGGAATCTCATGAATAAAATAAGGTGATGAATAAAATAGATCCAGAGACATGGAAGCATTGAATAGACAGTGTAATTTTAGATTGAAAGCAAGGGAGGATGAGATCAACCAAAGAACTTCAAAGAACTTGTATGCATCTTTGCATAACCCATGGATACAGACAATAGGTAGTGAAGGCCTGAAGCTAGAAAAGGACTGATTAGACTAGAATGTGCCAATGGAGGGAAAAGGGGACATATGTAATACTTTCAACAATAAATATTTAAATAATGCCACAAAATTAGATATCTATCTATCTATCTATCTAT
>JAAGEH010000286.1:43410850-43473989 GCA_011751065.1 Lasiurus cinereus | reverse complement strand
ATATATATATATATATATATAGAGAGAGAGAGAGAGAGAGAGAGAGAGAGAGAGAGAAAGAGAGAGAGAGAGAGAGAGAGAGAGAGAGAGAGAGAAAGAGAGAGGTCCATTGCATGAAGATTCAT
This sequence comes from Lasiurus cinereus, assembly GCA_011751065.1. Taxonomy (NCBI): domain Eukaryota; kingdom Metazoa; phylum Chordata; class Mammalia; order Chiroptera; family Vespertilionidae; genus Lasiurus; species Lasiurus cinereus. Next base: position 43,473,864 of record JAAGEH010000286.1, on the reverse strand, counting down.
GCAAGAATAAGCCTTCCTTTCCCTGACTTCACCCCGGCCACCTGGGAGCCTTTGCAAGTCTTTGCTCCCAGCGGCAATGGAGAAGCCAAGCCTCTTCAGTCTTCAGTCTTCAGCCTTCAGTTATCTTCCGTCTTCAGTCTTCGCTCAGGCCAGAGCCTTCAGTCTTTGTTCCATGCTCATGTATGTGAACTAATCCACCATCTTTGTTGGGTTAATTTGTGTATTCACTCCTGATTGGCTGGTGGGTGTCATGGAGGTACGATCAATTTGCATATTTCCATTTATTAGTATAGATAGACACACTTGAGGCCTGACACACAAATTCATACACCAGTGGGGGTCCATTGGCCTGGCTTGTGGGATCAGGCCAAAACCAACTCTCTGAATCCCCTGAGGGGTTCTGGATAGCCAGAGGGTGCGGGTCAGGATGAGGGAGCCCAATGGTGCCCTATTGGGCCCGGGGAGGGATGTGAGAGGTTAGTTAGCTGAGGAGAGACAGCAGAAGGGCTTCATGGTGTATCTGGCCCTTCTCACTGAGTCCTAATCAGCTGGACCCCAGAAGCAAGTCAAACTATCACCAGAGTGCCTGCCCCTTGGTGATCAGTGCATGTCATAGCAAGTGGTTGAGTGGCCTTAGCATATTATTAGCATATTATGCTTTGATTGGTTGAACGGATAACCAGATGACCAGACACTTAGCATATTAAGCTTTTATTATATAGGATACTAGAGGACTGGTGCACGAATTTGTGCATGGGTGTGGTTCCTTGGACTGTCCAACGATCAGGACTGCTGGAAATTGGCCAGCGGGAAGGGGCTGTGGGTGGCTGGCTGTGTGAGTACACTGACCACCAGGGGGCAGCTCTTGCATTGAGCATCTGCTCCCTAGTGGTCAGTGCGTGTCATAGCATCTGGTCCACCAGTCATTTTATTTACTTTGGTTGTCTGATCATAATGGTAGCTTAGGCTTTTATATATATAGGTAGTCTCTCTCTCTCTCTCTCTCTCTCTCCATATATATATATATATATATATATATATATATATATAATGGGATATTGTTACATCTTAAAAAAGAAGATAATTCTGCCATTTGCAGCAACATAAATAAACCTGGAGAGTATTATACTAAGTGAAATAAGCCAGGCAAAGAAAGACAAATCCTGCATAATATCACTTATATGTGGAATCTAAAAAATAGAGAGTAGAATGAAAGTTTCCATTGGGTTGGGGAAATGGAAAGCGGCTGGTAAAAGAATACAAACTTTCAGTTATTAGACAAATAAGTTCTAAATATCTAATGTATAACATAGTGACTATAGTTGGTAATAGAGTATTATATACTAGAAATTTTCTGAGAGAGCAACACTTAAGTGTTCTCACCAAGGAAAGATAAATGTGTTCAGTGATGAATGTGTCACCTTGGCAGGGGATCCTTACACAATGTATAACATATCATCATGTGTGCTTTAAATATCTTACAAACCATATTTGTCAATTACACCTCAATGAAGATAGAAAAAGTGGCAGAAAGGTTTGGGTTTAGGTTTAATTTTTCCACCTGTAAAATAGTTCTTGGTGACCTCTCTTCCTCTAGGACAAAAGGTAAGAACCAAAAGGAAGGGAAGGGTACCATCACAGGATGCAATGTAGTGATTCTCCAGGATGCTCCAAAGTGTTTGCAAGTCAAGAAAGGTATTCCTGACTGACTCTTACATTTTCTTTGTAAGAATTGCTAGAAGAGGCATAATTACTGGCCTCACTTCTCTTTGTAACTTAAAATAACCATGGAGAGTTTGGATATTCCATCAGGTATTAGCAAACTATAGTCCATGGGACAAATCTAGCCCACTTCTTGTTTTTCTAAGTACAGTTTTATTGTAACACATGAATATTTTTGTCTATTATTGCTCTGGATCTACACTGGCAGAGTCAAGTAGTTCAAACAGATTCATGCCCACAAAAATAAAATACTAACTGGCTTGTTTCAGAAAATATTTGCTCGCCCTTCCTCTAAAGCAGCAATTTTCCATTGGTGTGCTGCAAGAATTTTTAAATCATGCAATGCCTGACTCTAGAGTCAGGGGCACTGACCTCTTTTCCCTTGGATTGTCAAATTTAAGAAATGACAACAGCCAACACAACTATAGTCATCTGGTGTGAATGAATAAAAAGTATACTTTTTTATTGTCAGGCTGGCAAAATATATAGTTTTTGGTGTGCCTCAGAATTTTAATATTTAGTTTATGCATGTCAGGTGATGAACAAGGCTGAAATCTATGCTCTAAAATGCTGTAGGAGGGTGTGGCTAGAAGGTGTGGGACCAGCGTAGGAAAATACTGCTAATAGTTTTGAAAGGGCAGTTTGTATGAGTGTTTGTGGTTATGGCCATGGTTGTGGCCATAGTGATTGTAGTTAACAAATGGGAAGAGGGATGTAATTTCAGGGAATTTTCACTGGGTTCCATTGTGAGATTTGAAGCGTAGTTAAATGTTGTGAAAAATTACTTACTGGCTTACTTTTTAAAAAAAGTCTTATTTTGATGCAGCATATTTATAATATTGGTGTCATCTGAAAGATTTTGATTTATAGGTGGGAATTTGAGCCAAAAGCCAGAGAATCCTCTTAAAAGATAGCCCCAGATATATATTTAAAATATCGTGTGTTTGTGTGTGTGTGTGTGTGTGTGTGTCTATTTAAAGGTATTAACCACCCCCCAAAACAACAACAACAAAACACATGTGTTTGGATCCAAGTTAAAGCACATAGTTTATTACAAGGCATATGCTATCTGACCATATTTAGGGGAATACTGAGTTGTTTATTTCTTACGTGAAACCTTCAGCCCTGACAAATCTTTAAGCACCAAATGCTTTTGTCTACTTCAAAGTTCCTCTGAGTTCTTACTGTTCAAATTGCAGTGGTAGCTAAATTCTCATTCCATTTGCTTATCCTTTGTCTGTTTCATATCCTACTGGCTGTGTAATCACTCATTCTCTCTCATTTATCACAGCCCTTTCTGGTCCTGGCTACACTATCTCCCCATTTTTGTCATGGTGCACTGGTATATTACAAATACAATTAAACCTTTTACGATACTACGGCTTTTGGCCAACACATCCCAGCTTCAAGGTTGAAAGAATTCTGATATTACCACTGATACCTCTTCATCCCCATTTATCGGCAGTGTCCAACTAATGCAGTAGTGTTGCATTAATTAAAGGAAGCATCTAGTAATACTGCTGTTTTTGCTGGTCTGACACTGAATCGGGAGCCTGATGCCTGCTCATGTTTTAAGAACCATTTATCACCCATGTCATCCCAAAGCAGCCAGCTGTCTGAGCCAAGCTTCATTTGCATTTCATCAACCACAGGCTCTCTTTCTCCATCCTACTCTCATCTTTGTATAGCAGCTCTATTTTTTTAATCAAATTTCTCAAAGAAGGAGCTTAGCTAAAATTAGTATGCTACATAGAAAGATGATTTGAATACCAAACACAAGTCTCCATACCGATTGTGGTAAAAATAAGTACTAGATACTGCAGTGGGTTTGCTCTTCCTTTTGGTGGGATGGGGGTGGGGGGAATTGTAACTGTTACCCTACTCCCAACATCACAACATGAATTTCATCAGTATTAATACTCAATAGTAAACATATTAAATTTAATTTCTGATTATGAAAACAGTTTTTACAGCTACAAATGAAATACATTAAAATACACCTTTCATTTGGCACTTCACCCTGTGTTCTTCCCACTCTCTCCACTGCCACATTAAATAACCCTCTCCTTTACCCATCAAAGCTTTTAAAGATATATCAGGAGAGTGGCTCAAGATAGAAAAAAATCATCTTACAAAACTGTGCTGTTTGAAATTATTTGGTAATTAGTTTTGCACTTCAAAACTAACTAACAAATAATTTTATAATTTCAAAACCTGTATAATTGATATACACATTTTCCTTTTTCATATTACTTTTTTTCTATTTATCCAAATCTTAACACCTCTTGAGAAAATGTAGCTTTTACCTACCTAATGTAAAGTTACAATTCTCCATTTCCCTGGATCATCAATAAATACCTTTTCATAAAACTTGGGAAGTGTGTGTGTGTGAAGAGATGAGTGAGAAAGAGAGAATGTTAACTTTTTCTGTGGATGTGTCCACCCTCAATATTTTGCCTAAACTAAGTTTCAGAAAATCATTTTTAGGAGCAATCATACCTTTTTGTGCTCTTGCTTCTTAATCCAGATGGTCAACAACAGTGGACACCTGTCTCTCACTGAGACCATATGCTAAAGGTCATTTAACAACCTTAGCTAATAATGCCCTTTAGTCCCTACAGATTTGATTTCAGATTCCATACAGTGACCTAGGAACTTGAAAGCTCTCTATCCATAACTAATCTTTTGGGATCTATAGCCCTCAATACGTAATTAGTTCAACAAGTTTCTCTTTGAAAAGAAAGTGGTCTTTTGGAATTTCAATTAATTATATAGGAAAATGAGAATTTTGTATATGTATTAAATTTAATTTATCTCCAAAATAGTTTTTAACATCAATAGAATTTAAAATGTAGGTAGAAACATATCATTTACTGCAAAAGAACAAATACTTTTTAATAAACTATAAAAAAAGTTTTAAAATATTAGGATAAGTGTTATGGCTTATTAGTATATATTTGATAATCTTTCTAATCTGTCCTCAAAACACCTTGTATTTTTAAAGCAGCAAAATATTTCATTAGAAAAAGTTATAGAATCTCTTAACTTAATCAGGATACTATAAATTATTACATAAATAATATGATTTATGTTTCATTGACTTGAAAATGCTATGTTGATATATCTGTGCCCACATTCATTTTTTTTCAACAGTAAACTGGTTTTCTGTAGTTTGTGTGTTGCCATATATTCACAGAGTCATGAAAGAGACATTTATTATTTTATTTTTTCATATCTTCCTCTGATGCTTTTATTTTCTACCCATTTCCCTTCAAATTTATGAACTAAGACCTTAATAGTTATAGCTAAAACTTTTCCCCTTGGTTTTCACACATATAAATCTTTTTTTACATTACAACTTTTTCTTCCATATCCAAAGTTATTAAAACATTTGCAATTGTGTATATGAATGGTTTCATTAATAACATATTTGTAAACATTTTCCCTTTGACTAATTTAATTTGCTTTCAGATTTTTTCTGATCCATGCAATATCATGGCTTTTAAGAGTTACAATAAAGGCTTTTGACATTTAGAAGAATGGATTTAATGAAAGCAACTCTTTTTGTTTTGAGTAGTATTATGACCCTTTTTAGCAAAAAATAAAATCAAATTGCAATAGAAGATGTCTGATGGTAGCAGGATTATTTTAAACACTGGGTGTATATGAAGCCATTGTTTCCAATAACATTTTTATCTTAGAATATATTTCAATTTATAGAAAGTTGTGAATATAGCACAGATAATTTTCACATACCTCACAGGCCACTTTCCTCTCTTATTAACATCTAACATTGATAAGGGTATGTTTGTCACATTAAAAATCAATAATGATACATTATGTTAACTAAAGTCCATACTTCATTCACATATATTTTATAGTTTTTATCAAATGTCATAGAACTACTTTGATTATAGGAAAAAATTATGGTTTGTATTTATAGGTTGACTATCTCCAAAAAAGATGGGGGACAGTGTGATTAGAGACCTTTCTGTCTCAGGTATAACTTTGAAGTTCACAGTTTTCCTAATCTAGATTCATTAGCTATATGACTTTACTAAAGTTACTTTCCCTCTCAAAGTCTTAATCCTTTTATATTTAAAAGCAATTTTAACCCTTGTGCCCAAGCAGGCACACTGGTGTGCTTCAAGAATTTTTAAAACATGTAATATCTGAACTTTTTGTCAAATAAAATAATGACAATAGCCAACACAACAATAGCCTTCCAATGTGAATGAATCAAAATTGTATCTAATTTGTTGTCAGATAGGCAAAAATATATTTTGGGTGTGCTACAGAATTTTAGTAATTAATGTCTGCCATGATATGAGAAAAGTTGAAATTCACTTATATATATGTAGATAAAACAATAATGCCTATCCCATAGAGTGGTGGTAAGAAATTAATTAAATGTTGGAGATGAAGTTCTTAGTGCAGTGTCTGGAATGTAGTAAATTCTCAATAAATGTATTTGATAAATGTTGGCTATTATTCACTATTATTTCCAAATTGGACATCTAAGGAGCCTGTCCCTGCGAGTGATTAGAGTGACAATGTTTGATATTTAGACCAATCAGTATGTTCACAAGACCAATATTAACTTCATCTCCAGATGTAGTACATCAGAGGGGATACCTAATCTACCAAATAACTCATCAGGTATGCAAAAGTGAAAATTAAATTAGAAAGGGAAAATCTTGTTCTAGCTGGTATTGTTACCTACCCAAAGACTATGTGCCCTATGCTTTGAAAGTCCCAAAATCAAAACATCAAAGTTTGAAATAAGGAACATCTATTGATAGAGAAGGTGCCAACTAAGAAGATGGGAGTCCTCATAGTTTTTCAAATCCATCTTGAGAGAGTACAACTTTCAGGATTCTTTTATGTCAAGGGAAGGTAAAACATGAGGATCTATTTTTTTGTAAAAAATCAATCCCCAAGCAGAATTACTCCAATGATTAGCATGACCACAGCAGGAGCTATTAGCCTGAAGGCCATAGGAACAATGCAGACTTAAACAAGATTGAGTCACAGCCATAGAACATGTTACTCTGTTACTGTTTGGTTATGATATAGTTTTTACTTATAAGCAGTATATTTATGTATATGTGGCTGATTTCTTCATTTTTAATTAACATAATAGTGATGTTTTGATCTTCAAAGTTTTGTTTTACTATTTTCAAAACATCTGGAGATTATTTTGGAATAAAAACTTAAAGTTCTCATAAAACATGGAAATTATTTTTTCCCAATAGATACTTTGTGACGGCAAGTAGTTTGCATTATGCATAGAAGAAAATATGTTCCAGGTATTCTCAAAATCTAATGTGAGTGGCCGTGTCCTTACACTTCCTTCTGTCCTCAAATTTGGACCAAAAAAAAAGTTCTTTTCTGAAAATTAACTTTCTTTGAGAAAATGTAAGAGGAGAAAGAAATTAAAAATAAACCAAAGAAAGAATTTTGAAAGTTAGAGTTTTGACAATGTTATCAGAATAAAAGATGCAAATGTGGATTAAATTCAATCTATCAAAATGTAAGTAACAGCCACAGTTGTTAACAATGAGCCAAAATAAATAAATAAATAAATTGGTGTTCCTGTTTGGGAGGAGGGGGATGAATTAGGCAGGGATTTGATAGCCATCCAGAAATCATCTTCAATATTAAGATTTTATAAATTGTGCATTGGAAATGAAGATTTATAAATTAAGAAATCCATGCAGCCTATCCCAGGATAAATGCTGTTCTGATTGAGCTTGGCTTTGGGCTTTTTCAATAACAAAGGGTGATAGAAATAATAAGAGTATGCAATAAGCACTGCAGTTATGATACTAGCAAGAGCAAAAGGAAGAACGTTACTTTTAACAAAACCAATGTATCAAACACTTTATAAGCTAATTCATATTTATATTGTATAACTATACACTTATAGCTATAAAAGAAATATATATGTTATTTAAACCTATAAATAAAAAATCATTTGTTATGACAAATTGGAATCTCTCTAGTCTGTATGTACATTGATGTCATATAGGTTGATTTTTTTTTTAAAAAGCACTGAATAGACTTTTTGTAAAGAGAAGTGAGGGTACTCTGATTTAACAGGAATATGAGATCCATCCTTTCTTTAAGTGTGTATTTTTTCTGTCCCTCCTCATAATATTATTTCTCACAAATCAACACAAACCTTCTCCACAAACTCTTCCTAAAATACCACCCATTCAATGACCACAAACCTCAGATACAGAATATTAAATTACTATTATCATTGAAAACCCATATGAGTTATTATTCAATCTCAGAAAGAATTTCAAGAACAGTGAGCACCACATAGACCTAAATATTAGTACTGGGGCATTAAAAATTATCAGAAGCTTATATAATTTATAAATTTATAAATAATTTTTAATGAATATGAGCAACTTAAAAGTATCACTTTGATTTATGCATCTTTGGGAGAACAGAAGAATACAATGATATAATAGTAACAAGCACATGGTCACCTTTCATTCATACTTGTTAATTTTTAAAGTACCTATCTGTTCATTGTGTCATGGGAGTAGGTGGTAGTCAGTCCTCAGAACTTCAGATGTCACATAGAGAGGAGCTTTCCTTCTGTACTCCATGTTACCACTTCTTTATGTATATTTTTTAAATTTATCTTCCTCCTCTCTCAGTACTTAGAAATCCCAAACCTGAATTCTAAATCTCAAAGACTTTTATTCATGTGTAGTTGTACCTGAAAACGAACTTTATGCCATAAACCTGTCTGTTGAATGTGCGGAAGGATAGACTTAAAACCAATAATATTGGTACAGGTGAGATTGGAGGAGGTAAAGATGAGGGAAAGGATATTATTTTGTTCTTTATACAACTTTATATTATTTGGTATAGGGCATATGCATTATTTCTTATTAAACACCAAAAAGTACTAAAAAGCTCATGTATTTAATGTACTGTAAAGGAACTGTAAAAACAAAGGCAAACATTTATTCAATTCCTTAGTTATTGATACTGATAAAAGTGAAAGCATTCAGAATTTGCATAATATTTAAATAGAAAAAATAAAATTAAATATTTTTCTTTATTACTTAATCATTGTTGATAGATTAAAAGCAACTAATTTATAGTCCTTGAATTAAATCTGACCTTTTCTTGGAGAGCAGTGAGAAGTGGTGAGGGTAGCTAGAGAACAGTGTCTTTTGAAAGATATAAATTTAGAGAAGCTTAATTTAAAAGGTCTTTGTGTGTCAAACAGTAAACATAATTGTAATATTTTAATATAAATGAATCAAAACTAGCATATGGACTAATTGTTTTTTAAGTTGTATATGGGTTTAAAATGTAGGGGAAAAAATTACTTGGCAAATATGTTTTAGTTTAAAAACTGCCAAATGTTTAAAAAAGTCGTTTTCAAATCATCCATATCCATGTGCATCTAGATTTTTTTCATCCTCACTATTGAAGGGTGAAACCAACTAGAATTGGGGCAAAATGGCTTAAGATCTAATACATATGCTGTAAAACTTAAAATCAGTTAATACTCTAAGGAATTGGCTATGAGTATAAATGTGGTCCTGGCAACTTTACCAAAAGAATCTAACATTTTATTCTTAGCGATTTAAGATTATGGATAATATTAATCTGTCAAAAAATTATCTTCTGACCATTTCTAGAAATGGGAAAATGTAGAAATAAAAATATGCATGTTACTGCTATTTTATTTTCAATTCTTGTTATAATCTATGAAAAGCAGTGTTTCAAGGGAATGAATATTCAGACAAATTATTATATGAAATATAATTTCAATTCTGTATGCATAATAAATTGATAATAACTGAACATTTGGGGCATATGGCTTCCATACACACTGAAGTTTCCGTCATAACATCTAAAAATTAAATATATGTGTAAGCATACCTTTTAAAAATATAAAAACATTAAGCTCTATCAAACAGTTAAATTAAAGTGTAACTTTTTATAAAAGTAAAAAGTTACACTTTAAGTTAAAAATTTAAAATAAGAGGCTCTATTTGGGTACTAAGTTACCAATTGTTTTTTCAAATAATGGGAAAAACATATTTTGTTTTTAATTCTTAGATGTATTTATATGTATAGATGTAAACTAAATCAAATAGTGCTACAAATAAAATATAGGTAGTGTCAATAATTCCTAAATATTAAATAGCATTTCATGCAATTCCACACATGCATTTGGTGGACTATTATTAGGTTAAGAAATAATTGCCCCATTTTCCTATCTTTTTTAGCTTTTGTTGGTTTCTTTCATTTTCACTACCTAGGCCAAATAATAGATGATAATGAGCAAATACATTTAGTTTGTTTTCCAATTATTTTCAGCAAATTTCTTTATTTTATTCATTTTAATTATGTAGACATTTTAGAAACCAGTGCATATAGATCTTATAGCAATACTTATATGTATATTTAGAAAATATAAAATTATCTTTTACTTGCTCAATATCAAATGTGTTGTCAGATAAATTTGGTAAAGAAAGTAGTATTTTAATTCAAGAATGAGATTTTATAAAAAAATATGACCTGTGCACTCATATTTTGATTATTTCTATACATTTTTTGTACTTTCCTTTTGGGAGAGTATAAATAAAAGATTAATCCTCACAATTATTAATTGTATATTTTCTTGTAGGACCTCCTAAAAATAAATTTTCTAGAATATATTAAGGAAACTAAAACTAAAGAAGCAATACACAAAAACAAAATACACATAAGTAGCTGGGAGGGTGAGAAATTAAATGTAGTGCAGGTTAAATTGTAAATGTACAAAGTAATCCTTTTAGATAAACTTGCTTTGAATAAAGTTAATGTCCAGTATTGTATTTTATATATATATATATATTTTTTTTAAAGCAAGACATACATGGATCTATCTTTGGGAGAAAGGCATGAAGTACAATCAGCTCTCTATCTCAGATATCTTTTGGGGTTCAGGGAAAGTGGATTTATCTAAATTGAAGTATAAATTTCCTAAAAAGATACCTTGGTTTCTGTCACATTTATTTATATGTTTAAATTTTACTTATTCCACAAATAGATATTGAGTACCTATATGTACTAGATAGTATTCTATGAAATTGGATATTTGCATTAAACAAAACATAAAATCTGCCTTTGTAAAGATGTGAGAGTATCACTCAAACCTAATTTTTCTTTCCCATCTCATTATCTCTTCCATTATCTTTTTCTGTTCTTTTTGGGTCTCCTAAATAGTAGATCTACTTTCAATGTTGCCTTTCCAATTGAACCCAACTACCAACATAATCTTTAGTGTCCTAAAGCAGGATTCTGCTAAAAAACAAACAAATAAACCTTCAGTAGTTTACATTTTCAAGTAAAATTTTTAAAAACATATCATTATACTAAATTTTAAGACCTCCTTCACTCACTAACAAACTTACATTTCTCAACTAATGTTCTACCACATCTTAGTCTCTTCCATACCTGAAGCCCAATTTCAGCCACACTGCATAGGACTGTGAGCTCCACGAACACAGGGCAAATTTGTCAGTTTCTCTCCTATATAAGGCGGGCTTGGTAGAGTTCTAGTATGTAGACAGTTGTTCTATTATCTATTAATCTTGCAGAATGTTACCCAAAGACCTAGTAGTTTACAACAAAATCAATACTTTATTTTGCTCATTAATCTGTATTCATGAGCAGATAGGAGTTGGTGGGGTTGGCTCATCTCTGTTCCATTGGCGTCAGCTAGTACAGTTGGACTGGTGTTGGAGTGTACATGTCAAAGACAGTTCACTCATGAAGCTTTAAGTGGGTTTTGGTGATCAGCTTGAAGCTAAGCTGTGGTTGTTGACTCTCCATTCCATTAGGGTATCTTCCCATTCTTACCCGGGCTTTCTTATATCCTGGGAGTTAGGTTCCAAGAGCAAATATTACTAGAGACAGGAAGTCAAAACCACCAGTCTCTTAAGGCCTAGGCCCAGCAACTAGCATAAATTAATTTTGCTATATTCTATTAATCAAAGGAGAAACTCTTAAATTAAAGGGAAAGAGTATCCAAGATTTTTGTACCCATCCTTATTCTGTGATAAAGGTACTTACAATTATTTAGTTAGTGATTATTTAATGCCCCCTAATAGTTTTTGCATTTTTCACAGCCCCTATTTCTCCCTTAAGTGATGACTATCCTATCTAATAAAAGTAATATTCAAAATGACCACCACTCCAACACACAAGATAGCTGCCTCTATGTGGTCACAAGATGGCTACCACAAGATGGCCAGCAGGGGAGGGCAGTTGGGGGTGACCAAGCCTGCAGGGGAGAGCAGTTAGGGGCAACCAAGCTGGCAGGGGAACAGTTAGGCATCAATCAGATTGGCAGGGTAGTGGTTAGGGGGTGATCAGGCTGGCAGGCAGAAGTGGTTAGGGCAATCAGGAAAGCAGGCAGGCAAGCAGTTGGAAGCCAGCAGTCTTGGATTGTGAGAGGGATGTCTGACTGCCCATTTAAGCTCGATCTTGGTAGGCTCGGACATTCCTCGAGGGATCCCAGAGTAGAGAGGGTGCAGGCTGGGCTGAGGGACACACACCTTGTGCATGAATTTTATGCACTGGGCCTCTAGTATATTTATATCTGTTTTAATTCTTCAAGGAATTTCCTTCTAACACCCTTTCATGCTGATGTCTTATGCACTATCACCATGTAAATGGTTCCCTTTCCCTTATTTTCTTACTGTTTTTTTTATGTTTGTTTGATTGCTTTATTTTCATTAATCACTATGCTTTACTAAATTATTGAGTATGTGGCTATCTCTCTCATTAGACTTGAGATTTCCTGAGATTAGAAACTATGTTTCATTCTATAGGTATTAAATCAATGGAAAGATGGAGCTTTTCAAATAGAATATAGAGAAACAGAGTGAGTTCTGTATACAATCTGTATAGTTGAAAGCAGAATTGTACAGTATGAGCAGATGAAAGTAGAATTCTTACTGTCTGTTTAAAAGAGGTATCCAGGTCAGGCAAATTCTGAAGAATCTTTTATTCTTTGTGGTTAAAAAGTGAGATACGAATAAGCTTTTCAAAAATGACTTAATGGTTTTGAATACTTTCAAACAAAATCTTAATGTGTTATAATTCTTTGAAATTAAGGTAAATATGGACACTTTAAAGAATAACTATACTTTATTTCTCTCTATTGCTGTAATGTTTAAAATATTATCTCTTGAAAATAAACTTTCCAATTCCATGGACTCACATGCTTGTCTAGAACAGTTGATTAAATCCATTTTTTTTCCTCAGGTGAATGAAGATCCATCACATGGTAAATGCACAAGGTGACTGTTAACCTATAAGGCAGCGTATTCCAAGAGTTATGTGTCACAATTAGCCATTTATAGATAGTAAGTCTGTGACTTTATTAAACAAGTTACTGAAACAGGAGAATCTAAATCTTCTAACTGAGGGGGGCTAAGAATGAGGACGAAGGACAAACATAGAAACAATTATTCCTATCTTAAATTTGAAGTAAGGTGTTTCCATTATAGAGTTGGGATGAGATCATCACTGAAAATGAAATAATCTTAGTTGTAGGTAAAATGCATCAATAAGAATATTTAATTCTTTCAATTCTATTTACCTATATATCCATCTATCTATCATCTATCTATCAATCTATCTATAGCTATCATCTATCAATCATCTATCTCTCCATCATCTTCCATAATTTATTTATGTCTACATTTACCTTAAAAATAGGAAAAAATGAAAATAACTGGATTGTTGTTCATTTCTTAAATTCTGCTGACTTAGTGGAAATATTTCGACAACTGGTTTATGAAATGAAAACCCATGCACAATCCAATGAGTTTTGTAAGCACTGTCATTGACATTCCTCTCTGCAATTCTGTACTTTCCTATGTGAGGAGTCTGTGTTTCATAACAATAAGAAAAATCCAACTGTGTTATTTCCATTTCTAATTTTTCCATCTATATTGTAGAGAAAGCATGTGCTGCTTTAATCCAGGGTTTGAAATTTGTCCCTGAACTTCCTCTGGATGTTTGGATGCAGTACAAACAATGTTTACAAACACAAGGACTGAGCATAGCAAATGAAACCATGAGATAATTGGTTAATTGCAGGTGAAATTGGCCACTCACCTCTTTTACTGAAAGAGCAAGTGACTGCATCTGTGAATGCTCTCTAAGGGAACAAATTGCTATTCAATTATGGAGTAACATAGGTTTGGTGAGCATGCAGAGACTAGATGGGAAAGAAAAGTCATAATATTAATACACATACTGACTAGTTCTATCCACTGAGAGTACCAGGAAACAATAATAACCCAATGAGAATGACAGAAGTGTGGAAATGATACCAGGGCAGGGAGGCAAAGTACAGGATGAACCTGGAATATGCTATAATACCAGAAAGCAATGACATAATCAAAGAATGATAGGGACATCAAAGTAACTCAAAATCCAACTTTAAGGGCTCCCCCTGGACAAAGAGGGGACACACTGAGTACCAAAATAAATAATGATCTCATAGATATAACCCAATTAATACATTAGGATCTAATATCTCCATACTGATAGGTTAAATGAGTAACCTAAGAAGTGGGTGTCCACATGACTTCAATAATAGCAAATCCCTTCTCTGGGAAATACAAGATGACTACTCTCAGGAGCCAGGAGCAAGGCTACAATATGGCCAGACAAAATCAGCTGTTTGTTTCTAAATAAAACATCTTCTAAAGTGGTGGCTGAAAATTCTCACACACAATTTGTCTGATGTGTTTCAGTTTGAGAGGCCAGGTGCATTGAGGTTTAATGTCCTAATAGTGAACATATATTTCTTATTGAAACAGCTTTCTCTGCACTGTAACGGGGCAAGGAGGGTGCTGCTATGCTTTCCTATTTAATTATTTTCAAATTCTCTCTTTTTCGCATCCAGGGAAGCTAGAGAGCAGTCCACTTTCTGAGTAGGGTTGGCTGGGGATTGAGACAGTGAAAGAGAGAGATAGAAGATAAAAGCTGGGGCTAGGTGGGACCAGTCTCCTCTGACAGAGAAAGGGACAGCAACAGTGACAGTGAACCCTAGCCAATACAGCATGTTTTTGTTTTTGTTTTTTAAATATAGCAAGAAAACAGGAAGTTTTACTAAAAATCAACACAAAGGAGATTATGCACTTTCTAGGGTGGGCTTGGGAAGTATTCATTCCTGGTGCTTGGCTCGATTTAAATGATAAAACCCATCCTCTGGCATCTGGGCGGAAGGTGAAGCTGACAATACTCCTACCTTTTGGCAAAGCCTATTTCCAGGACTTGGATTTGCTGATGCCATTGGATTCAGCCGACAATAATTAAAGAAATGCCCATATGCCTTCCCAGGTGCTCTCTACACAAAATGATTTCAAATTTATATGTTTAGCAAGAAATTATCTATTCCAAGGTATTTTTCATCTCTCTCAGAAATATTAGTGCTATAACATATGTGGTATTGTTGGATAGCAAATCAAAATATATTAAATGGATTTAAACTGTGTTTCTAAAGATGACTCCAATAGCTCTCATTTTACTCCCACATCAAGCTTTAGAACCTATTTTCCCTCCCCTTGAATCTACCCTGTAACATTGATGTTGGCCAAGAGAATTCAGAGGAAATGATGCCATGTAAACTTTTTGGCCAAGTCTTATCTGCAGCTTCCAATTCCTTTCTATTTGAATATTTAGCTGTCAGGCAAAATAGTTCAGCAAACCTACTCAAGAGACAACATGGAGAGAGAAAGAGAAAGGCCTGGCAGCCCCCAGCTGTTCCAGCCATTCAAAATAAGATACCATCCAGGTGAATAAATTCACCTTGGACATTCCAGTTCCTGCTGGCCCACTGCCCCAACTGAACCTAATCTCTAGCTGGTAATCCTGCTGAATGCAGCCAAATGAGTAACCCAGGATATGGCATTAGAAACAGAACCAATGTCATTGGCACATCTACCACCCAAATTCCTTACGTACAGAATCTTAAGCTAATAAAACAGTTCTAATTTTTAGCCACTAACTAAAGTAGTTTGTTGAACAACAATAAATGACAAGATAAGCTTTACCCTAATTAAATTTAATAATTATCAATTAGTCTACTACCTACATTTTGGGTGATTATACACAGCTTATTATCAACTAACTGTTCAGTGGTGAAACATTCTGAAATCTGTAATATTCATACAATATGTCTTTCTTTTTTAAAACAAGTCAATTCTCTTTAGACAATATTTCTTGCTGGTTAATATAATTAATGCAGAAGGCAATATAGCTAATGATAAAGAAACATAAAATTTAAATGATCTATAATAAATTTACCATGAATTATGTTTTTTTATTAGAATTAGATATTTGAATATAATGCCAATAAAATGCAATTGCACTGTTCTGTGGAATGTGGTGTTCATTCTCTAAATAAATATTATTTAAATAACAGCTAATTAGAAAAATATAAAAATTTATTTAATTCACATGTTATTAAGAGAATTTTTCTCAATGTGAGAGTAAAATTTCACTATGTAAAACTTTATTTATAATGGCTTAATATATCAGATTTTTATTTTAATTAAAGCTTATTTGAGGTTGGTCTAATTTTTTTTTTTTTAATGCTCCCAGGGCTCAAAAGAAAAAGGGAGTAGCCACTTAGATGGTAACAAAAATTGATGTTAATAAATTAATACATTCAAATAAGAACTCCCAAATTTACTGCTAAAAACATACCTTTATATGCAGCATAATGCAGTTCAAAAGGCACACTGGTAAGTGCCTGTAATTCAAATTCATTTCTGTGCCCTTTGTGTTCTTATCTTTCTAGGGCCAGCAGACAATCCTGCTTTTCACTAACCTTTGGCACAATAAACTGTGCTCCTTCAGAATCCCTAAGCTTCCTTAATTAGCATCACCTGTGGTATGCTCCATTTGGAGCTGCCCCATCAGTGACACACACCTGCTTTGGTGCCTGCAGGTAGAACAAGCTCAGTGTTTTAGGGGTCTGGGGAGTCCATCTGTGTGCCCTAAAGCAATAACAAAATACCTATCACCTTCTACAGAGGCAAGCTTACTGTAGCTTCTAATCCTGGTAATTGTGCTTCAATGATGTAGAGGTAAAGTGATAAACAAGAACCTGAGCAGATCCACAGAACAGTGTCTCAACAAATTAGGTAAAACATTTTTTCTCCATTCCCTAACTAAAAAATATTTGTCTTATTCCAGAAAATTAAATCAGATAATTTTCTACCCTTTTCAAGAGAAAATATGTTTGTTTTTACATTTAGATTTGATCCAAACCTCCCTTTATAAGCCATGGAAATTGCAAATATTTCCATTTTTATGGGTCATAATGTATTTTTAAGTACAGATTTTGAAGCACAATATCAAAAACATTCAAGGTCATATTTTTTCTTAAAATGGAATTTCAAGTACAAAGAGTTTCACATGTATGTTTGAAGGGTAAAACTGACACACTTAAAACATTTAAAATAAAAATAATATATAGCAATGAATTATAAAGATAGGACTACATCAAAATAAAAAGCATTTGAACAGCAAAATAAATTATCAACAAAAAGAAAAAAACAACACACTGAATGGGAGAACATATTCACCAATGATAAATCTGATAAGGGATTAATTTCCAAAATTTATAAAAAAAATTACGTAACTCAACACCAAAAAAGACCAAATAAACCAATTACAAATGGGCAAAAGGCCTGAATAGAATCTTTGTTAAAGAGGACAGATGATCACTAGATATGTAAAAAGATGCTCAAGATGCCTAATTATCAGAGTAATGCAAATTAAAACTACAATGAGAGCACCAGTTGGTGCTGTTCAGTGGATACAGTGTCGGCCTGTGGACCAAAAGGTCCCAGGTTTGATTTGGCCAACAGCACGTTATCTTGGTTGCATACTTCTCCCTGACTTGGGCCCTGGTCCAGACAAGTACAGGAGGAAACCTTCTCTCACATCAATGTTTCTCTCTGTCTTTCTCTCTCTTCCATTCTCTCTAAAAGATCAATGGGGGAAAAAAATCCTCAGGTAAAGATTAAAAAAACACACACACACAAAAAAAACACACACACTAATTATAATGAGCTATTACCTCATACCTGCCAGAATGGCTATCATCAATAAATCATAAACAAGTATTGTCTAGGATGTGGAGAAAAAGGAACCTTCTGGCATTAGGTGGGAATGCTGATTGGTGTAGCCATAGTAGAAAACAATATGGAGTTTTCTCAAATAATTAAAGATGGAATTGCTTAGCCCAGCTGATGTGGCTCAGTGGTTGACCATTGACCCATGAACCAAGAGGTTGCTGGTTCTATTCCTGGTCAGGGCACAAGCATGGGTTGCAGGCTTGATTCCCAGTAAGGGTTATGCAGAAGGCAGTAATCAGTGTTTCTCTCTCAACCATGTTTCTATCTCTCTATCCCTCTCCCTTCCTCTTTATCTAAAAAAATCAATTAAAAAATATATATATATGTTTAAATAGAATTGCCTTTGACTCAGTGATTCCACTTCTAGGATTTATCCAAAGAAACCCAAACACTAATTTGAAAGAATATATGCACCCCCATGTTCATTGCAGCTTTATTTATAACTGGAGGCCCGATGTTTGAAATTCATGCAAGGGCCTCTGCCCTGGCCTGCCTGTCACCCCACAGCCCAAGGCCTCTGCCGCCTCTGTTGCAAAACCCCCACCCACCCACTGCAGCTTTGTCAGAAAGAAAGGATGCCCAGTCTAATTAGCATATTATGCTTTTAATATTATAGATAGCCAAGATATGAAAGCAGTGCAAGTGCCCATCAGTAGATGAGTGGATTACAAATGTGGTACATTTGCACAGTGGAATTCTACTAGTTGTAAACAAGAAGGAAATCTTGTCTTTTGCAACAGCAAGAATGAACCTGCAGTTTATTAAGCTAAGTGAAATAAGCCAGTCAGAGAAAGACAAATATTATATGATTTCATTTACATGTGGAATTGAATGAACAAAATAAACTAACAACCAAAATAGGAACAGACTCATAGATACATAAAACAGACTGATAGCTGTCAGAACTGGGAAAGGTGTTTGGGAAGCTGGGATTAAGAAAAAACAAAGCAGATGCAAAAGACAGCATGCTGATTGCCAGAGGCAAAGGAGGAGCAAGGAAGGTGGACAAAGGGAAAGGAAGGGATAAATGTCTCTGGGTGGTGAGTGCATGATGCAGTGTGCAGATAATACATTATGGAAGGGTACTCTTGAAACCCATATGGTTTTATTAACCAATATCACCTCAATAAATTAAATAAAAAATATAATGAATGTCTTTTATGGAACAATAGGTTGAATGTAGGTTGTTAAATCAAAGGAATTTGAAAAAGCTTAATTTGTGTTTTCATGATCTAACACATCTTTTTTTCAGGCTTTTTTTTTTTGTCATGACACTTAATGGGTATATTTTGTTGAAGCTAAGTTCTTTTAATGTCAAGTATTATATCTTCTACATACAGAAGAAAAATGGTGCTAAAATTTCTAACAAGTAGGTACATATTTTTCTTGAAACAGAAAGGCACTAAGAAAGCTTTGCGATTGTAGATTGATGTGTTGAAAGATATGCAACTCAATTCTAAATCTATTAGACTAAAGACTATTTCTGAGGAAAAGCCTTTAGATTAATAGTCATGCTAAAAACCAGTTTCTCATCTTTTTGCCTAATTTGTAATAATACATACTTTACCTATAATCATTTGACCACAAGAAAGGGCAGAAGTTTTACCTTAGTGATATAAGGTTTTACTAAACAGACTTGAAATATCAGAGTCTATTTCAATTTATATATTTTTAAGTAAAATTAAAAAAATACAATTATAGTGTATAATGACTTCCATTTATAATGGCTTAAATGTATAAGAAAGAAATAGCTACCATTGTTATGTCCAGAGTTTGGGGTACCCAATAATCAACCACCAGGGACCCTTTTCTGATGTAAAAGCAAAGAGTCTTTATTCAAACCCAGGTTTGCCTCCCAGCCTCTTTCTGGCACAGCAGCGAGAGGAGAGAGTGTGCCCCAGAATAACAATGGGTTATATGGGTTAGGATTTTGGGCTGGCTTAGGGAAGTGATGAGGGTTACAGAGATTGGTCACTGTGTTCCTGGAGCTTCATTGGTCAATTCGCGTGGTGATCGGGGAAGTTAGGACATTGCTGGCACACCTGTGGCCAGTCCCAGAAAAGGGAAGGGGTTTAGGCAGGGGGCCCAGCCCGATAAGACAAGATGGAGGAGAGTTCTTTTCTGCTTTGTCCTTTCATTCTCCCCTTGTCTTGGGACACAGGGCTCAATCATGAGACGGGCTACATTTCTCAGGTCGAGTGCACCACAGCTTGAGCTTGAAAGGGTTGAGCTGGTCCTGGTCGATGCTCCATTGCAGGATAAAGTCTTCCTGTATTGCAGAGGGGTCAGTTGGGCGAGCATGAATGTGATAGACCCAGGTTGCGATGCCATCTACTTTTTTTTTTTTTCACTTGAAACCTTTATAATTTTATTAAGCAATATTATACCAATAAATTCAACAAAAAAATTTTAAAAAGAAAAGAAAATCTGCCCTAGAAGACAGTCTTTCTTCCTTTGACAGCTTTTGTTTCTCTTATCTCTGAAAGGTTCGGATTCTCTGGCCTCTCAAAAAGATGCAATAGGGGCCAGTTTTTTGTTGTCTCATCTATTAGCCATCTGAGATAAAATTTCATTTTGATCTTATTTATTTTTACAATGATGAAAAGTTGGCCTTAAAATCGTGACTATTTGTATACTTGGCGGGGTATACCTCACATATTTGACATTTAAGAAAATCATTTCAAACACTTTCCTTCTTTATACAACATTATTTTCAATAATAATCATAAAACAAAATTAATAATAGTAATGACCATAAAAGAAACCCAGATATTACCAATTTTTTAATCCTCACCTGAGGATATTTTTTCAAGTGATTTTTTTTCCAGTGATTTTTTTTAAATTAAATCTTTATTATTCAGCTTATTACATTTGTTTCTTTCTTCCCCTCCATAGCACCCCTCCACCCAGCTCCTACCCTTCCCTCTGCCCTTGCCTCCCTTCCATTGATCTCATCCATAGGTGTATGATTTTTGTCCAGTTTCTCCTTGTACACCCCTCACCCCTTTCCCCCTGAGAATTATCAGTCCACTCCCTTTCTGTGCTCCTGATTCTATTATATTCACCAGTTTATTCTGTTGATCAAATTTTTAATTCACTTAATTTTTAGATTCACTTGTTGATAGATATGTATTTGTTGTTCATAATTTTTTGGCTTTTACCTTTTTCTTCTTCCTCTTCTAAAAGAGTACCTTTCAGCATTTCATATAATACTGGTTTGGAGTTGATGAACTCCTTTAGTTTTTTCTTCTCTGTGAAGCTCTTTATCTGCCCTTCAATTCTGAATGATAGCTTTGCTGGATAGATTATTCTTGGTTGTAGGTTCTTGCTATTCATCACATTGAATATTTCTTGCCACTCTCGTCTGGCCTGCATCATTTCTGTTGAGAAATCAGCTGACAGTCGTATGGGTGCTCCCTTGTAGATAATGAACTGTTTTTCTCTTGCTGCTTTTAATATTTTCTCTTTGTCTTTTGCTCTTGGTATTTTAATTATGATGTGTCTTGGTGTGGTCCTCTTTGAATTCCTTTTATATGGGGTTCTGTGTGCTTCCTGGTCTTGTAAGTCTATTTCTTTTACCAGATGTGGGAAGTTTTCAGTCATTATTTCTTTAAGTAGGTTTTCAGTATCTTGCTCTCTCTCTTCTTCTGGCACCCCCACAATTCTGATGTTGGTACGCTTGAAGCTGTCCCAGAGGCTCCTTACATTATTTTCACATTTTTGGATTATTTCTCTTCTTGCTTTTCCAGTTGAGTGTTTTCTGCTTCATTATATTTCAAATTTTTGACTTGATTCTTGCCTTTCTCTAGTCTGCTGTTAGGACTCTGTATAATATTTTTTATTTCAGTGAGTGTCTCTAGTTGGTCCTTTTTCATCTCCTCTTGGGACTCGCTAAATTTATCCATCATTTCTAGTTGGATCTTTTGCATCTCTAGTTGGTCCTTTTGCATGTCCTCTTGGGACTTGATAAATTTATCCATCTTTTCTAGCATATTCTTGAAAAACCTTATAAGCGTGGTTTTGAACTGTATATCCAGTCATTTTTTTTCCTCCATTTCTTTTGTTAGTGATCGCTTTCCTTGTCTCTGCGTTTTCATTATGCCGGGGAAACTTCTGTGTTGGATTCAGCCTTATGATACCAGACTTGCAAAACTGAAGAAGCCTCTGTTGAGCTTGGGGTGGGTGGAGTCTCAGGGCTTAAGGGACCACCTTGCCTTCCAATCGGCCCTGCCCTCCACGGCCCCTGAGTCTCACGTGACTGGGTAATCACTGGAGCGGTCCTTGTGCGCGCGCTCCCGCAGTGCCTCTAGACCACTGCCTTTCCAGCTCCCCTGCTCACCAGGACCATACGAGTGTAGGTTTCCAGGGTTTCGCTTGAAACAGGGGCTTAGTGGAGTCAGAAGTGGCACAGTTAGGAGGGTCTGTCTCCTGCCCACTTGCGAAAGCCAGCGACACAATCAGCAATCTGTCCTCTGCGCAGTGCCATGCATGCCACCAGGCCTCTGATCTTTTGCAACTCCTCTAAATTTCCATTCACCTCTCCTTTTTCATAGTCCAAACTCCCCCCATATGAGTTTCAGGTGGATCTGGGGTTTAGTGTCGTAACATAAGGGGTTCAATGCTGTTGGGAGTCTCCGTTTCCCTCCCACCAGAGAAAGCCAGCGAGGTACTCCGGCACCGGCTCTCTCAGCGCCCATGTCTCTGTACCTCAGCTTTTTGCAGCTCCTCTGTGTTTCTGTGAGCCCCTCTCTTTCCTTCTAGCTGTAGAACTTCCACTCAGCCAGCTTTCCTGTGGTTCTGGATAATGTCCGTTCTGTCCTTTAGTTGTAGCTTTGAAATTGTTGTGTGAGGCAGCAGTGTAGGTGTTTACCTATGCCACCATCTTGGATTCTCCTCGACACCGTCTACTTTGAAGGCGTTGATGGTCATCAGCACCATGAAGTAGGGACCCTTCCAAAGTGGCTCAAGGGTCTCCCAGCAATGTCTCTTGACGTAGACCCAGTCCCTGGCCTTATGCTAACAAGTCGGGGCTGGGCCGGTTTCATAGATGGCAGGGAGGTGCGGCCAAATGTCCTTGTGTGCCCTCTGGAGCTGTCTCAAGGAAAGAAACAGTTCTAGACTTTCAAATTCTGCAAGAAATTCAGCTTTAAGATTAGGGATAATAGGGGGTGGCCGGCTGAACATGATTCCATAAGGAGTAAAACCCAGGGTGTAGGGGGAGTTCCTAACTTGGTTAAAGGCATATGGAAGGAGAGCCACCAAGTCCCCTCCAGTCTCCATGGTTAGTTTGGTAAGGGTCTCTATTTATTCTTTCTACATGCCCTGAACTTTGGGGCCTATAAATACAATGTAATTTCCATTTTGCCCCAATGGCCTTGGCCACTGCCTGCGTTACCTGTGAGACAAAGGCTGGTCCATTGTCCAAGGTTATCTCAGCGGGAAAACCATACCTGGGCAAGATGCCTTCCAGCAGCTTCTTAGCTACCATCTGAGCTGTTTCATGCTTAGTTGGATATGATTCTACCCATCCAGAGAAGGCATCTACAAAAACCAAAAAATATTTATATCTATACTTTCCTGGTTTAATTTCAGTGAAGTTGACCTCCCAATTGTGCTCCAGGCTTGGTTCCTCTGAGCCGGGTTCCTTTTTCACTCGGCCTGGTTCTCATGTTTGTGAGTTGACAGGTCTTGCAGGTGGATACAACCTGCTCTATTTTGATGTCCTGTTGGTCGATCTTAATTCTGGCATGTCAGATTAAGTTCTTTAATTTTCGTGCTCCCAGGTGAGTGGACCAGTGCATGCGTTCTAACACTGTAACCCCAAGCCAGTCGGGTAGTATAAGCTCCTTGTTTGGTGTGTACCACCATCCTTTAATTTCCTGGATGTGGGGAAGCCTCCTGATCTGCTGCAGCTCTTCCTGAGAATACCCAGGCTGATCTGGCAAGACTGGGTCGCCGGGGTCTGGTAGTTGTAAGGCCATGGTAGGGACCAAAGTGAAGGCCGCTGCTTTGGCTGCCTGATCAGCTTTTGGTTACCTCTTGCCACTGGGTCATCTGCCTTCTGGTGCCCTTGGCAGTGGATAATGGCTAGCTTAGTGGGGAGCCACAAGGCTGCAAGCAGGTCAGGAATTTCCTGTTTATTCTTTTTTGTTAGTCCCTTTGCTGTCAATAGCCCTCTCTCCTGATAGATTGCCCCATGAATATGAGCTGTAGCAAATGCATAATGGCTATCTGTGTAGATGTTAAGCCGTTTCCCAGCCTCCAGTGTTAGTGCCTTGGTGAGTGCAATGAGTTCTGCTCGCTGAGCTTACATCCCAGGGGGCAGAGCCTCCGCCCATACAGTGTCCGTGTAGGTGACCACTGTTGCACCCACATACCTGCATCCATCTCACATGAAGCTGCTTCTATCCATGAACCAGGTGACCTCTGCATCAGGGAGGGGCTGGTCAGTCAAGTTTTTCCGGAGTCCACGCACCTGCTCCAGGATCCCCGCACAGTCATGTAGGGGGGAATCTAGGTTGGGGTCAGGCAGCAGGGTGGCAGGGTTGAGGGCTGCACTTGGATGGAACTGTACTCTAGGGGGGTTGAGCAGCAAGCTTTGATAGTGGGTCAAACGTGCATTGCTCATCCATCTATCAGGAGGCTGTTTTAAGACCCCCTCAATGGCATGCGGGGTTGTAATCCAGATCTCCTGTCCTAGGGTCAGTTTGTCGGCATCCTTGACTAAGAGCATGATTACCGCAATGATTCTCAGGCACGGCGGCCAGCCGGCAGCTACTGGATCTAGTTTCTTGGACAAGTATGCTACTGGGAGGCTCCAGGGGTTTAAAGCCTGAATTAGAACCCCTTTTGTTATCCCTTTGTTCCTCTACAAAGAGGCGAAAGGGCTTTGTAAAGTCTGGTAGCCCCAGGGCTGGAGCAGTCAAGAGGTCTGTCTTTATCTGATTAAAGGCATCCTCTTCCTTTTCAGTCCATTAAAATATCTTCCCCTCTTTGGTAGCTTCATATAGGGGCCTGGCAATCTCAGCAAAATTTGGTATCCAGAGGCAGTAATAACCAGCCGACCCTAGGAATTCCCTTACTTCTCTTCAGGAAGTGGGGGTAAGGATTTTCAGGACAGTTTCTTTTCTAGCATCTAATAACTACCACTGTCCACCCTCCAAGATGTATCCCAGGTAACTCACCCTCTCTTGGCATATTTGAGCTTTCTTTGCAGAGACTCGATACCCTAAGGTTCCCCAGGGTGGCCAACAGGTCTCTAGTCCCCTGTTCGCAGTCTTCGGTGGTATCGGCAGCAATCAAGATGTCATCTATATACTGAAGGAGGGTGAGAGTGGGGTGCTCTCTCCTGTACTCACCGAGGTCTTTGTGCAGTGCCTCGTCGAAGATGGTAGATGAATTCTTGAACCCTTGGGGCAGTCATGTCCAGGTTAGTTGTCTACTGTATCCCTCTTCTGGGTTGTGCCATTCAAAGGCAAACAAGGGTTGGCTTTGAGACGCTAGCGGCAGGCTGAAGAAGGCATCCTTCAAATCTAATACAGTATACCAGACTCTAGAGGTGTCAAGGAACTTAGGAGAGTGTATGGGTTAGGAACAGTTGGATGTATATCCATGGCTCTCTTATTTACTTCCCGAAGGTCCTGCACCAGTCGATAGTCATTGGTGTGGGGCTTTCTGACTGGGAGGAGGGAGGGTGTTCCAAGCAGATTGACAGGGAACTAGTACCCCTAGACTTCGCAGTATCCTGATGTGAGGCTGGATTCCCTTCCGGGCCTCCTGGGACATAGGATACTGCTTGACTCTTATTGGGCCTTCTCCAGGCTTTAGCTCCACCAGGATTGGGGCCCTGTGAGCAGCCAGTCCAACTCCCCCCATCTCTGCTCAAGCTGTGGGGAATTCCTGTAGCCATCTGTCCACAGTGGTTTCTACTGGGGGCACCCCCTAGTGGAGAAAATATTCATCCTCCAGTCTCAGGGTCAAAACCTGGATGGGATGGCCTTTACCATCGGTGACTTGGGGCCCCCCTTGTCTGAAAGTTATTTGGGCTCCAATCTTGGTTAGCAAGTCCTGTCCTTCTTGGTCATCTGCAAGCTGGCAAAGGTGGCGGGTCTGCTCCTCAGGGGATTCTATGGTAGTGGCTAGCAGAATCTTGGCCAGGTTTCAGGTCTGCTTGTCACTGGCAGCCGCCATGGCGTGTGCTTGCCTATCTTCAGGGGACTCCCGGTTATTGTATACTTTCTTGGCCACTTCAAGCAAGTCCCAAGACTCTTTTCTCCTAATCTATCTATTTTCTGCAGTTTCTTTCTGATGTCTGCAGCTGACTGGTTTATAAAACTCATGACTTCAGCTGCCTTATTCTCAGGGGCTTCTGGGTCCATGGGGGTATAAGTGCTGTATGCCTCCATGATTCGTTCTAAGAAAGCACCTGGAGACTCATCCCTTTCCTGCTGTATATTCCCTACCTTGGTCAAATTAGTAGGCTTTCTAGCAGCCATGCGGAGACCCCCCATTAGAGTCTGGTGGTAGACCCAGAGCCTCCCCTTACCTTCTGCCGTGTTGAAGTCCCATTCAGGTCTAGTCAGGGGAAAGGAGGTGTCTATCTGAGCCTGGCTGGTGCTAGGGTTCCCGTCTATGCCTGGGAGTAGCATCCAGGCCCCATTGAGGATCCTCTCCCTCTTCTCAGGGGTGAATAAGACCTGCAAAAGCTGCTGACAGATAGGCTGATGGGTGAAAAGAACAGAATCTAAAGAATCGATAAGCCCTGCTGGCTTCTCAGAGAACTTAGAATTCTGAAATTTCCAATTATAGAGATCACTAGTGGCGAAAGGCCAGTAGTGATGGGGCTGATTCCCCTCCCCCTGTACTCTGACCAACCACCAGTGATGGTAGGGTATGGTCCTAACACTTCAGCGCCAGCCATTTTCAGGGCTCACAAGCAGGATACCAGGCTTTCTCCATGGCACTCTTATTAGCTTCAAGTGTTCAGGGTTCAGATAGGGATTTTTAAAACATGATACTGCAGTCCCTCTATAAGTACTTTGGCATAACTACCCTGTTTAGGGAGTCAAAATGCAAATTATTTACTCTTCCTGGCTTACTGGCCTGTATTATTTGATTTCCTTACAACATTTCTCTTCTCTTTCTTATTACATACACAATCCTTTATTACATTTTCACTCCCAAATTAGCTTTTAAATCTTCTTTCTATGCCCTTTAAAAATGCATAATCATGCATCAGACCTTCTACTCAATATTCCTTATTCTTTGAAACCTTAATTCTTTGATTCCTAACAAGTAAACAGCCAGAATTTCTGAGCTTAAAGTTCCTTTGCTGAATATTCCACCACTGCCCAAGAAGTATCCAGTAACCCCACCCTGCCAGATTGGACAATAAGATTTTCTTTATGTGTATGGGAAGGGTTAACAAGAAGAAAACGGGGCAGAAGAAGATCTACTGTGTTTTGTAGTAGCATAGTTTAGATAAGCAAGAAACAAGGATGCCTGCAGAGCAGGTTGTAGCCAGCAAAATCAACCAAAACCTATCTCTCCCTGCTTCATGATTATCTGCCAACATCCTCCCTCCCGTTCCCCAGTCCAGTGGCTTGTCTCCCTTTTCTATTGTGAGTCAGAGGAAGACAATTTCTATAGAAGGGAGAAAGAGAAACAGTGGGAGTTTCAGAGAAAACTACAGACAACTATTGTAGTAGTGCTCCCTTTCGAAGCCTGAGCTCCAACCTGTGGAGAAAAATGACTCTTAGTCAGCCTGGAAAGATAAGGGTGTGTAGGGAGATTTCTTGCAAACTGAAAGCCTGGATGGCCACCTGAAAGAAAAGATCCTTAATCCAGTTACAGATGCTAAAATAAAATAGCATATTAATAATAACTCCAGCCTTAGTTCAGCCTTAGATGGCTCACATTGGACTATGATGTCACAGGCAGGGACAGGGCCTGTAAATCTCTCTGCCCTGCAGAACTGTAAGTCCTGTCCCTGGAAGTCTCCAACCACCAAAAGTGATAAGAAAGCCATAAATAAAAGTTATTTGTTCTTTGAAATGTCACAAATTTATGCCTAGGACTTTAAAATTTAATATAGCAAATTCACAAGTCAGAACAACTGAAATCCCTACTTACACAAAATTAGAGAGGAATTTTTAGTAGCTAAATGGGCTGATTCCCTCTCTGACAGAGAGCAAAAACTTAGAAAAAGAATTCCAGCAGCTGCTAAAGACTTTTGCACTCTGTTACAGCAGGTCCATCCCAAAACAAGTGAAATAGAGATAATTCTCAACCAATGTCCACAGAATAAAACAGAGAAACACAGACACAGACAAAGGGCCCCAAGAAACAGTCTTCCAACTCCGCAGAAATAAAACCAAAACCTGGAAGATGGCCGTGCGCCAACGAGCAGGAGCTACCCGCTTCGTCCCAGAGGTTTGAGGGGATTACACTTCCCTCTAGACAGGGGTTCTTAGACCTCTCCAGGCGCAGGACCAGAGTGTCCTCTGTTTCAGGCACTACAGACTTCAGAAGCGAACTCAAGCACAAACAGACAACATGCAGACACTTACCGAGGTCAGACTCTATGGATCAGGGTCCCTCGTGGGTATTCGGGATCCAGGACAGGCCCCCAAATGTATGCCCAGATTTCGGGGTACCCAATAATCAACCACCAGGGAGCTTTTTCTGATGCAAAAGCAAAGAGTCTTTATTCAAACCCGTGTTTGCCTCCCAGCCTCTTTCTGGCACAGCAGCGAGGCGAGAGTGCCTGGGAAGAAAAATGGGTTATATGGGGTTAGGATATTGGGCGGGCTTAGGGAAATGACAAGGGTTACAGAGATTGGTCACTGTGTTCCTGGAGCTTCATTGGTCCATTCAGGTGGTAGTCGGGGAAGTTAGGACATTGCTGGCACACCTGTGGCCACTCCCAGAAAAGGGAAGGGGTTTAGGCAGGGGGCCCAGCCCTATAGGATAAGATGGAGGAGAATTCGTTTCTGCTTTGTCCTTTCACCATAACTGGATACTTATTAAGATTTGATTTTCCATTCCCTTTTCAGAATGAGAAACTAAGACCCTGAAGGTAAATTGCCTGTGGTTATGCTATTATTAGTGATTAAACTCTGGTCCCTGATTCTCCATGTAGTGCTATTTCCACTAAAATATGCCACCTTCCTTCATTGCCTTTGAGTCTCTGAAGGTCAACTGAAAAGAAGCAAGTAGATTTTAATAACTACCAGTCTAAAATAAAGCTAAAAACTGCATTTACTTTTATAATTTGTAATGGATGCTCTCTTAGAAACTGAACAGGAAATGATGCAGAGTTCTAGATTACAAAGCTTATTCCTCACAGATATAGCTGTTAAGGAGTTGTTAGTTCCTTCAACATATGTCATTTTAGTCACTGATGGTCGTAATTTATTTAGAAGTTTTTCAGATAAATAAGTAGACAATATAGACAAGGTCTTAACTCTATAGAGCAACAGAAAGAAATGAAAATAGATCCTATAAACAGAGAGAAGTTTGTATAGGTTGTAGCATTACATTGTATCAGAATATCAATAATAATTATTAAAATACATGAAATAAGTGTAAAACCAGATATTTTTTAGTTTTGCAACATTGAAACATCCTTTTTTTTCAAAACATGCTTGGCATCATGTCAGTTCTTCAAGATATTAGTAGGTTTTAAATAAAAACAAAAGTTTTTAAATTCATATACACTTGAGAATAACTGCATACAATATACCTTTCTTAATATTTACAATGCATGTGAGCAAATGAAAGGCTGCTCTGCAATGGTTTATAATAAAAATACCCACTTACCCTTATTTTACCAAGCATTTCCAAAACTTGTTTGGCTATAGAACCATTTTTTTAAAAAATAATAGCATTTTTTAGAACACGGTAGGAAACACTGATGTTGTGTATACCTTGTGTTCTAAGAAGTTGAAGCAAGGAGTTCTATTATCCATTCTCCAGCAGATGTTGTTTCAAATCTCTTCCCTGAAAATGAAGCATATATAAAATATCATTTTATGATGAACATTCTCCTTTAATTTCCTGTTTCCTTTTCTGAGCCAAAAAAACCCAAAAAAAACCCACACACAAAAACAACAAACTCACAAAAGATTAAAGAAACATTAAATGTGGCTACTTCATTAGGTAAAGATGAACCCTCACATCATGGTTTCATTTGCTTATAAAGGTCACTGTTTCTATCTAGAAGGCCAATCACTTTAAATAAGATTATAGATTAATCACATCCCTAATACACACACACACACACACACACACACACACACACAAATACACACACACACAATCATACACACACATGCACACAACACACAGTCCGTTTTATGGTTATATGAATTAAATGTGGCAGGACATTTACTTTATTTTTGACCCTGTCTCTCTCAGCATTGGAGTAGAATAGGTTTCCTGCACAAAAGGTAAAAACAAACAACCAGATCTCAAAACAGAGTCAGCTATAGAATAGGAGTTTTCAAATGCAAAAGAATATGCTAAATTTGATGTTAATTGGTCATACGAGTTGGTCATGGAGTTGCTCTTATTAGTTGCTAGCAACTGAGAGGAATTGCCAATAATCACTTTTACTGTTAGTTGCTTTGAGTCCAGTGAGAACACAGCATTTAATCTTATTCTGTACAGAGCAGCTTTCTGTTAGATTATGTGAGGATGTGTCAAGTATGGCTAGTTATAATTTGTCTCTCCTATGCAAAGTGTACAGAACAAGAGTGCGAGTGAATATATGTGTCTGTGTCCTCTGGATGTTCAAGGCTCCTCTTGTTAACCACTGACAGAATGGAAAGAAGAACTTTTGCTGGGTATTGCTTTATATCCTAATGTTTAACTTCATGTTTAATGTTCACTTATAAGATTTGTGGGCTGATACTAGAAATGGGATTTAAGAAACATTACCAAGCAATTTAGCATAGCTTTATTATTGAATAAATTTTTACAGTAAACAAAGTCTCAGAGATAGAACAATAAATAGTTTCCCTCTTTCCTCAAATATATGTATTTGCATTCAACATTTCACAGGCAGGGAACTATAGCCTAGTTGAATGCAAAATCTTGCCCTGTGGAAATTATGGGCACTGAAGCAGAAAATATTTTTGCATTCTTCTATGCCAGTGTTGCCCTTTTCTGTCAAGTTGCACATGCATGAGTCCACAATGAGAGCAATATTTACAAGCTGTATTTTACATAATTCCAGGGAATGACTAGCTGCTCTTCCCCTGAAAATAATTCCCTTGGCACCTCTGCTTGCCATTCCATCCTGCTGGTTCGTTTGTTCTATTGTATATCCTGCAGAGTGATACATTACAGCATCTTTGCAAGTTTTAGCTGAAGTGGAATCATCCATCATCCCAATCATTGAAACTGAGGACCTTATGGACTGAGAGTAAATTATGAAGCTATGAGGAAGGTGATCGTTTTTGCAGAAACAGCTATTTTATGTTATGATTCTCTATGCCATCCGTCCTTTCTTACTTGGAAAAATGAAAAAGTAAAAGCCACAGGACCAGCTTTTGTTCTTTGAATTGATGTTGAAGGAAGAAAACACAATCAATGAAAATTCACTTAACAAACCCAAGATTGACTGGTCTTTTTTCTGTTTATTTTGAATTTCAGATGTGATTTTCTGTTGACCTGTTAATGCTAGGTAGCTATGGGTTTCCCAGATTTAAGTGCACTATGAATGGATAAATTTCACCATGTGGGATGATTTAAGCTAACTGATTTGAGGTCCCATCTGGGCATGACAAAGGGAAGGTTATCAATTATCATAGTGAATTTAAATCATGTAGAGTCAAACTAGGTAAGTTATTCCTCTGCCACCTTCTCATCCCTGTCCTCCTCCCAAAAGTGGAAGCATCAATTAGTGGCTGAAAACTTGCCATTTTGCTTCAGGTAACTTACTTAAGTCTTTATTTTATCCTAATAAATTTAGAGTAAATTTAACATTCAAAGTATAGGATGATATGAGTAAGTAATTTCAATAAAAAGTGACTTATTTCCCAAGTATTACCAAGGACACTGAAATTGAAGGTAATTATTAAACCTGAAAATTGAAATAGTTCTAATATATGACCAATTTAACTGAGTATTCATCCTCTAGTTTTTCTACAGTTACAGTTTGATCTTGTAAAAACTGCTAGTACTGATTCCTTTAATTTACCTTGATTACATACACATTGACTATCTTCTAATAGAAAAGTACTATAATGTTATCATGAACATGTCCTATTCTTTAGTAATACTTTTAATTGTAAGAAGATATTACTTTATTTGCCCGGGGAAGGTAAGCAGCCCCACTTTGAAAACTGATTTTCTTTAATAGAAACAACTAGAGGCTAGGTGCATGAAATCTATACATAAGTAGGGTCCCCAGTCCTGGCCAGCGATCAGGGCTGATTGGGGCCTTCCTTTCCCCAACTGCCAGCTGCAAGCTGGGGTCTTCCTTCATTCCACACCACCCCCTGGTGGTCAGCACATGTCATAATGAACAGCTGAACTCCCAGTCTGTTGAACTCACAAGGGGACAATTTGCAAATAAGCCTTTTATTATATAGGATGTGGTAACACTTTACTGCCCGTGCTTTGAAATGGCTTCACTGATGAAACATATTACATATAAATCAACAGTACAGTCAATGTAATCAAATTAATATTTTAAACTTAGAAAATGCATTTTTGGGGAAAATAAGATATTGAAGTATTTCAATGCGAAGAAACTAAACCTATGTTACATCTAGTTGTTGTGCATGAAAGATGAGTATATAGCACAGATTAAACTAATATTTTTGAAACAGACATTTACCTTTTATTTAGAATGACCACACACATACCTTTGTACTATCGCTACTTAATGTTCCTGCAAAATGCCAACAGACACAGTAGTAATAAAGGCTAATGAAAATAAAAGTTGGAAAAGAAATTAAGCTTCCTTTGTACAAGGAGAAAGTGTTTTTTACACATGGTATAGCAAAGCAAGCTAATCTTAACATGTTTGAATGCAGATTTTCTTGAGTCAAATACAAGGCCATGAAAGGTAGGCATAGTAGTTTCCTTTTATTTTAAATCACTTTATTGGCTCCAGCTGCTTTTCTGGATGAAGCCAGTCTCTCAAACTTCATCAACAATGGCCTATGCCTGGCCAGTTTTGAACTAAGGAAGAGAAAGTTCATTAACCTGAAGAACTCTTCCATCACCTTTTCTTGCCAAGTTAGTAAAATAATGAAAAAAGGCCATGTAAAAATTATGTTTATATATATTTTAGTTAAACATTGAAAATTTGAGTGTTTTATAGGAATGATAGAAGCACTAACACAGATTGTTCTTGAAGCATTCTTCAGTGTTATATCCATCATTTTCAGCTGGGTGGAGAAGGATATTCAACCCAGAGTAGTCTTGGATGGTGCTCTTAAAATGAGCCAAATTCAGGGTAAGATCGACAAGGTTCTAAAATTTCACACATCCTTGTAATAAAATATTGTGACTCTAATTTCAAAGATAGATTTATGGGCTTGTAGGTAACCTAGGTTGCTCTAATTTCACATGACTATCCAAATCCAGATTGAAGTCATATAGTTTTCTGTATGGGATAAAAAAAAACAACTTTGGATGTACCACTTTCTTGTGTCTGCTTTTACTAAAAGATAAATCACATAATCCATAGTTAGTGGCCTTTGATGCTTAGGGAGTGCTTTTACTGCTCTTTGTAAGACAGTTTTTCAGGCCTATAGAAAATTTAAAAACAATTTATGTGATTGACAGAGCAAGTGATTCCTATGTCTTATATTAAGCAGTCATTTGGCTGAGAAGCACTCTAACAAGACTAAACTCTTCCAGTAGTGCATTATTTCACTGCATAGAGAATTACTAAAATGCTTTTTTGAACTAGTTGGAGCTAGTGATGCAAGTTAGTCTAATTCTTAGCATACATAAACTTCAAATACATAAGATTACAAAGTATTGCATCCTCATTAGATAATGTAATAATTTTAACTGTTACTAGTTTTGAGCACTATCATTCACTTAGAAAATACTTTTTACATCTAAACTAAAAGAGCAAATTTAAAAATTTTCAAAATATGACAAAAATAATATGATGTCCACATCAAAAGCAAACAAACCAAAAAATACCATTGCTCCATATTGTCTGAATTATTATTGCCTGCTCAAAATTTAGATGTTTCACTTGAAAATATCTTTACAAAAAGAGCCTTTAACTGTTACAAAACTTGATTTTATGTTCCCAAGAGGAACCTGATTTTCTATCTTAAGAACATCAGGATTATTATTTCATAAAAAGGCAATCATTATAGTGCCTTTAGCACCTGTGACTGATTTTCTCTATTTACATGTGCCTACACATCGTTAATCCTTCCCTTGTGTACTGAAAAGGCATATGGCATTAGTCAGTGGTAAATTAAAGATTTTCTGTTTGCTTCAAAGATAACTTAAAAAGCTTTATATTCCTAATGTAGAAAATGCATGATTATTCATTTTTAAAACTTGTATAATTTACCTAAAGTTATTTTTCAAAATTAAAATACATAAAACCTGGGCTAGGAAATAATATTAACTCTTATATAGCTGTACAACAACAAAGAATTTCTATCTTATCTTAGTTGAAATGATGCTCTATATAAACATAACTTAGGTAAGATTCAATACATTTTATCAGATACACAGCCTTTCCAGCCCGTTTTTACATTTGATATAGTCACCAAAAATATAATAAAAAAAATAAACCAGAATGACTTTTGAGCTGGAAAACTGGACCACAGTCACAAAGAAAAATAATGTCAGAAGTCTAGGACTATCTTTGGGATATTTCAAAATGGTCAAAAAGTTTCTGAATATTTACGTCCAATGGCATGCAAAAGAAGGCCTTATTTTTTTTGTTTTTAATATATTTTATTGATTTTTTACAGAGAGGAAGGGAGAGAGATACAAAGTCAGAAACATCGATGAGACCCACAGTGGAGATGTACCCACAATCAAGGCACATGCCCCCAACCGGAATTGAACCTGGGACCTTTCAGCCCACAGGCCAACGCTCTATCCACTGAGCCAAACCAGTCTCAGCAAAAGAAGGCCTTATTTTAATCAAGGTAAGTCACAGTGCTTAGAATCCTAAACTACTCTTTCCTCTTGATGTTTCTTATTCTTTTTGTGTGGTCTACTACTTCTAGCACTTTTCATCTGCCACAACTTTTATGAGAAGTAGAGTTAATCAGGCAAATAGCTCCATAGCACTTCTTTCATTTTTATTTCTATTCAGTGATTTCTACAACTTATAGAACTAAAACAAATGTCAAGTCTAGGTCAGCTATTCCCATTTGTTTGGTCATCTGGAAAGATGTCCAGAAACTCGTTCAGCTGACTGGTCTACTTAGCATATTTTGCTTTTATTATTATAGATTATTATATGTAATTATAGAATTTAAAAACAAACAAAATCCAAAAATACATTATTTAGTCAAAAGACAAAGCTAGAAAGTCTAGGCAATGATGAACACAGAATGTTGGATAATGGCTATCTCTAAAGGATACACAATTTGTGTGGGATAGGAGAATGGCACAAAGACAGATTCAAGCTTGGTGATTGGGTGGTGGATTCAATGTTATTCTTCATATTAATATTCTTTATAACTTACATATAATATTGTTTATGCATTAAATAATGCATTACAAAATTAAATATTGGAATAAAAAGACCAAAATAGAATAAGCACATTAGTATTTGTTTATTACTGAATCTTACATATTTACTTAGCATTTGTGAGTGGCAAATTTAAGCAAATGTTAAGGTTTTAGGACTTGCCCTGCTAGTAATTTTAGAAATTTTCTTAAAGCAGGATAAAGCAGCTAATTATACTTCTGTAAATTTCTAGTACTGTATTATACTTTGTTTTAAATAGTTATTTTATTATTTATTTTGATTAGTTTAACATTAAGATTTGTAAGTACCCTATTTTGAATAACCTAGAGGAAACTGTGTTTTAATCTATTAGCTATTGTAAAATATAATTTTATTATCTTAAGGCTGAGTTAGTATTTTCAATATTTTAAACTTTTAATGGGATCAAGAGCAAAGAAGAGGAAAATACAAAAATATGTGTTATATTAAACTCTATTGGCATAATATATTTCTTTAGATGAAGAATATTTTTAAAAAGAAAAAAGCCTTTTTGGAGCATGCTGTTAAAAAAAAAATAGGCTAGTTGAGGACTGGAGAGTTAATTCAGATTGAAAATGCAGAGAAATGACAATTAACCAAAATCAGTGTTGCTTAGTCTGTGGGCCAATTAGTTAACAGAACTTTATTATATTTGAATATTCTTCCCTGTCAAATTAGATTCACAAATCAGAACGTAGACTTGGAAAGTTTCTAAACTTAAAAACAACTGCTACTGCCTGAGATCCCTGTTCTATGTATTTTTTAGCCTTCATTGTGGATCTATCTAGATGATGATCACTGAAAAAATGCTAGGCCCTGGCAAGAAGAAAGGAAATGCATTAGTAGAAAAATTTACCCAATCTCTCTTTTCTCTGTTCTAAGTATCTTAGGGTTGCTTGTAGGTATCCTCTTGAGGTGTAACAGCAGAGAAATATAACATTATGTAATTAGCAATGTCTGATTGGTGAGATTATACTGAGAAATTAATGCATTTCTAAAGTATTTTTAAAAAGATTTAGTATGGAAGGTGACAAAGGCAAATGCTTGTTATCACTGCCTCCCACAATCACATCAAAATTACAATT
The DNA here is from genome assembly GCA_011751065.1 of Lasiurus cinereus. Lineage (NCBI taxonomy): Eukaryota > Metazoa > Chordata > Mammalia > Chiroptera > Vespertilionidae > Lasiurus > Lasiurus cinereus. Next base: position 43,437,151 of record JAAGEH010000286.1, on the reverse strand, counting down.
AAAATACAGAACAACCATCATTCACAACTGCCTGGAAGCTGGCTTAATGAAAGTCCTACAGCTAGAGAAGTAAAGAAGAAAGCACACTCAGACTGGTAGAAGGGGTGGAAGTGTGAAACCAGCTGGTCTAACACCCATTGTTTTTAATTGGGAGGAAGACCTTTTCTGAGGAGGCCACCCATGAAGAGCATAGGCCTATAACACTATACCAGATCCCCAGCCCAGGGTTCCAGAGCTCGCAAGAGAAGTCCCTATAGCTACAGGCTATAAAAACCAGTGGGAATGTAACTGAGGGATACTGAGGCTTCTGGAGAACGAGGTATATCCTTTTAAAGAGCCAGTGCAGGAACCTCCTTAGACTCCATCCCTCTGAGCTCCAGCACTGTGTGGCTTTGAGGAGCCCAGACACATATGGGGAATAACTAAATTGTCTGGTAGTCTTTCTCCCGGACAGGGTTGCTGGCAGGGGTTTGTTTATGTATTGGGACCTCCCCTATCTTAGGGCTGACTGGCAGCCATTACTGAGTCTATATCAGTCTTGAGCACTGTTTGCTCCACCCTGGGGATTCCCTGAGACCCTGCCTCAACCAATTTGCAGCTCCACCCAAGCTGTTTGTAGCAGCTTTTCCATATGAATGATCTGTCCTGATTCAGGATTCATAGTTTCCTAAAATCTCTCAAACAAGCTGCAGCTGGTGACACTATGCCCCAAATATATTAATAAAAGACCCAAGACCCTGTATTAGCACCACTTGGCCTTGCTTCACAACTGGGCCTCACCTGGCCACTTTTAAGCACTATACAAATAGTAGCTATCTACAGATCCTTCTGTAGTTCCTGCCAGGTGGCCCCAGGCTGTGGCTGACATTGTACCTCCTCAAAGACCCTAATCAGTGCACTTGATACACACCTTCAGACCATAGCAGATTACAACTCTATACATCCACAAGTCACACACTCCAGAGGCTAACTCAGTGAGCATCAAAGCTCCACTGTAGTAAATCTTGTTCCATAGGGCTATTTCCTGCATAGCAGCTCTCCCACTGTAGTCACAGCTGGTCCTCACAGCCAATTGGCCTGAGGGTCAACTCCTCCAGTGATGCCAATAGACATGGAGGCTCAACTACAAGACTCTGCACATGGCCCACACAGATGAGAACCTAGAATGCCCAGCTCAGGTGACTGAAGAGGCTGAAACACTGGACCCTACAGGACACCTACCACACAGGCCAGTCTACCAATTCCAGGAGACATAGCAGCTCCACCTAATACATAGAAACAAACACAGGGAAGCAACCAAAATGCATAGACAAAGAAACATGTCACAAATGAAAGAAATGGAAGTAAGCAAACTACTGAACACAGAGTTCAAAACCATGGTTATAAGGTTACTCAAGTATCTTCATGAGAGCTTTAGGATCTTAGTGAGAACATCAGAGACATGAAAAAGTACCAATCTGAAACTAAGCATACACTAATTGAAATAAAGAATAGTTTACAGGGATTCAATAGTAGAGTAGAGGATTCTGATAATAAAATCAACAATTTGGAATATGAGGAAATAAAACACCCAATAGAAGAGCAAAAAAATAAAATAAAAAATATGAAGATAGTGTAAGGAGCCTCTGGGAAAAACTTCAAGCATAACAACATTCACATTATAAGGGTGCCAGAAGCAGAACAGAGAGAACAGCATATTGAAAACCCATTTGAAGAAATAATGACAGAAAATTTCCCCTACCTGGTGAAAGAGAAGATTTAAAAGTCCAGGAAGTCCAGAGAGTCCTAAACCAATGGAACTCAAAGATACCCACACCAAGACACATTTTCATTAAAATACCAAGTGTTAAAGACAGAGAATCTTAAAAGCAGCAAGAGAAAAACAAACAAAAAACACAATTAGTTATCTACAAGGTAATGCCCATACCACTGTCAGCTGATTTCTCAAAAGAAATTTTGCAGGTCAAAAGGGAGGGACAAGACATATTCAAAGTGATAAATAGCAAGTACCTACAACCAAGATTACCCAGCAGAGATATCATTTGCAATTGAAGGTCAAATACAGTGGTACCTCGAGATACGAGTTTAATTCTTTGTTTCCAGGGCTAGGACAGCTGAGAAAGGTACAGTCCTGGAGACCAACACACATTAACATTTGCTTACTTGAGATCATTGTCATTCTCTTACCTTTACAAGGATTCATTAGGGCTGTTGGTTGTACTACTTGAATACAGTGGTACCTCGAGATACCAGTTTAATTCATTCCGTAACCTTGCTTGTATATCAAGTTGCTCCTATCTCAAAGCAAATTTCCCCATTGAAATAAATTGAAATGCTGTTAATCTGTTCCAGCCCCCAAAATGCCACTCCAGTTGTTCTTGTTATGTGTTTTTGAATAAGAAAAATGTATTTACAAATGACAAATATTGTATAAAAACATAATAAAAGAGAATGTAAAGGAATAAACTGGTTTTATAAAGTGTATTTACCTACTCTTTATACTCTTAATGCTACATTTTATCCCTAAACTCAATGTAACTTAACTAATCTTCACTGAACTTAATTGCTATTGGTCTTTGCATTTTTGGCCCATTTCAAAAAAAAACCTGTCCAACGAGGTTTGCCTCTTCCTCCATTTCAGAATGTTTCTGAAATGGGTGAGGCAAGTTTCATTGAACAGCTCTGATGCAGGACCAGTAGCAACTTTTTTTGGGTGCTTCTTTTCCACCAAGTGTGACACCCTCTCCCACATTCCTAAGATCTCCTTTATCTCACTTGTAGAGATCTCCTTCACCTCTGGCTCCTCCTCAAAAACCAATTTCTTAGAGAACCTCCGCATGTTGCTGAGACTGCAACTCTTGTAACTTCTCTGTGGTGAGTTCCAGAGAGTGCTCCTGGACCAGCTCATTCACGTCTCTCTCATCCACTTCCAGGCCCATGGATTTTCCTAGAGACACTATCTCCTCCTCCACTGGCACCTCGGGTTTGAATCCTTCGAAGGTCCTTTCGGCTATGGCCTCAGGCCACAGCTTCTTCCATGCAGAGGTCAAAGTCCTCCTTGTAACACCCAGCCAGGCCTGATCAATAATTCTGATTCATATCATGATGTTAAAGTGGTTCTTCCAGAATTCTCAAAGGGTGAGGTTTGTGTTCTCCGTCACCTCAAAGCAGCGCCGGAACAGGTGCTTGATGTACAGCTTTTTAAGATTAGAAATCACCTCCTGATACATGGGCTGCAGGATAGGAGTGGTGTTGGGAGGTAGGTAGACAACCTTTATAAACTTGAACTCTTCGAGGAGTTCATCTTCGAGGTTTGGTGGGTGAGCAGGAGCATTGTCAAGGACGAGGAGGGCTTGCATGGTTAGGTTGTTTTCCTGTAGATATTTCTTAACAGAAGGGCCGAAAACAAGGTTTACCCACTCCACAAATAACTGCCTGGTGACCCATGCCTTCAGGTTTACCCTCCACATAACTTGCAGTTTATCTTTTAAAATCTTATGTGACTTAAAGACTCTGGGGTTTTCCGAATGGCATAGGAGCAGAGGCTTGATCTTGCAGTCGCCACTTGCATTGGCGCACAGTGCGAGAGTTAGCCTATCCTTCATAGGTTTGTGGCCTGGCATCGCCTTCTCCTCTGCAGTTATATAAGTCCTATTCGGCATCTTCTTCCAGAAAAGCCCTGTCTCATCACAGTTGTGAAGACTTGCTGGGGGATATATCCTTTGGCTTCTATCAGTTCGGAAAAAGTTTTGAGGTAATCCTCAGCTGCCTTCACATCTGAACTTGCTGACTCACCATGCCTTATGATGGAGTGAATGCCGGACCTTTTCCTTAAGTTATCAAACCAGCCTCTACTGGCTTTAAATGAGTCTTTCGATGCTTCATCCTTGGAAGTGTGCGGGGTCTGCTCCAGCAAATCACTGTAAATTGCTAGCGTCTTCTCACATATGATGCCCTGTGTTAATGTATTTCCTTTAAGCTGCTTCTCTGTCACCCACACCATCAGTAGATTCTCCATCTTTTCATGGAGAGAGCTACAGAGCTTAGAAATTATTGTAACACCCTTAGCTGGCATTATACCCTTTATTGACTCCTTCTGTTTAAGCACAGTGCATATTGTTGAAGTACTATGCCTGTATTACCTTGGCAAGTCAGCCACTTGCACACCTTGCTCATATTTTTCTATGATTTCACGCTTTAATTCAATAGACATCATCCTCTTCTGAGCACTGACCTTCCCACTTTCTTTCTTCGGACCCATGGTTATAAAAAGAAATGTGATAAAATATGTAAATGCACAAAAGATGCTTCGACAACGAGGGAAACAAGCACACTGACTGAGGCGTGGGGAACTATGAGACGCTCAAGTCAAGGTAAACTGGTGGGTCTTGTGCAGCCGGCAGATAGGCGCAATTACTCTTATCTCAAATGTTGCTCATATTTCAAAGCAAACAATCGCTCGCTCGATGGCTCCTGTCTCAAAAATCTCGTATGTTAGGGCACTCGTATCTCGAGGTACCACTGTAAAGAGCTTGATAGACAAGCAAAACCTAAAGGAATTTACCACCACCAATCCCGTATTATTTGAAATGTTGAAGGTTATTCTTTAAGAAGAGAAAGAAGAAGAATTTTCAAAATGAAAAATAAAATGGCAATAAATACATACTTATAAAAAAGTGAATGTAAAAATAAAAATAAATGAATAAGAAATCTAATGAGCAAAATAAACTGATGAATAAAATAGAGCCAGAGACATGGAAACATGGAACAGACTGATGAATCTCAGAGGTAGGGGGGATAAGGGGTTAGGAAGAGATTAACCCAAGATTTACCTATGAAACAGACAGCCTGTTGGTGAAGCCCTGTGGTGGGGTGGGAATCAGGTGGATTAGAGCAATTAGGGAAAAAAAAGGGAGACATCTGTAATATTCTCAACAAAAAAGATTTTTAAAAAATTAGTATGAAGCCAAAAATGATCACTTTTTACTTACCATTTTTTTCTTTTTTTTTTATTGTGTTACATGTATACATATCTCCCCATTGCCCCGCCCCCATCCCAGGCATACCCCAACCCACCATTGTCTGTGTCCATTGGTTAAGCTCATATGCATGCATACAAGTCGTTTGGTTGATCTCTTATCTACCCCACCTCTCCTTAAACTTCCTGCTGTAATTTGACAGTCTGTTCAATGCTTTACTGCTTCTGTGTCTATCCTTTTTGTTCATCAGTTTATAATGTACCTTATTATTCACAAATGAGTGAGATCATGTGGTGATTCTCATTCATTGACTGGCTTATTTCACTTAGCATAAGGCTCTCCAGTTCCATCCAGGATGCTGCAAAAGGTAGGAATTCCTTCTTTTTAATGGCAGCATAGAATTCCATTGTGTAGATGTACCATAGTATTATGATCCTCTCATCTGCTGACAGGCACCTAGGTTGTTTCCAAATTGTAGCTATTGTAAATTGTGCTGCTATGAACACAGGGGTGCATAAATCCTTTCTGATTGGTGTTTGTGATTTCTTAGGATAAATTCCTAAGAGTGGGATTGGTAGGTCAAAAGGGAGACCAATATTTAGTTTTTTGAGGAAACTCCATACTGTTCTCCACAGTGGCAGCACCAGTGAACAAGGGTTCCTTTTTCTTTATATCCTCCCCGACACTTGTCATTTGTGGATCTGTTGATGATTGCCATTCTGACAGGTGTGATATGCTATAGCATTGTCGTTTTGATTTGCATCTCTCGGATAATTAGTGATACTGAACATGTTTTAATGTGTCTCTTGGCCTTCCTTCTCCTGTCTTTCAAAAAGGTTCTATTTAGATCCATTGCCCATTTTTTTATTGGATCGTTTATCTTCCTTTTATTACGTTGTATAAATTGGTTGTAGATGTTGGAGATTAAACCTTTATCAGTGATAACATTTGCAAATATGTTCTCCCAAACAGTGGGCTTTCTTGTTTTGTTGATGGTTTCTTTTGCTTTGCAAAAGCTTTTTATTTTGATGTAGTCCATTTGTTTATTTTTTCTTTAGGTTCTATTGCCTTTGGAGCAGTATCAGTGAAGACGTTATTTTGGCATATGTCTGAGATTGTGCTGCCTGTGGATTCCTCTAGTATTTTTATGGTTTCCCATCTAATGTTTAAGTCCTGTATCCATTTTGAGTTTATTTTTGTATTTGGTGTAACTTGGTGGTCCAGTTTCTTTTCTTTTCTTTTCTTTTTTTTTTTTTCATGTATCTGTCCAATTTTCCCAACATCATTTATTTATTTAATTTTTTAAATTAAATCTTTATTATTCAGATTATTACATTTGTTTTTCTTTTTTCCCCTCCATAGCACCCAGCACCCACCCTTCCCTCCCTCCCCTTGACCTCATCCATAGGTGTATGATTTTTGTCCAGTCTCTCCCTGTATACCCCTCACCCCTTTCCCCCTGAGAATTATCAGTCCACTCCCTTTCAATGCTCCTAGATCTAGTATATTCACCAGTTTATTCTGTTGATCAAAAATTTAATTCGCTTAATTTTTAGATTCACTTGTTGATAGATACATATTTGTTGTTCATAATTTTTTGACTTTAATCTTTTTCTTCTTCCTCTTCTTAAAGAGTACCTTTCAGCATTTCATATAAAACTGGTTTGGAGTTGATGAACTCCTTTAGCTTTTTCTGATCTGTGAAGCTCTTTATCTGCCCTTCAATTCTGAATGATAGCTTTGCTGGATAGATTATTCTTGGTTGTAGGTTCTCGCTATTCATCACGTTGAATATTTCTTGCCACTTCCACCTGGCCTGCATCGTTTCTGTTGAGAAATCAGCTGACAGTCGTATGGGTGCTCCCTTGTAGGTAATGAACTGTTTTTCTCTTGCTGCTTTTAATATTTTCTCTTTGTCTTTTGCTCTTGGTATTTTAATTATGATGTGTCTTGGTGTGGTCCTCAGTGGATTCCTTTTATATGGGGTTCTGTGTGCTTCCTGGACGTGTAAGTTATTTCTTTCACCAGACGTGGGAAGTTTTCAGTCATTATTTCTTTAAATAGGTTTTCAGTATCTTGCTCTCTCTCTTCTGGCACTCCCACAATTCTGATGTTGGCACGTTTGAAGCTGTCCCAGAGGCTCCTTACATTATCTTCACATTTTTGGATTCTTTTCTCTTCTTGCTTTTCCAGTTGAGTGTTTTCTGCTTCTTTATATTTCAAATTTTTGACTTGATTCTTGCCTTTCTCTAGTCTGCTGTTAAGACTCTGTATAATATTTTTTATTTCAGTCAGTGAATGTTTAATTTCTAGTTGGTCCTTTTTCATCTTTAGTTGGATCTTTACCATCTCTAGTTGGCTCTTTTGTATCTCTAGTTGGTCCTTTTTCATCTCCTCTTGGGACTTGATAAATTTATCCATCTTTTCTAGAATATTCTTGAAAAACCTTATAAGTGTGGTTTTGAATTCTATATCCAGTCGTTTTTTTCCCTCCATTTCTTTTGTTTGTGATCCCTTCCCTTTTCTCAGCATTTTCACTATGCTGGGGGAAAACTTCTGTGTTGAACTCAGCTTTATGATACCAGATGTAAAGCCGCAGAAGCCTCTGTTGAGCTTGGGAGGGGTGGAGTCTCAGGGCTTAAGGGACCGCCTTGCCTTCCAGTCGGCCCCGCCCTCCATGGCCTCTGAGGCTCACGTGACTGGGTAATGGCTGGAGCGGTCCTTGTGCGCGCACCCGGTCCTTGTGCGCACACCCGCAGTGCCTCTAACCACTGCCTTTCCCGCTCCCCTGTGCACCAGGACCACACGAGTCGAAGTCTCCAGGGTTTTGCCGGAAACAGGGGCTTAGTGGAGTCAGAAGTGGTGCAGTTGGGAGGTCTGTCTCCCGCCCACTCCCGAAAGCCAGCAGCACAATCTGTAGTCTGTCCTCCACGTAGTGCCTTGCTTGCCGCCACCAGCCCTCTGATCTTTTGCGACTCCCCTAAATTTCCGGCACTTCTCCCTTTTCACAGTCCAAACTCACCCTGTATGAGTTTAGGCTGGATCTGGTGTTTAGTGTCATAAGAGAAGGGGTTCAATGCTTTTAGGAGTCTCCGTTTCCCTCCCGCCAGAGAAAGCCAGCCAGGTACTCCGGCACCCACTCTCTCCGCGTGCGCGTCTCCGTACCTCAGCTTTTTGCAGCTCCTCTGGGTCTCCGTGAGCCCCTCTCTTTCCCTCTAGTTGTAGAACTTCCACTCAGCCAGCTTTCCTGTGGTTCTGGATGATGTCCGTTCTGTCTTTTAGTTGTAGTTTTGAAATTGTTGTGCGAGGCAGCAGTGTAAGTGTTTACCTATGCCGCCATCTTGGATTCTCTCCCAACATCATTTATTGAAGAGGCTGGTTTGCCTTCATTATTTGTTCATGCTTCCTTTGTCAAATATTAATTGAGCATAATTTTTTGGGTGGATATCTGGATTCTCTATTCTATTCCATTGGTATATAGGTCTGTTCTTGTGCCAGTTCCAAGCTGTTTTGAGAACAGTTGCTTTGTAATATAGCTTGAAATGTGGTATTGAGATTCCACTACTTTCTTCTTCTTTCTCAGGATTGCTGTGGCTATTTGCGGTCTTTTTTTGTTCCAGATGAATTTTTGGAGAGTTCTTTCAACGTCTGTGAAATACGTCATTGGTAATTTAATGGGTAGTGCATTGAATCTATAGATTGTTTTGGGTAGTATGGACAATTTAATGATGTTGATTCTCCCAATCCATGAGCATGGAATGCTCTTCCATCTGTTAATATCTTCCTCTATCTCTTTTTTTGTGTCCTGTAGTTTTCTACATATAGGTCTTTTACCTGCTTAGTTAGGTTTATTCCTAGGTATTTTAATTTTTTTGGTGAGATGGTAAATGGGATGGCTTTATTCATTTCTCTTTTTATAATTTCACTAATAATGTATAGAAATGCCACAGATTTCTTGGCATTAATTTTGTATCCTGCTACATTGCCAAATTCATTTATTAAGTCAATTAGTATTGGGATGGAGTCCTTTGAGTTTTTTTGTACAGTATCATGTCATCTGCAAATAAGGAGAGTTTTACTCCTTTTCCAATTTGGATGCCTCTTTTTTCTTCTTCTTTTCTAATTGCAATGGATAATATTTCAGTACTATGTCAAACAGGAGAGGTGAGACTGGGCATCCCTGTCTTATTCCTTTTCTTAGGGAAAATGATTTTAGTTTTTGCCCATTGAGTATGATGTTTGCTTTGGCTTTTATGATGTTGATGTATGACCCTTTTATTCCCACGTTGCTGAGAGTTTTTATCAATAAATGGTGTTGGATTTTGTCAAATGCTTTTTCTGCATCAATTGATATGACTATGTGATTTGTATCTTTTATGTGATGTATCACATTTATTGATTTGTGGATATTGTACCATCCCTGCATTCCTGGGATGAATCCTACTTCATCATGGTGTATGATCTTTATGATGTACTGCTGGATCCTATTTGCTAGAATTTTGTTGAGGATTTTGGCATTTATGTTCATGAGAGATATTGGCCTGTAATTTTCTTTCCTTGTTTTGTCTTTATCTGGTTTTGGTATTAGGGTGATGTTGGCTTCATAGAAGGTGTTTGGAAGTGTTCCTTCTTTAATATTTTTGAATAGTCTGAGGAGGATAGGTTTTAATTCTTCCATGAATGTTTGGTAAAACTCTCCTCTGTTCCCATATGGTCCCGGGCTTTTGTTTGCTGGAAGCTTTTTGATGACTGCTTCAATTTCTTCCATAATTATTGGACTATTGAGCTGTTTAGATTATTCCTGATTTAGTTTTGGAAGATTATATTTTTCTAGGAATACGTCTATTTCTTGCATGTTGTCCAATTTGTTGAAATAGAGTTGTTCATATTATTTTTTTAACAATCCTTTGCATTTTGGCGGGGTCTGTTGTTATTTCTCCTCTTTCATTTCTGATTTTGTTTATTTGGGTTTTCTCTCTTTGCTTCTTGGTGAGCCTGGTTAGAGGTCCATCAGTCTTGTTTATCCATTCAAAGAACCAGCTCTTGGTTTTGTATATCTTTTGAATTCTTTGTTTTGTCTCCATGTTGTTTATCTCCACTCTGATCTTTACTATTTCCTTCCTTCTGCTTATATTGGGCTTTTCTTGTTGTTCTTTTTCTAGGTCTTTGGGTTGTAGGGTTAGGAAATTTATTACCATTGTTTCCTGTTTTTTGCTGTAGGCTTGTAGGGCTATGAACTTCTCTCTTAAGACAGCTTTCACTGTGTCCCAAAAATTTTGTATTGTTGTGTTGTCATTGTCATTTATTGACATGATGTTTTTTATTTCTTCCTTGATCTCTCTGGTTACCCAGTCATTGTTTAATAGTATGCTGTTAGTATTCATGTGTTTGATTTCTTTCTCTTGTTTTTATTATAGTTGATTTCCAGTTTTATGACACTGTGGTCTGAGAGAATGCTTAATATGATTTCTATCTTCTTGAATTTGAAGAGACTTTCCTTATGACCCAAGATATGATCTATCTTTGAAAACAATCCATGTGCACTGGAGAAGAATGTATACTCTATGGCTTAGGGGTGAAATGTTCTGAAGATGTCAATTAATTCCATCTGATCTAGTGTGTCATTTAGGATTAATGTTTCTTTGCTGATTTTTTGTTTAGAGGATTTGTCCAGTGGTGATAGTGCGGTATTAAAGTCTCCTACTATGATTGTATTGCTGTTAATCTCTCCTGTAATATCCTCCAGTTTTTTTTTTAAGTATTTATGTGCTCCTATATTGGGTGTGTATATGTTTACCAGAGTTATTTACTCTTATTGGATTGTTCCCTTTGTATTATGAAGTGGCCTTCTTTACCTCTTGTTATGTCCTTCAGTTTGAGATCTAATTTGTCAGATATAAGTATGGGAAACCCAGCTTTTTTTTTCATTTCCATTTGTCTGAAATAAAATCTTCCATCCCTTCAATTTCAATCTGTGTGCATCTCTTTTCCTGAGGTGGGTTTCTTGTAGGCAGCAGATACATGTATCCTGTTTTCTTATCCAATTGGTTACCCTATGTCTTTTGACTGGAACATTTAATCCTTTTACATTTAAAGTTATTATTGATAGGTACTTATCTGTCACCATTTATAGTCTTTACCCCAAGTTCCTTCTTCGCTTCCTACTTCTTTTTATTATAGAAGAACCTTTAACATTTCTTGCTTTGCTGGTTTGCTGGTAATATATTCCCTTAGTCCTTATTTGTCTGTGAAGCTTCTGATTACACCTACAATTTTGATTGAAAGCCTTGCATGGTTCAGTATTCTTGGATTCAGACCCCTCGTTTGCATGTCTTTGTATATTTCATTCCATTGCCTTCTGGCCTGATGAGTTTCTGTTGAGAAATCAGTAGTTAGTCTTATGGGGGTTCCTTTGTAGGTAACTTTCTGTTTCTCTCTGGCCGCCTTTAAGATTCTTACTATGTCATCGGTGTTTGCCAATTTAATGATAATGTGTATTGGTGTCGAATTTTTGGGGTTCATTTTGCTTGGGACTCTGTTAGCTTCTTAGATTTGTATGGGTTTTTTTCTTTCCTATATTGGGGAAATTTTCTGTCATTATTTCTTCAAACAGATTCTCTAATCCTTGCTCAGTTTGCACTCTTTCTGGAACCCCAATTATGCAGATGTTGTTTTGTTTCATGTTATCCCAAAGTTCCCTTAGGCTCTCCTCTTGCTTTTTAATTTTTTTTTTAGAAGCTCCTGTACTTGGGTATTTTTTCCTAACTTGTCCTCCAGCTCACTCTAGAGGATGCAGTCCTCTGCTTCTTCTAATCTACTTTTGATGCTTTCTATTGAGTTCTTTATAGTAGTGATGTCATTTTTAATTTTTTCATGATTATTCTGCATTTCTTCTTTGTTCTGCATTTTTTCTTGTTTCTTCTTCATTTCCTCTTGGCTCTTAACTCATATTGTCGATTTTGTCTTCCATTTTTTTTTCAGCCACCTTATGACCATTTTTCTGAACTCTTTCTCTGGGAGGTCTATATCTTCTTCTATTTCCTTTACTTCCTTTACTGGTGATACCTGCTTTTCTGTCATATGTGGGCTGTTTCTTCATCTGCCCATGGTTTTTCTTCTTTGGGTGTCTGGTTATGTAGTTCTCTCTCCTACATTGATTCAGAGACACAAACTACTACAAAACCAGGTACAAAACACAAGGCACTGAACGGAAATTTATTCACAATGTTAATAACCACAAATAAAGTGACCACTAATGAAAGACAAATTACAGGTAAGTAGAATAATAAGAAGAGGAAAATGAGTAAAAAAGAAAATAAAGGAGTGCCAAACTGAAATTGGGAGAAGGGAGAAAATAAATAAATTAATAATAAAATAAAATAAAATAAAAAGGAGAAGAAGAAGAAAAGAGAAAGAGAAAAAAAGTCACAGAGAAAAGAAGGAGGATAACAGAGAAAAGGGGAATGAAAAACTCCAATGGAATAGCCACTAATCCCAACAAATGCCAGCAAGTAGTACCTGTAGATTAATACAAACCACAAGTAACAAGTAATATCAAGGGAGGCAAGAGAAAAGAGAGGTAAAAATCAAACCAAGCCAAAGCAAACAAAAAGCAAAATAAAACAAGTAGAATAAGCTAAAACAATCTCACAAGAAGTACAAAAAATCGTTATAATCACCGTACAGGCAAACAGCAACAACAGGACATAGAGGAAAACAACCTTTTGGATAATGAAGACAAGAAGAGAGAGGTTTATACGGACTTGGAGTAGGGGATTTGAAATATAAGTGTGGTGAAATTTTAACCAGGTAAGGAGAAAGAATAGGAAGAATCTAAAGTTGGAAAAGGAAAAGAGAAACAAGAAAACAAAATGGGAAAAGTTAGGAAGAGAGTTTTGCATAAAAGTAGAGTTGAGATAGAGTAAAGTTATGCTAAAAGAAAGATAAAAATAGAATGTAGAACTCTAATCCCAAAGTAAAATAAAGAGAAAAAAAAAATGACACTTTTTTTCCCAAAAAGGTAAAATAGTAGTAGTAATAATACTAGTTGAAAACAAAAATGTAATAATTAAAAAGGTAGAAAGGAGAAAAGAAAAAAATAGTTTTTAAATTAAAATATGCAAATAAATAAATGAATAAATAATTTAAAAAAAAGAAAAAGAAAAAAAAAATAGAATGGGCAGTAGTGGATGTCATTCACTTTCACTATTGTTCTGCTTGGCACTCCTGTTCCCCAGTCGGGAGGGTATTGCAGTTCCCTGTGTTCTACTGCTGAGGTGTGTTTTAATCTCTTTATTCTTTTGTGGTTATGCCAGAGTCAATTTGTGCATCATCCACTGGGTGGCAGTGTTTTAGAATTGACCTCTAAGACTAAGCACAGGACCTCTCTAGGCTGTCCTTAGATCTTGCTACTCTGTGGTTCTCAAAACCAGTTCGTGGGGATTCAAGTAGCCGGGACACTGTGATAACTCCCAGGCTGTCCTGCCTCAGATCAAAATAAGTCGTTTTTTAGAGTTCCCCTCTGTCAACTCTGAGAGTCCCCTTCCACACTTAGGGATCATGCCCTGTCCCAAATCCAGAAGCAGCTTTCATGCAGCCCAGCTCCCACAGTGTGCGCATCTCTGTTCTGCGGGACAAGAGACCTCACATTATCCCAGACAAATTCTGACCTTTCCGTGTGGTGTGTGGAGCTCATCTTAGTCCGTGTGTCTGTGCCGACTGGAGAGTGGTGTTCTGGGTCCCCTGGCTGTTTGGTGGGTGCTGCAGCTGTAGCTTTTCAGACTGCATTGGCATTCACCTCCCTATGCAAGATGGTGCGGTCTCCGCATTCACGCTGGGTGGCTCTGGCAGACAAAAACTCATGGCAGTGGGCTGCCTGTTCAGGGACCCCCATCCAGCAGTCCCCCACCTTCTCCTAGAGGATAACTGACTCTTAATTTGCCAACAAACACTCCCAGTGCGACTCTTAGCTGCTCTCTCTCCCTCTGCCCAGTGACAAGGCTCCAGAAGCGTCTGTCTATTCCACTGCCATTTTCCCCCCCTGGGCTTAATCTTCTACTTTCACTTTTTTCTTTTTTAAATATTTGAACATCCTTAGGTATGCATATTGTTTAATCATCCTATTTTGGCAAAGGTACAAAATCTAAAGCAAATAAATTTGCCTGGATTTGGTCATGATATTTAGACAAGTTTAGAATGGCTAAATATAAAAATGATACAGAAACTGTGGTGGCTGAGAGACATTGGTGTTTGCTTCATTATTGTCATAGAAATTTTGTATAAAAATAAATTTGACAAGCTTTGTTATATTGGGTGAAATTGGAAAAGTTGTTTGTGTAATTTCTTTGGTGATTAACTGACTGAAGTTTTAATGATGCCATTGAAGAGAAAAATAATGAAACATCATTCTTAACAATTGATACCTGGCAGCATAGAAAATGATCCACATTTAGAAAATTTACCTTCAATACAGCTGTTAGATTAACATTACATTTTAGAGGTTGGAAGAAAATTGAGATATGGAGCCTGGCATTTTTACTCAATTATCAAAATGAGTAATTTTCAAAAAAGTGTTTTGAAGTCATTTCATACTGCTTTCCAAAATGGTTGCACTGATCTGCATTCCCACCAACAATGCACTAGGGTCTCCCTTTCTCTACATCCTCACCAGCAATTGTTGTTTGTTGGTTTATTGATTTAAGTGTAAATTAAAGGAACTGAAAATATTTTCTCAAATATCCAAAATTATGTCCAGGCAATAAATAAGTTATACAAAGGAAAAAAAAAAACAACAATCCTTGTAAAATAGAACTCCCAGGATGATACCTCAATTTTAGGAGTGCTTCAAGGCTTATCTGGATCTAACAAGCCAGGATAGATTACTTTCAGTAAATCCCTAGTATTTAAAACAAGTTATTAGGGGGAGTCTGAAATGGCTTTAAGATAGTGATTTTGGGATGTCTGAGGCCAGATTGTAATAATTAGACACAAATATCCCCAACCTGGCCAACTATGTGTGTCTAGGAATGTAAATATATGTATAAAACCATAATTCTAGAAAAATATATACATATTTAACTTCTTTGAAAAAAAACACAAAGGATAAGAAAATAAATTTCTATATGGGGTTAAATTCAATAATACACAGTTATCTTCTGATATTTAAATATATATTTTGTATTTAATACAAACTTTGAGCAATCTCTTATATTGTCTACATTTATATCTATATTTTAAACAGTAAGAATTAGTGTTTGTTTGAGTGAAAAATCATAAAACTAATTAAATATGTATTTTCTTTACTATATTTCACTAAGAACATATGTCAAGATCTAAAAATTTTAATAACATGGATTAAAAAATAAGCCTGAATGAGTAGCTGTGGTCACAGACACCATGGCATTCCCAGAATGTAATAATCAAAGCTTTTCTCTCCTCTTTTATGACAACAAAATGGTTACAAGTTTTATTTTGAAATTTTTATATGTAATATGTCATTTAAGTCTCTAATTTATACACTTGGGAAGAAAAATTTAGTTTATCTTTTCAATGGTTATTATGACTATTAGTTTCAAATAACAGGTACATGCACTGGCTTAATCAATGTGGGACACTGCTATAATAATGCAAGCATAACTTGTAGAACTGAAGAGCAAGTGTAAATTTAGTTCTCAGAATCTGCCTGGAAATAGGAGTTGGAAGGTGTTAAGCTTCACTTTGTGTCTGCTTCTATTTTCTCTCTGAAACATAAACTTGTTTTTATTTTCCTACCCATTTATAGTATAACAATAAGAAACATACACAAAAAAACACTAACAACAACAAACCAACCAATCAACAACAACAACAAAAAAAACTAAACTAGACAAACTAAGTTTGTCAATACTCCTGATGACCCCGAGTTGAAATGTGTGGCAGCAAATTTTTTTTTCTCAGTTCCCAAAGTTAAATTCCTAGGGCATCTTTGGGGAATGGAATTCCAGGGTCCTGCCTGGACTGCTGAGATGACAAGGTCATGTTGTACCGAAGAGCTGCCTGTGTAAGTCCTGCCATCCTGTGGTAGAATAGAGAAAGAAATGCCAAATAAGAGTGACATGGAGAGATGGGGGCAAGAGAATGTTCTCAAGGAATCCATTATCAATATAAATACTCTATTTTGAAACTCCAAAATAAACTCCAAAATCACTTAATAGAGAAGCCACTGAGTTGATAAAGATCTTGCTTTGCCTTAACATGAATTCATATTTTTTCTTTATTCATTAAGGCATTACAAATGTGTCCCTATCCCCCCATTGTCCTCTCATCCCCCAGTCATGCCCTCACCCTCACCCCCTGTTACTTACGTCCATCGCTTATGCTTATACATATGCATACAAGTCCTTTGGTTGATCTCTCCCCCTTACCCTCACCCTCCCTTACCTTCCCTGTGAGGTTTGAGCATTTGATTGATGCTTCTCTGTCTCTAGATTTGTTTTTGTTCATCGGTTTATGTTGTTCATTATAATCCACAAATGAGTGAGATCATGTGGTATTTATCTTCCTCTGACTGACTTATTTCACTTAGCATAATGCTCTCCAGCTCCATCCAAGCTGTTGCAAATGGTAGGAGTTCCTTCCTTTTTTTAGCAGCATAGTATTCCATTTTGTAGATGTGCCAAAGTTTTTTAATCCACTCATCTGCTGTTGGGCACTTATGCTGATTCTAAATCTTAGCTATTGTAAATTGTGCTGCTATGAACATAGGAATACATATGTTCTTTCTGATTGGTGTTTCTAGTTTCTTGGGATATATTTCTAGAAGTGGGATTACTGGTTCAAATGGAAGTTCCATTTTTTAGTTTTTTGAGGAAACTCCATACTGGTCTCCACAGTGGCTGCACCAATCTGCATTTCCACCAGCAGTGCATGAGGGTTCCTTTTTCTCCACATCTTTGCCAGTATTTGTCATTTGTTTATTTGTTAATGATAGCCATTCTGACAGTTGTGAGATGGTACCTCATTGTCATTTTGATTTGCATCTCTCAAATGATTAGTGACTTTCCTTATGCCTTCTTTCAAAAAGTATCTATTTAGATCCATTGTCCATTTTTTACATCGGGTTATCTTCTTTTAAGTTAAGCTGGATGAGTTCCCTATAAATGTTGGGGATTAAACCTTTATTGGGGGTATCCTTGGCAAATATGTTCTCCCATGCAGTGGGTTTTCTTGCTGTTTTGTTGATGGTTTCTTTTGCTGTGCATAAGCTTTTTATTTTGATGTAGTCTCCTTTGTATATTTTCTCTTATGTTTCCATTGCCGGTTTCTTTTGCTGTGCATAAGCTTTTTATTTTGATGTAGTCTCCTTTGTATATTTTCTCTTTTGTTTCCATTGCCCTAGGAGCTGTGTGGGTGAAGATATTGCTTTGGCATATATCTGAGATTTTGCTGCCTATGGATTCCTCTAACATTTTTATGGTTTTCCATCTTATGTTTAAGTCCTTTGTCTACTTTGAGTTTATTTTTGTGTATGGTGTAAGTTGGTGATCTAGTTTTATTTATTTATTTATTTTGCATGTGTCTCCCAAATTTCCCAGTACCACTTATTGAAGAGACTGTCTTAATTCTATTTTATGTTCTTGCCTCCTTTATCAAATATTGAGCATAGTGATTTGGGTCGATTTCTGGGTTCTCTATTCTATTCCATTGGTCTACAATGTCTGTACTTGTGCCAGGAACAGGCAGTTTTGAGAACAGTGGCTTTGTAATATATCTTGATATCTGGTATTGACATCCCTCCTACTTTGTTCTTCTTTCTCAAGATTGATGCAGCTATTTGGGTTTTGTTTTGTTTTTCAGATGAATTATTAGAGAGTTCTTTCTAGAACCGTGAAATATGCTGTTGGTATTTTAATGGGGAATGCATTAAATCTGTAGATTGCTTTGGATGGTATGCTCATTTTAATGGTGTTAATTCTACCAATTCATGAACACAGTATGTTCTTTCATCTGTTTATATCTTCTTCTATCTCTTTTTTTCAATGTCCTTTAATTTTCTGAGTAGAAATCGTTTACTTTCTTAGGTCTATTCCTGGATATCTTATTTTTGTGTGTGCAGTGGTAAATAGGATTGCTTTTTAAATCTTTCTTTCTGTAAGTTCATTATTGGTGTATAAAATGCCATAGATTTCTTGGCATTAATTTTATATCCTGCTACATTGTCAATTCATTTATTAAGTCTAATAATTTTTTGATGGAATCTTTAGAGTTTTCTATGTACAATATCATGTCATCTATGAATAATGGCAACTTTACTTCTTCTTTTCCAATTTGGATGCCTTTTATTTCTTCTTGTATGATCTCTTCAGCTAGTACTTCCAGTACTATGTTGGACAAGAGTGGTGAAAGTGGGCATCCCTGTCTTGTTCCTGTTCTTAAGGGAAATGGTTTTAGTTTTAGTCCATTGAGTATGATGTTGGCTGTAGGTTTGTCATATAAGGATTTTATTATGTTGAGGTATGATTCTTCTATTCCCACTTTGCTGAGTGTTTTTAACAGAAAAGGGTGTTGGATTTTGTCAAATGCTTTTTCTGCATCAATTGATGTGATTATGTGATATTTGTCTCTCAATTTGTTTATGTGATGTATCACATTTATTGATTAGTAGATATTGTACCAGCCTTGCATCCCTGGAATAAAACCCACTTGGTCATGATGTATAATCTTTCCAGTGTAATGCTAGATCAAGTTTGCTAGAAATTTGTTGAGGATTTTAGTATCTCTGTTCATCAGGGATAATGGCCTGTAATTCTCTTTCTTTATAGTGTCTTTATCTGGTTTTGTGATTAAAGTAATGTTGGTTTCATAGAAAGTTTAGAAGTGTGCCTTTCTCTTTAACTTTTTTGAAATAGTCTTTGAAGGACTGGTTATAGTTCTTTGAATGTTCAGTAAAACTCCCCAGTGAAGCCATCTGGTCCAGGGCTTTTGTTTAATGGAAGCTTTTTATTACTGTTTTAATTTCATCAGTAGTTATTGGCCCTCCTGATTGAGTTTTGGAAGCTTGTATTTTTCTGGGAATGTGTCCATTTTGTCGAGGTTGTCCAGTTTGTTGGAGTAGAGTTGTTCATAGTATTTTTATTTTACAACCCTTTGTATATCTATGGGGTAAGTTGTTACTTCAACTCTTTCATTTCTGATTTTATTTATTTGGGTTCTCTCTCTTTGTTTCTTGGTGAGCCTGGATAGAGGTTCATCAATCTTGTTTGTCCTTTCAAAGAACCAGCTCTTGGTTTCATTGATCTTTTTTTTTTTTTTGTCTCTATGTCATTTATTTCTGCTCTGATCTTTATTATTTCCTTCCTTCTGGATACCATGGACTTTTATTGTTGCTCTCTTTCTAATTATCTGAGTTGCAAGGTTAGATAATTTATTACCAGTTTTTCTTGTTTTTTGAGGTAGGCCTGTAGAGTTATGAAATTCCCTCTCAAGATTGCTTTCATTGTATCCCATATATTTTGGATATTTGTGTTTTCATTGTCATTTGTTTCCAGGATGCTTTTTTAAAAAATATATTTCATTGATTTTTTTACAGAGAGGAAGGGAGAGGGATAGAAAGAAACATCGATGAGAGAGAGAGATCGATCAGCTGCCTCCTGCACGCCCCACACTGGAGATGTGCCTGCAAGCAAGGTACATGCCCTTGACCAGAATCGAACCTGGGACCTTTCAGTCAGCAGGCTGACGCTCTATCCACTGAGCCAAACCGGTCTTGGCTCCAGGATACTTTTTACTTCTTCTTTGATCTTTTTGGTAATCCAATCATTATTTAATAGCATACTATTTAACCTCCAAGTGTTTGATTTTTTCATTGTTTTTATTGCAGTTGATTTTTTAGTTTTATGCCATTGTGATCTGAGACGATGCTTGCTATGATTTCTATCCTCTTGAATTTGAGGAGGCTTTTTCTGTGTCCTAATATGTGATCGATCTTTAAAAATGTCCCATGTGCACAAGAGAAGAATGTATATTCTGTAGCTTTAGGGTGAAATATTCTGAAGATGTCAATTAAGTCCATCGATCTAGTGAGTCATTTAATATTGCTGTTTCTTTGCTTATGTTTTTGTTGTCTTTGGGGTATTGAAGTCCCCTACTATGACTGTATTGCTATCGATCTCTCCCTTGATATCTTCCAGAAGTTGTTTTATGTATTTGAGTTCTCCTGTATTGGTGCATATATGTTTACCAGAATTATATCTTCTTATTGAATTGTCCATTTAGTATTATGTTGTGTCTTTCTTTATCTCTTGTTATGGCCTTTCTTTTGAGGTCTATTTTGTCAGATATAAGTATTGCAACTCCTGCTTTTTTCTCATTTCCATTTGCCTGAATTTTTTTTTTCCCATCCGTTCACTCTCAGTCTGTGTGAATCATTTGTTCTGAGGTTGGTCTCTTACAGACAGCAAATATATGGGTCAAGTTTTCTTATCAATTAAGCTACCCTATATCTTTTGATTGGAGCATTTAATCTATTTACATTTAATGTTATATTGTTAAGTACTTATTTGTCATCTTTTTTTTTCTTAATGTTTGTGTTTCTTCTTGCCTTTCTGTTTCATCTTTTTATAGCAGTTCCTTTAGCATTTCTTGCATTTCTGGCTTGGTGATAATAAACTCTTTTAGCCCTTTTTTGTCTGTTAAGCTCCTGAATGATAACCTTGCTGGATATGGTGTTCTTGGATTCAGTCCCTTGCTTTGCATCACTTTGTGTATCTCATTCCATTCCCTGGTGGCCTGGTGTGATTTTGTTGAGAAATCAGTTGATATTCTAATAGGAGATCCCTTGTAGGTAACTTTCTTTTTCTGTCAGCCTTTAAGATTCTTACTTTGTTGGTATTTGCCAACTTAATTATGATGTGTCTTGGTATTGGTCTTTTGGGGTTCATCTTGTTTGGGACTCTATGTGCTTCTTAGACTGGCATAGTTTTTTTTCTTGTCAATATCAGGTAAGTTTTTTGTCATTATTTCTACAAACAGGTTTTCTATTCCTTGTTTCTCTTCCTCACCTTCTGGTATCCCAATTATACAATTATTGTTTTGTTTTGTGTTATCCCAAAGTTTCCTTAGACTCCCTGCTTGCTTTTAAAATTTCCTTTTCAGTTGCTGCTGTGTTTGTGCATTTTTTTCTTACCTTGTCTTCTAATTCGTTGATATGGTCCTCAGCCTCTTCCAATCTACTGTTTGAGCCTTACTTGTGTTCTTTCTTGCAGATATGTCATTCTTCATTTCTTCTTAGTTCCTGTTCATGTTGGATATAGTCTCATTCAGCTCCTTGTAATTCTTCTTGAGTTGTGTGTATTTGTCATCCAGCCATTTGAGCATCCTTATAACCATTACTCTAAATTCTTTCTCTGACAAGTTATTTGCCTCAATTTCATTTAACTCCCTTTCTGGTTAGTCCTCTTTTTATTTTCTTTGGAGATCGCTTTTTGGTCTTCCCATGTTTTGCTGCAACATTTTAATTATAGATGTGATTGCTTTGCCACCCAGGTTCTTTTGGGGATGGTTCTACTAGCATAATCTCTCAGGTCTCCTGGGCTTGCTAATCTAACATAGCTCCCTATTGAGCTTTTGGGTTTTCTTGATGTAGGCCTGTGAGCTGGAAAGGCACAACTGTGGTATCTAGAAGTCAGAAGCCATGGAGGGGAGTGTCCCAATTTCTGTTGTCTTGCGCTCTTGGTTGAGGTTGTACATGCCCATTGGGAACTCACAGTTGCACTCAGGAGCCAATTGTTGGGGTGGTTGGTCTTAAGATGCTGCACTCTGGAAAGGCGCAACTGTGGTGTCCAGAATTCTGTAGCTGTGGGGTGGGCAAACTCAGCTTTTGGTGTTGCCTCTGTGATTGGATACACACATCCCCTGTGTTGGCTCACAGGGGAACCAGCAGTGCGTTTGCCAGCAGGGTGTACTGACATACTCTGAAGGGTCCTGGCACTAAACCCACATGATTGCAGTGTCTGTGAGCAGGTATCCCAGAAGGGGGAATTTAAAGTTTCTACAGCCCAGCAGTGTGTCCTTTTTTGTATAAGTGCACACCCATTGGGGGCTTAGAGAGCCACCCAAGGCCTGCCTGTAGAGCAGTGGGCTTGGGAAGCCTGCACACTGAAAAAGCATGCAACTGTAGGGTCCAGAGTTCTATAGCTGTGGAATGAACAGACTCAGTTTTTGCTGCTGCACCTGTGATTGGATATGTATGCTTCTAGTGGAGATTCACAGGGGCACCTGTGTTGCATTTGGCAGTGCAGCACACTAAAGCACTCTGAAGGGGCCTGGCACTGAAGCCGTGTAATCAAGGTGTCTATTGGCAGGTATCCAGGATGATTAAATTCAGAATTTTTACTGGTGGGGGAGTGCAGCCCTGTTTGTCCAAGATTGCACTCACTGGAGGCTCAAAGTGGCTCCCAAGAGCACCCCATGGATCGATGGGCTCAAGGGACCTGCTTGCTGGAAATGCACGACTATGGCAGTGCATTTGCTGGAGCAGAGCTCGGATGCACTCTGAGGGACCTGGTGCTGATGTTGCACAGCTGGGGTGTCTGTGGGCAATTATTCAGGAAGAGAGCATTCAGAATTTCTTCTGCGGGCAGCGTGCCCTTGTCTGTACAAAATTACAACCAGAGGGGGTTCATAGTAACTCCCAAGAGTGGCCTGTGAAGTGGTGTGCCCTGGAGGCCTGTGTGCTGGAAACATGCATGTGATTGTGGTCTCTGGAGGTCAGCGGCTGGAGAAGAGGAAAGTTGCACTTACTGCTGCAGGAACAGTGCACCTTTGGAGTGGAGGTCCCAGAGTCTGTGGGTCTGTGGATGGGGCAGCATGATTTTGGCTAGAGTGGCTGCCGGGTCGTGGGCAATGTCCAAGGTCTGTCTGGGTGGTGGTGCTGATGAGTTCCTAGAACAGGCTGCTCTCTTCTTCAAGATGGCATGAGTTTTGTGCCAGAGTCCTGCAGTCCAGGGAGTGCCCTCAGTGGTGGAAGGTTCTCCCTGTCCAGGGGAGTCTGGTCTGCCAGCCCGTGCTGCTTCTGCCAGATTTAACTGTCCCTCACTCACTCACACAAATACCACACATATCCACACACTCTTCTTTCATCCCCTCACTCACTCACTTCCTCTTCCTCACCTCCGTCTTGCCAGTGGACACCTTTTCCATCTCTTAACATGAATTCTTTACTACAATGCATAACCATTTATGCTGATCTCTTCAAGAAGCTTCAGAATACCAGACATGTCTGTATTGGTCTTGCCATGTTCTGTTCCTTTTGCTGGCTACACAGTTAGCAACAAAAGGTTACTGCTTAGCAGTCTATGTGGTGACTAAGGGAAGAGCCCTGACTTTGAGAAACAGGCTATGCTGGATTGTGGAGTTTAACCTTCAAGACACTCCTTTTTAGGTAAGTTTGAATTCAAATTGCTTGCTCTGATGTGAGAGTTACTTTAGAAGCAATAGGCTTATCAGGAGCAGCTGAGTGTTGAATAGGCAGAAACATTTCCCTAGATCCCAGGCAATACCTGTATCTGCAGAAATCACCAGTAGAGGTGTTTCTGAGTCAGCACAGCTGTCAGCAGACCAACAGAAGAACAATAAGGATACATATTTTAGGTCCGGAGTGGTTTCTAAGACCATTTCTTATTTCCCCAAACTTCCCTATATTTTGTAAATGTCTGCTCAATCAGTTGAGGTGGAGTGAGTATGATGCTGTGCTGTGGAACTGAAAAGAGCCAAATTGAACACTTTTAGGATACAATTAGAGATACTGACACTGAGACTTGAACGATGCTCAGATTAACAGGGAATAATTTTGAAGGTTGTTTTATTGGCAGTACTAATTTAAAAAGTGATAGTAAAAATAATAATAATGCTAGCTATTTCTATTGAGTACAATGTTCGAGTGCACAGAACTTTACAATATTATCTTAATCTAAACCAGAAATTTTCAACCTTATATTTTATCTAGGGCACACATAAACTCATTACTAAAATGATGCAGCATACCCAAAAATATATTTTTTGCCATTGTGGCAAAAAAAAGGTATAATTTTGATTCATTCACACCAAAAAGCTATTGTTGTGTTTGCCGTTGTCATTTTTTTTTTGACAATCTAAGGTAAAAGAGGTCAGTGTCCCTTACCTCTTTTAAATAGTCAGATATTTCATGTTTTACAAATACTCAACTATTGCATGTTTTACAAATTTTTTCAACACACCAGTGTGATGCAGAACACCAGTCGAAAATCGCTGATCTAAACAATCCAATTGTTATTCTCATTTTACAAATGATTAATCTGGGGTTCAGATAATTAAGTTTCCCAAAATCCCATAGCCAGAAAACAATGAAGCTAATGTGGCTACAGTCTGAGCTCTCCACCACTTTGCTAAACTGCCACTTCTATATATGCCACACACGCACACATACATACTGAGAACAGATTGCAAATTCATCTTGAGAAACCAAGTAAAGTGCAATATAAAGACACTCTCTTAGAGGACTCCCAGTAGCAAATATGTGGTTACCTTTCCACATATTTTTGAGATATTTGTCTTTAGATACTAAACCTAAGGTATTTCTACATCTGTTTCAAATTATGTATTTTGCTTTATCTGTAAAATTGCAAAACTTTATATCATTAGCACTAAGCAAACATGTGTTCTTTATTATGTTTTATTCTATTCATATTGAAATAGTTATTAAAATAGCACCATAGTTTCTCTGTGCTCTTTATTTGTACTATTTTAACAGCAAATAAAATGTTTTATTGTTAGCATAACGAGCCATATGAAAATTTGAGGGTTCTTATTCTTTATTTTTTTTTTGCAAATTATCAACCATGATAAAATATTAAAATGTTGTAACTCAGAGTTTATTAAAAATAACTCCCATTCTAATAAAATATATCTCCAAATGTTTAAGAGGAATTGAAAAGCCTCTTTAAAAATAGCTTGTCATTATTCACCATATTAGGAATTTAAAACATGGATTCACTTCCTTTTTTTCTGAAGAACATTTTTCCTTTTTGACTTATGTGATGTTTCATTCACGCTTGTCTATCTCTCTGGCTGTTCCCCTCACTCTACCTTGATATATGTGTTTGGCAAAGCATAGTCTGTTACACTAGAGCGTTTATTTTTAAAATCTTTTTTTCTTGAGAGTATTATAGATGTCCCCTTTTCCCCAACTCATTGCCCCATCTACCTAGTTTCTGTCCCACTCCAGCTCTTAACACCCTATTGTTTGTGTCCATAGGTAATACATATCCTATATAATAAAAGAGAAACGTGTAAATTGAACATACTTCTGCTATGATCACCAGCCAATCAGGAGTGAGTATACAAATAAACACAACAAAGATGGAAGGTTAATTTGCATACACAGGTGCCAGGCAGAGAGCAGAGTGGGAAAGCTGGTGGAGAGTGGAGCAGCTTTGGGGAACTTGGCTCACCAAGCCACAGACAGGGAACAGAAAGGGAGAGCTGAGAGCTTGAAGGACTTGGTAGAGTGGGAGGCCATGGGATGGAGACAGCAGGAAGGGAAAACCAAGAGTGTGGGGAGCATCAGGAATTCTGGGAATAGTAGTTCTGGTGGCAGCTCCAGGACTGGAAGCAGAAGCTCAGAGTGTGGGGAGCCCTAGGAATGCTGGGAATCACAGTTCTGGTGGAAGATGGATCTCTTAGACATGAGAGCAAAGTGAGCCTGGAGCAAGTTACTGTTGTGGTGGGAATGGAGAGAAAGCAAAGTCAGAGTATCTAGGAAAAATTAAAGGGAATATATCCTAAAACTTCCAGGAAATCTCCACCAATAAAGCAAAGAAAAAAAATGCCTCTATTATTCTGTGAGCAACAAACCAAACTGGGTTGTGGTCTCAGATAATTCACTCATATGATTATATGATTGCAAAGACAGACAGAAACTCCTGGATTGGAGAGGGCTACCCTGAGGGCTCCCAGATTGGAGAGGGTGCAGTTCGGGCTGAGGGGACACCCCCACACCCCCTGCATGAATCTTTGTATGTATATAAGATCTTTGGCAAATCTCTTTCCCCTTTCTCTTCCCCTTCCCCCTTCCCTCTGAGATTCATCAGTCTGTTCCATGTTTCCATGCTACTGGCTTTATTTTACTCAATAGTTTATTTTGTTCATTGAATTTCTTGTTAATTTATTTTTTATTTTTAGATTCAATTGTTGATAAATATGTACTTATTGCTTTTATTGTTTATATTTTTTATCTTATTTTTCCTGGCTGCTGCTGCTGCTTCTTCTTCTTCTTCTTCTTCTTCTTCTTCTTCTTCTTCTTCTTCTT
>JAAGEH010000286.1:43275109-43410840 GCA_011751065.1 Lasiurus cinereus | reverse complement strand
TTCTTCTTCTTCTTCTTCTTCTTCTTCTTCTTCTTCTTCTTCTTCTTTCCTCTTCTTAAAGAATAACCTTCAACATTTTATGTAATACTGATTTGTGGTGGTAAACTACTTTAGGTTTTACTTGTCTGTGAAGCTCTTTACCTAACCTTCAATTCTAAATGATAGCTCTGCTGGGTAGAGTAATCTTGGTTGTAGGTCCTTGCTCTTCATCACTTTGAATATATCTTGCCCTCCCTTTTGGCCTGCAAAGTTTCTGTTGAGAAATCAGCTGACAGTGGTATGGGCACTCCCTTGTAGATAACTGTTTTTTTCCAGCATAGTAATTTAAGATTCTCTCTTTGTTTTTAACCTTTGGCATTTCAATTATGATACATCTTGATGTAGATCTCTTTTGGGGAGGTCCTAGCACATGAACAATGATTCCTGTTTGGGATAAAGTCATACCCAAGTTCCTGTCCAGATGCCAGACAATCCAATTTCTCCCCATTTGTCCCTGGTTCCCCCAAAGCTGCCACTTAGTGCTGGAACTCAGAGGGAGCAGGACCATGTAATTTCATGTGCCAGCCCTTTAAGAGGAACTGCCTCAGACTCCAGCAGCTTCCTTGTCATGAAGCTATAATCCTCACTAGTTTTTATAGCCTAAAGTTACAGGGACCCCTCTTCCTAGGTCTGGAACTCTGGGGTAGTAGTCTAGTGTGAGATTGGGACCCCTTGCCCCTCACAGGAGGCCTCCACAATGGAGATATCCTTCCCTTTTAAGAAATGGGTGTTGGACCAGCCATTCTGCACCTCACCCCCTTCTACCTGTCTTGATGTGCTTTCTTCTTTACTTACCTAGTTCTACGACTTCTATGTGAAAGCTTTTGATATTTTATTCCACCAGAAAAATAAAAAGCGTCATTTGTAGTGGTTTCAATGATTCTGTGTAGTTGCAAGGAGCATAGACAGAGACATCCAGGATTCATATCTCTGTGCACTTATAAGATGTGTGACTGGTGGGAAACTGAAGCCTTCACAATTTTGTTTCTTTATCTTAAAAATTTAGAAAATGGTAATGTTTTGGCCATAGGGATACTGACAGGATTAAAATGACATAATATGAATAAAAATCATGGGGCAACATAAGCACTTAAATAACATAGGCTGTTTATTTTAACCCTAACCTCTCAACCACATTCAAATTCCATATTTCCCTTTCTCACCCTCCAGATTGAGTGTTTAGTAGTTTGTAATAAACACTCAGTGGTTGAGTTCATGTATTTTAAGATGAATAGTAAAATGAAAAGATATTTTGGGCCTGAAGGAAGGAATACCTGAAAGATGACTTCTATGGTTATTCGGGCATAAAACAGGGGGGTCTGAGCTAAGAAAATTGCAATAGGCGTGGAGAGAATGACCTTTGAAAAGGGAGCTTGTATGACCTCAAGACTGACTATATGTGTAGAAGAAAATAAGCAAGTAGGATAATTTCTGGTGATTGGAATACTAAATGAATTGATAACTTATTAATACAGAGAATTGATATTGTTGACAGTGGCAATGAAAGTAACAGTAAAAGGGGTGAACAGCTTGGTGTTGGACAGTCTACAAGTTAACTTCCTATAAGAAATTCAGTTAGGTCTGCTCAATAAATATAAGTATGACTCATATATATATATATATATATATATATATATATATATATAGTCATATTATACATACGTATATATGTGGTCTAAAACTCATGTATGGGTATACATATACATTTATAAGTTATTAGCACACAAATATGCATAACATCACTTAAGGAAAATTTGAAGAGTGTGAGAAGAAAATTGAACCAAGAAAGGGATGCTTTGCAACACCAACTATAAATAATACATGAAAGAAGAAGATCCCAGCATAGTAATTAAGAAAGAATGTCCAGAAATATAAAAGAACAATCTTGAGATACTGTTTCATGAGACACACAAGTTTTATGGGAGTTGAGAATAAATTCATTTTAAGAATAGGAATATAATGCAATCTAGCTGCAGTATATGCCATCCAGAGGGGATATTCCCAACTTAAAAGAATCCCTGAGATTTGGGAACTTAGACATACTTAAAAGTTTCTAAGAGCATTTCCACTTGAATAGTTGAATTGGAAGGCAGGCATACTTCAGTGGATTGAAAAAAAGAGAATTGGAATGTGAAACAGGAAAATAAAAATATTCTGTTTAAAACCTTTGTTGTGAAGAAGAAAAATGGTGTAGCTATAGTAGGCCACAAGTAAATAAAGGTCAGGTAAAAACTGTTTGTGTGTTTGGTTTTGGAGATGATGTAAATAAGTATTACATATTTTTACATAAAGTAAAAAAGTATTACCTATTTTTTTTCTACTGGAACAATATGAGAAACGTGGTTATATTTATGCTAGTAGCTCTCAAGCTTTTTCACTCCTTTTACTCATCAGGAAAAAAAAAGAATAAGGTGTGTGTTGAGGCGGAGAAGACCAAGAAAAGCAAGAACAAGAACCTTTATGAGAGGAAAGAAACAATAGACTGAGAAATTTGGAGTCACAGATAAGATAGAGGATGATCCATGAGGCAAGATCTCTTTTCTGCTATATTCCTGCTATTACTACTACTAATCACACTTGATCTTAGCCAAAAGGCCGAGAAGCAATTAAAGAACATAATTGAAGGGACACGAACATGTTTCTTTTAGGACACCTTTTCCAGGAGAAATATGAACTGTTCAAATAGACTTTGTACTCCATAGTAAAACCTTAGTGAGGCAAGTATTAGCAGGACAAATTAAATATATTCTGAATAACACTATATTTAAACTATTCAATTCAGTATGCTTATAAAGTTTCTTATATTGAATGTATCTAAAGGTAATCTTATCTAATAAAGAGCGAATGTCCTAATTGACTTCCACACCCTCAAAGTTGGCAGTGCTCACAGCCATAAGATGGCAGCACCCAGTCCTCTCAGCCTTGCCTGGGCAGCAGGTGTGTCACACAACCAGGCCTGCTCCCAGGCAGGTCCAGCTGCTCTGCGCACCTGCCTAAGGAGTCTCCCAGTCCTCTTAGCCCTTCAGCCACCAAGGGCTGGTTCTAGGCACAGGCAAGCCTTGGATGGCAGCTGCCCAGCTGACCAGGGCAGGCTTGAAGCACAGGTAACGAGGGCCAGCCAAGGCATGTGCTACCAGCAATGGCAGCAGCAGAGGTGTGATGGGAGTGTCACCTTCCCTTGATCACTGGGTTTCCTCCTGGCCCAGAGGATTCTCTAACTGTGAGAGGGGGCAGGCCAGACTGAGGAACCCTCCCTCCAGTGCACTGAGCCTCTAAAGAGAAAGATGCAAATTGACCATACCTTCATGATAGCCAAAAGCCAATCAGGAAGAGATTGCAAATCAGTGGGACTAAGGTGGAGCTGGCCACAGAGCCAGCCAGAGCAAGCGGGAGGCTTGGGTTGCTCCTGGAAATGAGGGAAGCCAAACTTCCAGCCCACTGGGATGAAGGAGAGGCCTGTGAGCAGAAGACACAAAGCTGGCCCTGGCAGGCATGCAGCAGGCTTGGGTTGCTCCTGGCAATAAAGGAAGCCAAGCTTCCTGCTTGCCTGGGCAGCAGCCAAAGGAGGGACCTGGGAGCAGAGGACAGGAATCCAGCCTGGGCAGGTGCACAGAAAGCTTGGGTCACCATTGCCCAGGCTGGCTGCTGAGGGTGGGGCCTGCAAAAGGCCCTCAGCCCCTTACCCAGGCTGGCCATGCACCCAAGGGGTGAGGGTCACTGCTGGGGGGCATAGCCAGCCTGCAAACAGCCATAAGCCCCTCACCCAGGCTCGCCAAGCACCCCAGTGGGAACCCCCATCCTGAAGGGGTATGTACAACCTGAAAACTGCCCTCATTCCCTTACCCAAGGTGGCCACACACCCCAAGCAGGGAACCTCAACCCATGGGGGCATAGCTGGCCTGCAAACCACCACAAGCCCCTTGACCAAGCTGTCCTACTCCCCAAGGAATCCCCACCCTGATCTGGGACACCCTTTAGGGCAAACCACCCAGCTCTTACCTATGCACCAGGCCTCTATCTATACTAATAAAAGGGTAATATGCTAATTACACTGAGAGACCTTCCAGATGTCCTTCTGGACAAAACCATGGTGTGGGGCCAAGGTAGAGGTGGTTAGGGGCCAAAAGGGGAGGGCAGTTGTGGGTGATCAGGTCAGGATGGGACCGAAGTTGTGGGTGATCAAGCTGGCAAGGTGGGGTGCAGTTGGGAGCAAGCAGGTCAGCAGGCAAAATGGTTAGGGGCAATCAGGCAGGCAAGCAGGTGAGCAGTTAGGAGCCAGCAGTCCTGGCTTGTGAAAGGAATGTCCGACTGCTGGTTTAGGCCTGATCCCTATAGTCCCAGATTGGAGAGGGTACAGACTGGGCTGAGGGATACCGCCCCCCCACTCCCTACATGAATTTCGTACACCAGGCCACTAGCATATATAGAATTAAATATCTCCTAGACACATTGGATTGGATGCCTAATGTTCCTTTGTAAATGTTATGATTTATCAAATTGGTTTTATTTATTTGTGTGTGTTTTTTTACTTTTAGAAATAATTTTAATCTTTCTTCATATCATTTTTTCTAAGATTTCCTAGGATTAAAGATAATCTTAAAATAAATTTAAATGATATATTTTGAGAGTCCTGTGAGTTGAGTCAACATTCATTAGAATTCCTTTCTAATTAAATGTCCTACAATGGAAAAGCTGATAAACAAAACAAAAACAAAAACAAAAACAAAAACAAAAACAAAAACAAAAACAAAAACAAAAACAAAAAACAAACAAAAACAAAACAAAACAAAACAAAAAACAAACAAAAAAGATAGGTAGATAAATAGATGATAGATAGATAGATAGATAAATAGATATTATTTTCAAATTCCTTCTCAGGTATAATTCCATGAAACTATGATCCTTCTAAGCATGTGCAATTAAATAGTCTCAGAAGGAAGAAGTGAACAGTGAGTAGAAAAGACACTCGGGGACTCAGGGATTTGGCTCATTTTGAAAGCATGGGGACAGAGGTTTAAGTTCTAATGTACAGTTTCTAGCATTCTAAATGCCTAATGTTTGATGAGTATCATTGGGGCTTTTATTAAAAGAGACTTACATATGATTGAACATTTCCTATATTTTATTGTTGCTAGACATCTTGAAGATTATTTTAGCTCTCTAAATAATTGCTTTCAACTTCACCTAGTTAGGGCAAGATAAGCAAAAACAGCAGCAAATAATTAAAGAGAAAGTTATAGGTTAAAAACTATACATGGATAAAATAATTCTCCAAATCAATCTCCAGGGACACAAGGGTCAGGCAGAGAAAGATAAGAGTCTAGATCTAGAAGGAAGAGTAGGTGAAAGAAGAAAAGGCCAAGGGTAACAATGGAAAAAGCATGAATCACAATAGTCTCATAAATGCCATTGAAGACTTTCCAAATACTGGATTTAAATTCAGGGCCATACATTATTAGTAGACTTTACAGCATCCAGATACCAACCAGATCACATATATTCTCCATTACCACCTACAGTGTCAAACACTTAGGTACCTTAGCCAGCTCATACTATCCTGCCTCAGTATCTTAGGACTCCCCAGGAATGCTCACTCTCATTTCAACAAGACCAGTTCAGATATATAAAAACATCCACTTGGAATAGTGTACTTCTTAGGTTTGATTTATTTCATACTAGAGGCCTGGTACATAAATTTGTGCATGGGTGGGGTCCAAGGGAGGTGAGGTGGAACTGGGACATGATTGGCCCTCCAGGCAGGCAGTGGGATACCTTTGCTGGCCCAGGATCTGGATCTGTCCCACTGAAGTTTGGGGCAGTTGTCGGGAGCCACCTGATGGCTGCTTTTATATCCTTTCTTCCTTGCAGAAAGTCTAGGTATGGGAAGCAGCCATGGTGTACGAGGCCCACTTCCAGGAGGCTGGTGGTGCTATTGGGATTGTGCTGGTGGTGCTAGTCCATCATTACCTGGCCTGTTCTCCAGAGATTGGACCTGCAGGACTATTGAGGGGGAGAGTGGCTGCTGCCTGGCTGGTGAGCCCCCAGGATAGGTCTCTCAGCTGAGCAGATCTCTCACTATGGGAGTGCACTGACCACCAGGGAGCAGTTCCTGTGTTGAGCATTTGCCCCCTAGTGGTCAGTATGCATCATAGCCACTGGTCAACCAGTCATTCTGGTCGTTCTGATCATTCAGTCATAAAGGTCGCTTAGGCATATATATATATATATATATATATATATATATATATATATATATATATATGTTTTCTCAGCACAGACACCTAAGAGACTAATTCATAGGTTCATATTTCATCATGCTTTTTTCCCTTTTAGAGTAATAATCTTCATTACCTAACAAATTCTATAGTAACCTTGTTCTGTCTCTTTAGAAGTCTTTCCTCTTTGCTCTGCAATCTTAAAAGTCTTTCTTTCCCAGGACCACTGCCTTATATCCTCCAGGAAGCTTTTCAGGATTCCAGCAGAGACTCTGCACATTCATTCAATTGGATTGCAGCATCTGTTGCCTCATTTGCTTTTTAAAGATCCTATCTAATAGAAGAGTAATATGCAAATTGACCATCACTCCAACACACAAGATGGCTGCCCCCATGTGGGCAAAGATGGCTGCTCCCATGTGAACAAAACATGGTTGCCACAAGAAGGATGGCAGGGGAGGGCAGTAGTGGGAAATCAGGCCAGCAGAGGAGGGCAGTTGGGAGGGACCCAGCCTGCAGGAGAGGGAAGTTGGGGGCGACCAGGCCAGCAGGGGAGGGCAGTTAGGCATCGATCAGGCTGGCAGGGGAGTGGTTAGGGGGTCTTCGGGCTGGCAGGCAGAAGTGGTTGGGGCAGTCAGGCAGGCAGGCAGGCAAGCAGTTGGGAGTCAGCAGCCCTGGATTGGGAGAGGGATATCTGACTCCTGTTTAGGCCTGATCTCACTGGGGAGTTGGACATCCCTCGAGGGGTCCCAGATTGGAGAGGGTGCAGGCTGAGTTGATGTACACACACACACACACACACACACACACACACACACACATACACACACAGGTTTTATATATATATATATGCTATGCTATGCTGATGGCTGACTTTAAAAAAAATCTTTATTTTTGAAAGTATTACATATGTCCTCCTTTTTCCCCTGTTGGAAAGTATGGAACTTGTTTTGAAAAGTCTGTAAAGAGGATTCTTTGAAAGGTCATAGGCCTCTTGGGGACTGTGCAGAAGGTGATAGCCCCTACCTTGACTTTTCAAACAAGTCTGAGCTCCAGGGTATTTTACTAGAATCTTTATGTTTAGAATTCAAAAAGTCCTTTTTTGAAAGACACTACAAATGCAGGTGCTTTCTCAAGAATGCTTTCCCTTCTGATTGTATCTAGAGGTTAATTTTAGTTCATGCTGTTGTTACAATAAAAGCTAACGAGGCAGTCAAGCAAAGCTATTTGCTCCTAAAGCAAAATAGTCCCTTAACCTCTCTTTCACACAAACATATGTCAGAGTAATCTGCCAGTAAGCCTCCATTAGCCCCCTCAAGCCCTCACCCACCCCCTGCCCCAGGCCTTCAGCACTATTTTCTATGTCCATGGGTTATGCATATAGGCATACAAGGTCTTCGTTGATCCCTTCGCACCACCCACTCTTCTCCACCTTCCCTCTGATATTCTATATTCTATTCCATGCTTCCAATCTCTTGATCCACTCCATTGATCAGTTTATTTGTTGTTTAGATTCCACATATGAATGAGATTATGTGATACTTGTCTTTCTCTGACTGACGTACTTAGTATACTTTCCAGGTCCCTCCATGCTGTCTCAAAGGGAAAAAGATTCTTTTTTTTTTTTACTGCTGCCTAGTATTCCATGGTATAGATGTACCATATCTTTTTTGTCCACTCATCTATTGATGGGCACTTGATCTGTTTTCAGGTTTTAGCTATTGTAAATTGTGCTACTATAAACTAAGGGGTGCATACATTATTTATAATTGTTGTTTCAGTTTTCTTAAGATATATCTCTAGAAGTGGAATCAGTGGGTCAAATGGCAGTTCCATATTTAATTTTTTTCAGGAAACTACATGTTGTTTTCCATAATAGTTGCATCAGTCTAAATCCCCACCCTTACTTGTACTAGGGTTCCCTTTTCTCCATATCCTTGCTATCACTTTTCATTTGTTGATTTATTAATGGTAGCCATTCTGATAGGTGTGAGGTGATACCTTATTGTCATTTTAATTTTCATCTCTTTGATCAGTGACTGAGCATTTTTTCATATGTCTCTTGACCATCTCTTTGTCCTCTTTGGGGAAGTATTTATTTAGGTCCTGTGCCTGATTTTTCATTGGGTTGTTTGCTTTCATTTTGTTGTTTTATGCATTCCATATATTTTTTATATTAACCCTTTATCTGATGTATCATTGCCAAATATGTTCTCCCATACAGTGGGCTCCCTTTTTGTTTTGTTTTATTATTTTTTGATGTGCAGCAACTTTTTGTTTTTCTGTAGACCCATTTATTTATTTTCTCCTTAGTTTCTTTTGCCTTAGGAGATGTATCTGTAATCATATTTCTATGAGAGATGTCTGAGTTTTTGCCTATGGCTTCCCTAGGATTTTTATGGTTTCACAACTGACTTATCCATTTTGAGTTTTTACTTATGTATGATGTAAGTTGGTGGTCTAGTTTCATTTTTTGTATGTATCTGCCCAATTTTTTCAACATCATTTATTAAATAGAATCCCTTATCTCCTTTGCATGTTCTTGTCTCCATTGCTAAATGTTAATTGAATGTAATGGCTTAGGTCAATTTCTGTGGTTTCTGTTGTTATGTTCCATGAATCTATATACTTATTCTTTTGCTATTAGTAGGCTGTTTTGATTACAATGGCTCTGTAGTATAACTTGAAATCTGATGTGATTTCTCCAACTTTATTCTTCTTTCTAAAAATCGCTGCAGCTATTCAGGGTCTTTTTGGATTTCATATAAATTTTTGGAATATTTGTTCTAGCTCTGTGAAATATGCCATTGGTATTTTAATAGGGATTTCATTGAATCTATAGATTGCCTTGACTAGTATGAACATTTTAATTATGTTGATACTACCAATTCTTGAACATGGTATATTCTTTTACTTGTTTATATCTTTTTCTATCTCTTTTTTCAACATTCTGTAATTTTCCTAGTACAGGTCTGTTGCCTCCTTGGTTAAGTTTATTCCTAAGTATCTCAATTTGTTTGTTGCTATGATAAATGGTTTTTGTTATTGATATTGTTTTGTTTTGTTTATTTTTAGTTTCTCTCTCTGAGAATTCATTATTGGTGTATAAAAAAGCCAATTTGATTTTTGGGTGCTGATTTTGTATCCTGCCCATTGCCAAGTTCATTTATTAAATCTAGTAGTTTTTTGGTGAAGTCTTTAGGGTTTTCTACATACAATATCATACCAGCTGTGAATAATGAGAATTTTACTTACCCTTTTCTAATTGGATGCCTTCTAATTCTTCTTCTTTTATAATTTAATAAATCATTATTGTTCAGATTGTTACAATTGTTCCTCTTTTTCCCTCATAGCTCCCCTCCACCCAGTTCCCACTCCACCCTCTGCCCTTGCCCCTGCTCCCACTGTCTTGATCCATAGGTGTACAATTTTTGTCCAGTCTCTTCCCACACCTCCCATACCCTTTCCCTCCAAGAATTGTCAATCCACACACTTTCTATGTCCCTGATTTTATTATATTTGCCAGTTCATTCTGTTCATTAGATTTTTTTTATTCACTTGATTTTTAGATTCACTTGTTGATATATATGTATTTATTGTTCATAATTTTTATCCTTACCTTTTCTCCTTTCTATTCTTAAAGAATACCTTTAGCATTTCATATATTGCTGTTTTGGTGGTGATGAACTCCTTTAGTTTTTTCTTATTTGTGAAACTATCTATCCTTCAATTCTGAATGATAGCTTTGCTGGGTAGAGTAATCTTGGTTGTAGGTTCTTGCTATTCATCACTTTGAATATTTCTTGCCACACCCATCTGGCCTGCATCGTTTCAGCTGACAGTCATATGGATGCTCGCTTGTAGGTAACTAGCTGTTTTTCTTTTGTTGCTTTTCATATTCTCTCTTTGTCTTTTGCTCTTGGCATTTTAATTGTAATGTGTCTTGGTGTGGTCCTTTTTGGGTTCCTTTTGTTTAGGGTTCTCTGAGCTTCCTGGGCTTGTAAGTTTACTTCTTTCACCAAGTGGGGGAAGTTTTCTGTCATTATTTCTTCAAATAGGCTTTCAGTATCTTGCTCTCTTCTTCTGCCACCCCAGTAATTCGATGTTGGTACACTTGAAGTTATCCCAGAGGCTCCTTACACTATCTTCATATTTTTGGATTCTTTTTTTCTTTTTTGCTTTTCCAGTTAAGTGTTTTTTGCTTCTTTGTATTTTAAATCTTTGAGTGGATTCTTGTGATCCTATGTATATATATATATTTTAAATTTCAGTCAGTGTATGCTTAATTTCTAGTTGGTCCTTTTTAATACCTTTGAGAGTTCCACTAAAATTATTGGCCTTTTCTAGAAAATTCTTGAAAAACCTTGTAACTGTGGTTTTGAACTCTATATCCAGTTGTTTCCTTTCCTCCATTTCTTTAATTTGTGATCTGTTTCTTTGTATCCACATTTTGTCTGTTTCTCTGAGTTGATAGAGTGGCTTTCTGTGCTAGGTGTCCTCCCCAGTGGCTTAGCCTCCCCAGTTACCTGAGATAAACACTCTTGGTGCACCCCTTTGTGGGCTGTGTGCACAGTCTTGTTGTAGTTAAGCCTTGATTGGTGTTTGTATCACTGGAAGGAATTGACCTCCAGGCCAATTGGCTGTGAGGATCATCCATGTCTATGCTGGAAAAACTTCTGTGTTGGAGACACCCTTATGGGAGAAGACTTGCAAAAGCCTCTGTGCTCAGCTTGAATGGGGCAGAGTCTCAGGGCTGAACAGACACATTAGTTTCCTGTCAGCTCTGCCCTAACAGGCCCCTGTGTTTCAGTGTCTCATAGTAATTGCTGCAAGCACCTCTGAGAGAAAGCCGTCCTTGAGTTCTACCTGCTGCCAGAAAGTCTGATTTCTCCTCGAATTAGTCTGAGTCCCCAGAGTCGCACCCAGAACTTGAGATTAATACAGTCAGGAGCTTTTGTATCCCTCACGCTTGAGAAAGCTAGCCACATACTCAGTTGCCCACCCTCTCCACATGCGCACCTTGGTACCTCTGCCTTCTACAGCTCCTCTGAGTCTCAGTATGCTTTCCTCTTTCCTTCTAGTTGTAGAATTTCTACTCATCCAGCCTTTCTTTGGTTCTGAATGATGTCCATTTTGTCTTTTAGTTGTAGTTTTGAAATTGTTGTGTGAGGCAGCAGTTTAGGTGTTTGCCTATGTGGTTTCTTCTTAATTCTTCTTCTTATCTGATAGCTATGCCTGGGACTTCCAATACTGTGTTGAATAAGATTGGTGAAAGCAGACATCCCTATTTTGTTCCTGTTCTTAAGAGAAATGGTATTAGTTTTTGCCTATTGAGTATAATGTTCTCTGTAGGTTTATCATATATGGCCTTTATCATGTTAAGATATGCTCCCTATATTTACACTTTGCTGAGAGTTTTTATCACAACTAAATGTTGGATTTTGTCAAGTGCTTTTTTATCTCTATTGATATGATAATGTGATATTTTTGTATTTCAATTTGTTTATGTGATGCATCATGTTTATTTATTTGCTAATATTGTACAAGTCTTACATCCCTGGAATAAATTCCACTTGGTCATGTTGTATGCTCTTTTTAATATATTGCTGGATCCCACTTGCTAGAATTGTATTGAGGATTTTAGCATCTATGTTCATTGGGGATATTGGCCTTTAATTCTCTTTCTTAGTAGTGTCTTTATCTGGTTTTGGGTTTAGGATCATCCTGGCCTCATATAAAGAGCTTGGAAGTGTTCCTTCTTCTTGGATTTTTTGCAATAGTTTGAAGAGTATATGTGTTAGTTTTTCTTTGAATATTTGGTAAAATATTTGGTGAAACCGACAGACCCAGGCTTTTGTTTGGTGGGAGGGTTTTTTTTTTTAATTACTGGTTCTATTTCATCTGTTGATATTGACCTATTCAGATTTTCTGACTCTTCCTGATTCAGTTTTATGAGATTGTATTTCCCTAGGAATTTGTTAATTTCATCCATATTCTCCAGTTTATTGACATATAGTTGTTTATACTATTTTTAAAAATCATTTGTATTTCTGTAGGGTCAGTGGTTACTTCTCCACTGTCCTTTCTGATTTTATTTATTTTGATCCTCTCTTTTTGTTTCTTTATGGCTAATAGCTCATCAATCTTATTTATCCTTTTAAAGAATCACCTCTTGATTTAATTTAGTTTGTGTATTATTATTTTTTTAGTCTCTATGTCATTTATTTCTGTTCTAATCTTTATTAGTTCCTCCCATTTACTTATTCTGGGCTTTTCTTGTTGTTATATTTTTAGTTCTTTAAGTTGCCAGATCAAATAATTTATTTTTTTATTTTTCTTATTTTTTGAGGTAGGCCTGTAATGCTATGAACTTCCCTCTCAGGACGGCTTTTGTGCATCTCAGAGATTTCAGGTTGTTGTGTGTTCCTTTCCATTTGTTTCCAGGAAGTTTTTTATTTCTTTCATGATCTTTTTGGTAACCCATTCATTGTTTAATAACATGCTATTTAGCCTCCATGTGTTTGCATGTAGTTGATTTCTAATTTCATTCCATTGTGATCTAAGAAGATGCTTAATATGATTTCAATCTTCTTGAAATTCTATAGACTTGTTTTGTATCATAACATGTGATCTATCTTTGTGAATGATACATGTGCACTTGAGAAGAATGTATATTCTGCTACATTGGGGAGAAATGTTTTGTAAATGTCAATTAAATTCATCTTGATCCAATGGGTCCTTTAGAGTCTCTGTTTCCTTATTTTGTATAAGATCTAATCATGAGGTCATGGAGATGTTAAAGTCCCCAACTATTACTGTATTAAGGTATTATTGTCAATCTATCCCTTAAAGTCCTATATAAGTTGTATATATATTCTAGTGGCCTGGTGCATGAAATTTGTGCAGGGGGGGTGTCCCTCAGCTCGGCCTACACCCTCTCCAATCTGGGACCCTTTGGGGGATATCTGAATGCCAGTTTAAACCCGGCAGTTGGACATTTCTCTCACAATTCAGGATCACTAGCTCCTAACCACTCAACTTTCTGCCTCCCTGATCACTCCTAACCACTCTGCCTGCTGGCCTGCTCACCCCAAACTGCCCCCCTGCCAGCCTTATTGCCCCTAATCGCCTCTGCCTTGGCTCTGCCACTATGGCTTTATCTTGAAGGTCTCCTGGTCTAATTAGCATATTACCTTTTATTAATATATATATACACACACAGACACACACACACAGATACATATGCATGCTGTATATTTTAGGTGTTCCTATATTGGGTGCATATATATTTATTAGGATTATATTTTCTTGTTGAATTGATTCCTTTAGTATTATGTAGTGACCTTTGTTGTCTCTTGTGCCGCCCTTCATTTTAAAGTCCATTTGGAGTATTGGTACTCCAGCTTCTTTTTCTTTTACATTTTCATGGAAAAATTTTTTCCATCTCTTGACTCTCATCCTGTGTGTGTATTTTGTTTTGAGGTGAGTCTCTTGTAGACAGCAAAT
The DNA here is from genome assembly GCA_011751065.1 of Lasiurus cinereus. Taxonomy (NCBI): domain Eukaryota; kingdom Metazoa; phylum Chordata; class Mammalia; order Chiroptera; family Vespertilionidae; genus Lasiurus; species Lasiurus cinereus. The sequence continues at coordinate 43,397,080 of JAAGEH010000286.1, read as the reverse complement.
AGTTGAGTAATGTTTTTGTATCCATTTTGCTTCTTTATGTCTTTTGATTATAGCATGTAATCCACTTAAATTTAAGGTTATTGTTGATAGGCACTTATTTATTGCCATTTTAATTATCTATGCCTAGGTTTCTCTCTGCATTTCTTCTTCTCATCACAGCAGTCCCCTTAGCATTTTTGTAATGCTGGCTTGGTGGTAATGTACTCCTTTAGACTTTTTTCTTTGTCTGAGAAATTCTTTATTTGACCATCTATTTTAAGTGATACCTTTGCTGGATATAGTAATTTTTGTTTCAGATCTTTACTTTCCATTTACTTGAGTATTTCGAAATGCTATTTCCTTCTGGTCTGCAGAGTTTCTGATAAGTAATCATATGACAGCTTTATGGGAACTCTTTTGTAGGTAACAATGTGCTTTCTCTAGATGCCTTTAAGATTCTCTTTTTGTATTTAATTTTGGCATTTTTATTATGATGTGTTTGGGTATGGGGCTATTTGGGTTCTTCTTGCTTGGAGTTCTCTGTGCCTCCTGAACTTATGTGACTTTTTTCTTTACGAGGCTAAGGAATTTTCTGCCATTATTTCTTCAAACTTGTTCTCTATCCCTTTGTCCTTTTCTTTCTCTCTGGCACACCTGCTATTTAAATATTGTTATGTTTCACATTGTTTAGCACTTCTCTTAAGCTGTCATCCTGTTTTTTAAATTGCTTTTGTCATTTTTGGTTCTCTGATTGATTTTTTTTTCACCCTGTCTTCTAATTCATGGATTTGATTCACAGCTTTCCCCAACTTGCTGTGTGTTCCTTCAAATGTCTTCTTTATTTGTGTTATGTCATTCTTTATTTCTGTTTTTTTTAATTTTCATTAATTTTTTATACATATCTCCCCATTGCCCCACCTCCCTCCCAGGCATACCCCAACCCCCCAGTGTCTATGTTCATTGGTTATGCTTATATGCATGCATACAAGTCCTTTGATTGATCTCTTATCTACCTCACCTAACTTTAATCTTCCTGCTGTAATTTCACAGTCTGTTTGAAGATTTACTGTCTCTGTATCTATCCTTTTGTTCATCAGTTTATAATGTTCTTTATTATCCCCCAATGAGTGCGATCATGTGATGCTTCTCCTTCATTGACTGGCTTATTTTACTAAGCATAAGGCTCTCCAGTTCCAACCAGGTTGCTGCAAATGGTAAGAATTCTTTCTTTTTAATGGCAGCATAGAATTCCATTGTGTAGATGTACCACAGTTTTCTGATCCACTCATCTGCTGACGGGCACCTAGGCTGTTTCCAAATTGTGGCTATTGTAAATTGTGCTGCTATGAACATAGGGGTGCATAAATCCTTTCTGATTGGTGTTTGTAATTTCTTAGGATAAATTCCTAAGAGTGGTATTACAGGGTCAAATGGGAGATCCATTTTTAGTTTTTTGAGGAAACTCCATACTGTTCTCCACAGTGGCTGCACCAGTCTGCATTCCCACCAACAGTGCACAAGGGTTCCTTTTTCTCTGCATCCTCGCCAACACTTGTCATTTGTTGATTTGTGGATGATTGACATTCTGCCAGGTGTAAGATGGTATCGCATTGTCATTTTGATTTGCATCTCTTGGATGATTAATGACTTTGAACATGTTTTCATGTGTCTCTTGGCCTTCCTTCTGTCGTGTTTTGAAAAGGTTCTATTTAGATCCCTTACCCATTTTTTTTATTGGATCCTTCATCTTCTTTTTATTAAGTTGTATAAGTTGGCTGTAGATTTTAGAGATTAAACCTTTATCAGTGATAGCATTTGCAAATATGTTCTCCCATGCATTGATCTTTCTTGTTGTTTTGTTGATGGTTTCTTTTGCTGTGCAAAAGCTTTTTATTTTGATGTAGTCCCATTTGTTTATTTTTTCTTTAGCTTCTTTGCCTTTGGAGCAGTATCAGTGAAGAAGTTCTTTCAGCATATATCTGCAATTGTGCTGCCTATGGATTCCTCTAGTATTTTTATGGTTTCCCTTCTAATGTTTAAGTCCTGTATCCATTTTGAGTTTATTTTTGTATTTGGTGTAAGTTGGTGGTCCAGTTTCAATTTTTTGCATGTATCTGTCCAATTTTCCCAACACCATTTATTGAAGAGGCTATCTTGGCTCCATTGAATGTTCATGCCTCCTTTGTCAAATATTAATTGAGCATAGTGGTTTGGGTGGATATCTGGGTTCTCTATTCTATTCCATTGATCTATATGTCTGTTCTTGTGCCAGTACCAGGCTGTTTTGAGAACAGTTGCTTTGTAGTATAGCTTGAAGTCTGGTATTGAGATCCCACCTACTTTATTCTTTTTTCTCAGAATTGCTGTAGCTATCCGTGGTCTTTTTTTGTTCCAGATGAATCTATGAAGAATTCTTTGTAGGTCTGTGAAATATGTCGTTGGTATTTTAATGGGTAGTGCGTTGAATCTGTAGATTGCTTTGGGTAGTATGGACATTTTAATGATGTTGATTCTCCCAATCCATGAGCATGGTATGCTCTGCCATCTGTTAACATCTTCCTCTATCTCTTTTTTCAGTGTCCTGTAGTTTTCTGCATAAAGGTCTTTTACCTCTTTAGTTAGGTTTATTCCTAGGTATCTTAATTTTTTTGGTGAGATGGTAAATGGGATTGCTTTTTTAGTTTCTCTTTCTATAATTTCACTGTTAGTGTATAGAAATGCCACAGAGTTCTTAGCATTAATTTTGTATCCTGCTACATTGCCGAATTCAATAATTAAGTCAATTAGTTTTGGAATGGAGTCCTTTGGGTTTTTTTAAGTACAATATCATGTCATCTGCAAATAAGGACAGCTTTACTTCTTCTTTTCCAATTTGGATGCCTTTTATTTCTTCTTTTTGTCTAATTGCAATGGCTAATACTTCCAGTACTATGCGAACAGGAGAGGTGAGAGTGGGCATCCCTGTCTTGTTCCTGTTCTTAGGGGAAATGGTTTTAGTTTTTGCCCATTGAGTATGATGTTAGCTGTGGGTTTATCATATATGGCTTTTAGGATGTTGAGGTATGATCCTTCTATTCCCACTTTGCTGAGAGTTTTTATCAAGAAAGGATGTTGGATTTTGTCAAATGCTTTTTCTTCATCAATTGATGTGACTATGTGATTTTTATCTCTCAATTTGTTTATGTGATGTATCAAATTTATTGATTTGCGGATATTGAACCATCCCTGCATTCCTGGGATGAATCCTGCTTGGTCATGGTGTATAATCTTTCTGATGTACTGCTGGATCCGGTTTGCTAGAATTTTGTTGAGGATTTTAGCATCTATGTTCATGAGAGATATTGGCCTATAATTCTCTTTCATTGTGTTGTCTTTATCTGGTTTTGGTATTAGGGTGATGCTGGCTTCATAGAAGGTGTTTGGTAGTATTCCTTCTTCTTGAATGTTTTTGAATAGTCTGAGGAGGATAGGTTTTAATTCTTCCTTGAATGTTTGCTAAAACTCTCCTGTGTAGCCATCTGGACCCGGGCTTTTATTTGCTGGAAGCTTTTTGATGACTGCTTCAATTTCTTCCATAGTTATTGGACTATTGAGATGTTTGGCTTCCTCCTCATTGAGTTTTGGGAGGTTATATTTTTCTAAGAAAATGTCCATTTCTTGCAGGTTGTCCAATTTGTTGGAATAGAGTTGTTCATAGTATTTTTTAACAATCCTTTGTATTTCCACAGGGTCTGTTGTTATTTATCCTCTTTCATTTCTGATTTTGTTTATTTGGGTCTTCTCTCTTTGCTTCTTGGTGAGCCTGGCTAGGGGTCCATCAATCTTGTTTATCCTTTCAAAGAACCAGCTGTTTGTTTTGTTGACCTTTTGAATTGTTTCTTTGGTCTCCAAGTTGTTTATCTCCACTCTGATCTTCACTATTTCCTTCCTTCTGAGTACACTGAGCTTTTCTGGTTGCTCACGTTCTAGCTTTTTGAGTTGTAGGTTTAGGTGATTTATTACCATTGTTTCCTGTTTTTTGCAGTAGGCTTGTAGGGCTATGACCTTCCCTCTCAAGACTGTTTTCACTGTGTCCCATAAATTTTGTATTGTTGTGTTGTCATTGTCATTTGTTGCCATGATGTTTTTTATTTCTTCCTTGATCACTCTGGTTACCCAGTCGTTGTTTAAAAGCATGCTGTTTAGTCTCCATGTGTTTGATTTCTTTCTATTATTTTTATTATAGTTGATTTCCAGTTTTATGCCACTGTGGTCTGAGAAAATGCTTGATATGATTTCTATCTTCTTGAATTTGAAGAGACTTTTCTTATGACCCAACATATGATCTATCTTTGAAAATGACCCATGTGCACTGGAGAAGAATGTATATTCTGTGGCTTTGGGGTGAAATGTTCTGAAGATGTCAATTAATTCCATCTGTTCTAGTGAGTCATTTAGGATTGATGTTTTTTTGCTTATTTTTTGTTTAGAGGATTTGTCCAATGGTGGCAGTCGGGTATTAAAGTCTCCTACTATGATTGTATTGCTGCAATATCTCCCTTAATATCCTCCAAGAGTTTTTTTTTTATGTATTTAGGTGCTCCTATATTGGGTGCATATATGTTTACCAGAGTTATTTCTTCTTGTTGGATTGTTCCCTTTAGTATTATGAAGTGGCCTTCTTTATCTCTTGTTATGTCCTTCACTTTGAGATGTAATTTGTCAGATATTAGTATTGCAACCCCAGCTTTTTTTTCATTTCCATTTGCCTGAAATACCATGTTACATCCCTTCACCCTCAATCTGTGTGCATCTCTTTTCCTAAGGTGGGTTTCTTGCAGACAGCAGATATATGGATCATGTTTTCTTATCCAATCGGTTACCCTATGTCTTTGCATTGGAGCATTTAATCCGTTTACATTTAAAGTTATTATTGATAAGTACTTATCTCTTGCCATTTTTAGCCCTTCTTTGCTTCCTCTTTCTTTTTATTACAGCAGACCTTTTGACATTTCTTGCTTTGCTGGTTTGGTGGTCATATATTCCCTTAGTCCTTTTTTGTCTGTGAAGCTTTTGATTTCACCTTCAATTTTGATTGAGAGTCTCGCAGTCTACAGTATTCTTGGATTCAGACCCTTCCTTTGCATGACTTTGTATATTTCATTCCATTCTCTTCTGGCCTGACGAGTTTCTGTTCAGAAGTCAGTAGCTAGTCTTATGGGGGTTCTTTGTAGGTAACTTTCTGTTTCTCTCTGGCTGCTTTTAAGATTCTTACTTTGTCGTCGGTGTTTGCCAATTTAATTATAATCTGCCTCGGTGTCGGTTTGTTGGGATTCATTTTGCTTGGGACTCTATGAGCTTCTTGGATTTGTGTGGGTTTTTTCTTTTCTATATTGGGGAAATTTTCTGTCATTATTTCTTCAAACATGTTCTCTAATCCTTGTTCAGTGTCCACTCTTTCTGGAACCCCAATTATGCGGATGTTATTTTGTTTCATGTTATCCCAAAGTTCCCTTAGACTCTCTTCTTGATTTTTAACTTTTTTTTCTAGAAGCTGCTGTACTTGGGTATTTTTTCATACCGTGTCTTCTAGCTCACTGATGCGGTCCTCTGCTTCTTCTAGTCTACTTTTGATGCTTTCTATTGAGTTCTTTATAGCAGTGATGTCATTATTCATTTCTTCCTGTTTATTCTGCACCTCCTCTAGTTTCTTCTGCATTTCTTCTTCATGCTTCTTCACCTCCTCTAGGTTCTTCTTCATTTCCTCTTGGCTCTTTTTCATTTCCTCTTGGCTCTTACTCATATTGTCAAATTTGTCTTCCATTCTTTTCAACCACATTATGATAATTTCTCTGAACTCTTTCTCTGGTAGGCTTATTTCTGGTTCTATTTCGTTTACTTCCTTTTCTGGTCAAACCTGCCTTTCTGTCTTTTTGTGCTGTTTCTTTTTCTGCTCATGGTCTTTCTTCTCTGGGTGTCTGGTTATGTAGTGCTCTCTCCTACGTTGATTGAAAGGCACAAACTACAACACGACCAGGTACAGCACACAAGGCACTTTCCGTGTGCTCTGTGGATCTCTGATTCCGCCTCGTGTCTGCGCAGATTGGAGCGCGGAGTTCTGGGTCCCTGGTCCCTGGCTGCTCAATGGGTGCCCAGCCGAAGGCTTCAGACCACCGCAGACATCCACCTCCCACTGCAAGATTGCTCGGGCTCCGCATTCGCGCTGGTGGCTCCGGCGGACAAAAACCCTGTGGCAGTGGGGCTGCCTGGCCGGGAGAGCCCCCTCCAGCAGTTCCCTGCCTTCCCCTGGAGGACAACTGACTCCTAGCTTGCCAACAAATACTCCCAATGCGACTCTCAGCCGCTCTCTCTCCCTCTGCCCAGCGACAAAGCTCCAGACGCGTCCGTCTACTCCGCCGCCATTTTCTCCTCCCTCTGCAGGAACCGCATGCCTTTCTTTGTAGAGCACTTGATACAAATAAATAAATAAAATGAAGTGCAAAGTATGGCTTTAGCCTTGAAATGGCCCAGCTCCTCAGGGGATGTAAAGACCAAACTGTAAAGTCATGATGATGTATTTTGTAAAGTATACTGAAGTCACTGCATTTAGAAAAGCTAATTCATGTGATAAAAATTGTGACAAGAACAGAGTTTGGCACAAAAAGCAATCCACTCACGGGACAGACAATACAGTTGATAACAGAAATAAAAAACTGGGTGAATGTAGCCCAATTTTAGTATAAAGTCAGATTAATATCCTGTGTTGTTGGCTAAAAGTAGGATGCCCAGGAAATTGCAGAAACTTACAAACTGTACTTTTTTTTTTAGTTCATATATATATTTTTAATTTTTTTAACCCTTACTGTTGAAAGTATTACATATGTCCCCCTTTACCCCATTGACCTCTCCCAGCCTGCCCCAATCCCCAAACCCAGGCTTTCAGCCCCCTATTGTCTATGTCCATGGGTTATGCTTATATGCATGCAAGTTCCTTTTCTGATTTCTTCCCACCCGCCCACTCTCTCCTGCCTTCCCTCTGAAGTTTGACAGTCTGTTGGAAGCTTCTGTGTCTCTGGATCTAACTTTTTTCATCAGTTTAAAAACTGTACTTTAGATAACTTTAATGCTTAATCATTCTCAAAAATGGCAATTGAAATATGTGTCTGATCTTCACTTTTATATGTGAGGTGCATCTATCAATGGACTTGTTTTTACATAACATGAACATAATTGGGCCATAATATACGTAATAAAGATCACTCTACATGAACATCACACTTGTTCATGTAAACCAGCATTGGCTCTGCCCCAAGAGACCAGCTTTATTTTCATATCACATTTCATAAAAAAAGAAACTGAGACATAAACGATTAACCTATTTGGCATAGAACACAAGAAATATCTGTGGCAGATATCAAATTAGGATTCTTATTTGCTGGAAGCAGGATTCAAAACTACTTAGTCTTTAATCTGCTGAATACTTCATTTCTTGGGTCATGTCACCATGGGTATAATTGCTGATGTACAGTGGCTATGGGATTGTCTGTCAGGGTAATTTTTTCTATTACTCTGAGGTTTGCAGCTATGAGAGACTAGTTTCAGTTCCAAGAATATCATTGGAGACATATGGGTATGTACACAAATACATAGATATGCATTTTCAAATTTAAAAACAGTTAAGTGTGTGAAAGAGGAAGCTCACATAAACCTAATGCAGTGGACTTTTTTTGTATGGGAATATGCTGTCACTATGAACTTATAAATAGTCATCCTTGACACTGGAACATCTAACCAACCAAAGAGATGACTACTGTATATTCAAAATTGTCTAGGACAGTCTTACTATAACATAGTTGCATTCTTTTTAAAAGGAAGCTCATTGAATATATAAATGCTTGTGATTTATTAAAACTTTTTAAATAATTTATCCATTTGCATAAATTCATAAATATTAAATATATTTGACAAACAGGATGTCTAAGTATTAAGTTTATCATAAGCATAAAAATTGAATTCAGGAAAATTATATATGCACTAGAGGCCCAGTACATGAAATTTATGTGTGTGTTGGGGAGGGGGGGCGGGTCTCCTCATCCCAGTCTGCACCCTCTCACAATCCTAGACTACTGGCTCCTAATCACTCATCTGCCTACCTGCCTGGTTGACCCTAACTGCAGTCCCCCACCCCCCTGGCCTGATCTCCCCTCACTGCCTCCACTGCCAGCCTGGTTGCCTATTATCGCCCCCCTTGCAGGCCTGGTCACCCCCAACAGCCTCCCTCTGCCAGCCTGGTTGCACCTAATTGCCCCTTCCTCTGTTGGCCTGGTTGCATCATGCAGCCTGCTGTTCCATTGTTTGGTCATCCCTCTCTAACCTCCCTAATGGCCTGGTCATCCCACGCATCCTGTTTGTTCAGCTGTCTTGTTGTCCCTCACTAACCCCCCTGCCAGCCTGGTCATAGGCAGCCATTTTGTGAGGGCATGAGGGTCAATTTGCATATTACCTTTTGATTATATAGGATTATCCAAATTCCCCAATATATTTAAATCACATTCGGTAAAATCAAGACAGCTTTGGAGAGAAAAATATAGCCAATGAAAGGCAATTTAAAGGGATGTGGGTAGAAGGGAGAAAATATTGCCTTTATGATATTTTTGCAGGATAATTTTATTTAGCAGCTGCTATCTCTTTAAATATATTGATGTCATAAATAATGAGTTCCATGTATTCCAGGATCAGAATATTCATTGCAATATGTTACCAAAGTTGTTTTGTACTGAAGTTGACACTATCTTCCTTATTACTAAAAATACATTAAAATTCAGAAAAATATTCATATGTTTATAGAATTTATATATATGTAGATGATTTTTCCAAGGAAAAGTTATACATAGATGAATGTGGATAAATTAATCAACAATATATATTTTATATATCTTTGCATATTAAAATATATGAAATCTTATTTTTAGTTCACATATAGTGAATAGTAGTTACTCTGAAATTTTTATCTTTTAGGTGCATTTAACAAAATACAATGGTGATGAAGTTGATATATGCTACTTGAACTGACTTAAGCATAGGGAGAGAGAAATAAAAACATTAATAAGAAAGGCTCTATGTTTTCTAACAATGAGTAAATTTGAAGTCTTAACTGTTTTAGGATTTATCCACAGATGTATTGTGCTAACTGCAAACTTGTTTTTTTGTGATTTATCAGTTGAAGATTAAATTATTTATTTATCTATTTACTCAGACTTTAATTAAAGGAAGTATTTTATTTGTCACTTGGTCAGTTACAGCTCTTTATTCTCTCCTTAATGAGGCTGTGTGAAAAGCCATTTCAACACTAACCATTGATTTAGTTATACCCATCCTTGGCTCCAACAAAGGCATCTCCCTTTCTCACTCAGTTTTACTTATAAAAGAAAACAATGTCAAAATCAAATGGACACAAAGTCCCCTCCCCTCCCATTCTCTTATCTTCTCCTCTATTGTTTGTCCTTCACCTCCTTTTCTCCTTCCCTTCAGGGTCCCATGAGGCCCAAGAGACTCCAAGAGGCTGGAAATAGAAGCCGTATTGTTAAGTGATAACATGGCCTGGGAAGAAGCAGACCAGATGCTCATATAGGTAACAAAATTAAAGAGTCTGCTGTTTCATAGCAACATCTGCATCCCTGCTGCTGTTCCATACACTTGGGCTGTGCAGCACCTCTTCTTTAGCTACAATTTCTCTTTAAAGGCTATGGTGTTTCTTTTAATCAAATGTTATTATTATAGGCACATACAATTTATATTTCCTTGAGAGATGGAGAATTTGTTCTAGGTCTGTGAAATATGCTATTGGTATTTTAATGGGGATTGCATTGAATTGATAAATTGCCCTGGGTAGTATGGATATTTTAATGATGTTGATTCTACCAATCCACGGACACTGCATATTCTTCTGTCTGTTTATGTCTCCCTCTATCTCCGTTTTCAATGTCCTGTAGTTTTCTGAGTACAGGTCTTTTACCTCCTTGTTAAGTTTATTTCTAGGTATTTTAATTTTTTTGATGCAATGGTAAATGGGATTTTATTATTATTTTTTTTTAGTTTCTTTTTTTGTGAGTTTATTATTGGTGTATAAAAAGACCATAGATTCCTGGGCATTAATTTTGTATTCTGCTTCCTTGCTGAATTCATTTATTAAGTCTAGTAGTATTTTGATGGAGTATTTGGAGTTTTCTATGTACAGTATCATGTCACCTATAAATAAGGATTTACTTCTTCTTTTCCAATTTGGATGTCTTTTATTTCTTCTCTTGTCTGATCGCTATGGCTAACACTTCAAGTATTACATCAAGTGGTGAAAGTGGGCATCCCTGTGTTGTTCCTGTTCCTAGGGGAAATGGATTTAGTTATTGCCAATTCAGTCTGATGTTGGCTGTAAGTTTGTCATATAGGGCTTTTATTATGTTGATGTATGATCCCTCTATTCCCATTTTGCTGAGAGATTTTATCAAGAAGGGCGTTGGATTTTGTTAAGTGCTTTTTTTTGTATCAATTGCTTCATTATATGATTTTTGTATCTCAATTTGTTCATGTTATATATCATATTTATTGATTTGCAGATATTTTACCATGCTTGAATCCCCAGAATAAATCCCACTTGGTCATGGTGTATGATATTTCTAATGTAATGCTGGATCTGATTTGCTAGAATTTTGTTGAGAATTTTAGCATCTATGTTCATCATGTTCATCAAGGGTATTGGCCTGTAGTTCTCTTCTTTGTGGTGTGTTTATCTGGTTTTGGGATTAGGGTATTGCTGGATTCATAGAAAGAGCTTGGAAGTATGCTTTTCTCTTGAAATTTTTGGAATAGTCTGAGGAGGATAGATTTTAGTTCTTCTTTTAATCCTTGGTAGAACTCCCCTGTAAAGACATCCAGACCAGGTCTTTTGTTTGCTGGAACATTTTTAATTACTGCTTCAATTTTTTTGGTAGTTAATCTATTCAGATTTCTTTATTCTTCCTGATTGAAATTTGGAAGCTTGTATTTTTCTAAGAATATGTTCATTTTGTCTAGGTTGTCCTGTTTGTTGGTATAAAGTTGTTCATAGTGTTTTTTCATAATCCTTTGTATTGCTGTGGATTGGTTGTTGCTTCATCTCTTTGCTTTCTGATTTTGTTTATTTGGGTCCTCACTCTTTGCTTTTTGATGAGCCTGCCTATAAGTTCATCAATTTTGTTTATCCTTTCAAAGAACCAGCTCTTATTTTTACTAATCTTTTGTACAGTTCTTTTTTTTTGGATTTTTTTTTCTTTCTTGGTCTCTATATCATTTATTTCTGTTCTGATCTTTATTATTTCCTTCCTTCTGGATGCTGTGGGGTTTTCTTGTTGCTTTCTTTCTAATTCTTTGAGTTGTAGGGTTAGATAATTTATCACAATTTTTTCTTATTTATTTATTTATTTATTTATTTATTTATTTATTTATTTAGGTAAATCTGGAGAGCTATGTACTTCCCTCTTTAAGACTGCTTTATCGTGTCCCATATATTTTGGATATTTGTGTTTTCATTGTCATTTGTTTCCAGGATGCTTTTTTTTTTTCTTTGATCTCTTCGGTAATCCAATCATTGTTCAACAGCATGCTATTTAGCTTGCAATTGTTTGTATTTTTTATTGTTTTTATTGTATTTGATTTCTAATTTTATGTCATTGTGATCTGAGAAGATGTTTGATATGATTTCTATCTTCTTCAATTTGAAGTGACTTTGCCTTTATCACAATATGTGGTCTATCATTGAAAATGACTCATGTGTACTTGAGAAGAATGTTTGTTCTGTAGTTTTGGGGTGAAATGTCCTGAAGATATTAATTAATTCCATCTGACATAGTGATTCATTTAGGATTGATGTTTTTTTGCTGATTTTTTCTTTATCCAGTGGTGTTAATGGGGTATTGAAGTCCCCTACTATGATTGCATTGCCTTTGATCTCTTCCTTGATATCTTTCAAAAGATTTTTTTTATGTATTTGAGTTCTCCTGTATTGAGTGGATTTATGTTTACCAGAGTTATAACTTCTTGATGAATTACTCCCTTTAGTATTATGAAGTGGCTTTTCTTGTTATGGTCTTCACTTTGAGGTCTAATTTGTCAGATATTAGTATTGCTACCCCAGCTTTATTTTCATTTTTCATTCACCTGAAAACATTTTTTCCATCCGTTAACTCTCAGTCTGTGTGAGTCCTTTGTTGTGAGGTGCATTTTTTGTAGGCATCAATTATATGGGACATATTTTTTTATCCATTAGGCTACCCTATGCCATTTAATTCATTTATGTTTAAGGGTATTATTGATAGGTACTTGCTTGTTACAATTTTTATTCTTTATGCCTGTGTTCCTTCTTCCCTTCCTATTTCTTCTATTTATAGCAGTCCCTTTAGCATTTCTTGTATTGCTGGTTTGGTGGTAATAAACACTGTTAGCCCGTTTTTTGTCTGTGAAACTCCTGATTTCCCCTTCAATTTTTAATGATAGCTTTGCTAGGTATAGTGTTGTTGGATTCACTCCCTTGCTTTGCATTACTTTGTATATTTCATTTCATTCCCTTCTGGCCTGATGTGTTTCTGTTGAAAAATCAGTTGATTATCTAAAGGGAGATCCCTTGTAGGTAACTTTCTGGCTCTCTTTGTCATTCTTTAAAATTCTTACTTTGTCGTGCAACAGGTTTTTGTATGTTAATGTTATATCCTGTCACTTTATTGAATTCATTTATTTGTTTTAACAGGTTTTTTTTTTCCTTCTGGAATCTTTAGGAATGTCTATATAAATGATCATGTCATCTAAAAACAGAAAAAAAATTATTTTTTTCTTTCTGATTTGGATACCTTCTCTCTCTGTCTGTCTCTCTTGCCTAATTACCCTGAATAGAAATGGAAAGAGTGGGAATCCTCGGCTTGTTCCTGATCTTAGAGGAAAAGCTTTGTTTTTTCCCCTTGAATGTTATTTTGCTCTGGGTTTGTTATATATAGACTTTATTTTTGTTGAGGTACATTACTTCTAGGTTGTTGTAAATTTTAACATGAAAAGATACTGACTTTCCTCAAATGCTTTTTTTGCATTTATTTAAAATATTATAAGATATTTATTCTTTATTTTGTTAGTGTGGTTTGTTAAATTAATTGATTTCACTACGTTTAACCATCCTTGCATCCCAGGAATAAATCCAATTATATCTGGTATATATTTCTTTAAGTATGCTTCCGTACTTGATTTACTAATATTTTATAGAGGATTTTTGCATCTATGTTTATAAAAGATATTTACCTGTGATTTTATTTTCTTACTAGAAGCCCAATGCACGAAAATTCATGCACTGAAGTGTTGGTACCTCAGCCTAGCCTTCCCCCTCTTACAGCACAGAGCCCTCAGGGACAGGAGGCAGCCTAACAATCAGAAAAGGTGATGCCCCCTATCACACCTCTGTTGCTACCACTGCTGGCAGTGCAAGCCTCAGCCTGGCCTTGGTAACCTGTGCCTCAGGCTGGCACTGGGCAGCTGGGCAGCTGCCATCCGAGGTTTGCCTCTGCCTTGGACCAGCCCTGGGCAACTGGGGAAGCTGAGGGGACTAGGATACTCCAGAGGCAAGTGCATGGAGCAGACAGATCTGCCTGGGGGTGGACCTGGTCGAGCCACATGCCTGCCACCCTGGTGGGGCTGAGAGGACTGGGTGCCACAATCTTGTGGCTGTGGGTGCTGCCATCTTTGAGGACATGGCAGTCAATTAGCATATTCCCTCCTTATTAGCTGTGGGCGCCATCTTTGTGAGGGTGTGACAGTCAATTAGCATATTTCCTTTTTATTAAATAGGATAATTTTCTTGCCTGGTTTGGTATTAAGGATAATGCTAACTGCATAAAATGAATTGAGAAGTATTAATTTTTCTTAAATGTTGGGGTTTAGTTTAAAAAGAATTGGTATTAAGTGTTCTGTAATAAATGTTGGCAAAATGCACCAATGCAGTCATCTTGTTCTGGGTTTTTCTTGATTGAGAAATATTTGTTTACTGATTCAATCTTCTTTCCAGTTATAGTTTTATTCCACTCTCTTAATATTTCAAGATTTAGTGTTGTTGGCATATCATTATTTATATAAACTTCAAGATTATATTTGTATTCCAGTGGTATTAATTGCAATGCCTTTTCTTTCATTTCTGATTTTATTTATTGGAGACTTTTTTTTTTGTAGTCTAGCAAAAGGTTTTGTTGGTTTTGTTTATATTTTCAAACAGTCAGCTCTTAATTTCATTGTCTATTGTTTTTTCCTAATCAATATTTTATTTATTTTTGTTCTTTTCTTTGTTTTTACCTTCCTTCTGATAACCTATTTTGTTATTTTTCTAGTTCCTTAATGGGTAAACTTAGGTTGTAATTTTAAAATCTTTCTTTTTTCTCAATGTGGACATTTGTTATTATAAGCTTCTGTTTTAGAACAAATTTGCAGCATCCTAGACATTTTGATATGATGTGTTTCCATTTTCATTTGTTCCATTATTTTTTCATTTTTATTTTTGATTTCTTCTTGACCTCTTGATTGCTCAGAAGTTTGATAATTTCTACAATTTTTAGAAAATTTCCAGCTTATCTATTGTTATTAGTTTTGGTCTTATACCATTGTAGTTGGAAAGTGATTGTGATACTCTCTATTGCATTTTTTATTTTATTTGTGTTCATCAGCTCCAGAATTTCTGTTTTGTCGGAAACCAAACATTGTTCTCACTAAATGGATGTAAACAGGAGGCCAGAAGGCTGGTCAACCTTAACTGCTCTGAAAGGTCAGAGCTAATTACTCACTGTTTAGATGAAAACATTGTTAGCTAAAGCAACCTCTACCTGTTTGTTTCGTGTTAATTTCTGTTTTGTTATTTCCTGCCTAAAGGCTAGGGGTGTGCCCAAAAGCCTTAATAAAAGGGAGAAAAAGGCCAGAGCAAGTGGTAGTCCTTTCCACTAGAGGGGCAGTTCTCAACCTGTGGGTCACGACCCCTTTGGGGGTCGAACGACCCTTTCACAGGGGTCGCCTAAGACTATTGGAAAACACCTATTTTCCATGGTCTTAGGAACCAACACACCGCTCCTTGGTGTAGCAAAATGTAGCAATGTAGTTTACTGTTGTTATATTAAGACTGTGTTACCCATGCTATACCACGATTCAAGACAAAATTTCATTTATTTGTAATTAGAAATAAATATTTCACAATATATAATTACATATAGTTTTTGTGATTAATCACTATGCTTTATGTTCAATTTGTAACAATGAAAATACACCCTGCATATCAGATATTTACATTACAGTTCATAACAGTAGCAAAATTACAGTTATGAAGTAGCAACGGAAATAATTTTATGGTTGGGGGTCACCACCACATGTGGAGCTGTCTTAAAGGGTCACAGCATTAGGAAGGTTGAGAACCACTGTACTAGAAGAAGGCTCCCGCCTGGCCCCCAAAATCGCCAAATTAATGTTTTCTAGTCTCTCATTTCATTTGCGTGTGGCTTCCTTCAGAACCCGAACCCTGAACCTGGAACCTTGAACCACAAGGGCCGTGGAAAGAGGTTCTCACACTGTTTGAATTTTTCTTTTCTTTTTTATTATTAATTAATTTATTTTTTCCCTATTGCCCTCCCCACACCCCAGCACATGGCCCCATCCATCCCCTCTCCCCCCTCCCATTACCCTGCATCCACTGGCCATGGCCATACACACATGTATACAAGTCTTTAGGTTGATCTCCTACAGGCCCCTCCCCCCCAAGCTCCCCTGACTCCCCACTGTAGCATGACAGTCTGTTCATTGCTTCTTTGCCTCTGCATCTGCTTCTCCCCAACATCCCCTGATTCTTGTCTTGAAAAACATCTTGCCCCTGTAAGCTAGAAATAAACCCAGAAGAGCCAAAGAAAAATTATTGAGTCCCAGTTTCAATGTCAGATAGATTTGAGTCCCAGTTTCAATGTCAAACAGTCCCTTATGTGTACATGTCATCAATGGTATCTGGATAGTGGACAGATGGTGGTAATGCTGGTCCGACCTTCTCTGGTTTGGTCCTAGGCATCCTGTAGCGATGCACAGCTGCTAACTGTTCGCATGGCAAGGCGTAGTCAGTGTCTTCTAACTCTGGACTGTTTCTCCTCTTGCCTTCGTGGTTGGTGCAGACCTGTCAGTTCCTCTCTGTTGCAGGAGTCCACTTGGTCTTGGAGTTGTTTTCTAAAAATATATAAACATATTCTTGACCAAGAGTTGATAAAAGAATCTTTTCTATAAAATTGACTTGGGGTCCTTTTTATTTTTGCCCAAATGATTTTCCTTTTGACACCATGTGTGTTTTTCATGGGTGTCTTGCTGTTAGTATTACAAATGAAAATTAATTTTCTAAAGTGAAAACTTTCTAGATGTAATTTACTTACCAGATATTTTTCCTTACATGATAGTATCCTACTCTCCCCCCACTTTTTTCTGATTAATGGAGAATTTGGTAAAATTTTTAATGCAATCTTGATAACTTTAAATTTTATTTTTTTGCACACAAATATGTCTGTTTTATGTTCATTACATATTAAGCAATTTTACCATGAGATGAGCTATCAATAGAAATTTTTTTCTTTTTTTTTAAATTTATTTATTTTTATTAATTTTTATTAATTTTTTATACATATCTCCCCATTGCCCCCCCTCCCTCCCAGGCGTAACCCGACCCCCCAGTGTCTGTGATCATTGGTTATGTTTATAAGCATGCATACAAGTCCTTTGATTGATCACTTATTTACCTCACCTCACTTTAATCTTTCTGCTGTAATTTCACAGTCTGTTTGATGCTTTATGATTTTTGTCCTCCTGAGAATTATCAATCAGTCTACTCCCTTTCTGTGCTCCTGATTCTATTATATTCACCAGTTTATTCTGTTGATCAGATTTTTAATTCACTTAATTTTTAGATTCACTTGTTGACAGATGTGTATTTGTTGTCCATAATTTTTTGTCTTTTACCTTTTTCTTCTTCCTCTTCTAAAAGGGTACCTTTCAGCATTTCATATAATACTGGTTTGGAGTTGATGAACTCCTTTAGCTTTTTCTTCTCTGTGAAGGTCTTTATCTGCCTTTCAATTTTGAATGATAGCTTTGCTGGATAGATTATTCTTGGTTGTAGGTTCTTGTTGTTCATCACGTTGAATATTTCTTGCCACTCCCGTCTGGCCTGCATCCTTTCTGTTGAGAAATCAGCTGACAGTCGTATGGGTGCTCCCTTGTAGGTAATAAACTGTTTTTCTCTTGCTGCTTTTAATATTCTCTCTTTTTCGCTTTTGCTCTTGGCATTTTAATTATGATGTGTCTCGGTGTAGTCCTCTTTGGGTTCCTTTTCTTTGGGGTTCTGTGTGCTTCCTCGACTTGTAAGTCTATTTCTTTTACCAGATGTGGGAAGTTTTCAGTCATTATTTCTTTAAACAGGTTTTCAGTATCTTGCTCTCTCTCTTCTTCTGGCACCCCCACAATTCTGATGTTGGTACGCTTGAAGCTGTCCCAGAGGCTCCTTACATTATCTTCACATTTTTGGATTCTTTTCTCTTCTTGCTTTTCCAGTTGAATGTTTTCTGCTTCTTTATATTTCAAATTTTTGACTTGATCCTTGCCTTTCTCTAGTCTGCTGTTAGTACTCTGCATAATAGTTTTTATTTCAGTCAGTGTATCACTAAATTTATCCATCTTTTCTAGCATATTCTTGAAAAACCTTATAAGTGTGGTTTTGAACTCTATATCCAGTCGTTTTATTTCCTCCATTTCTTTTGCTTGTAATCCCTTCCCTTGTCTCGGCATTTTCACTGTGCCGGGGAAACTTCTGTGCTGGATTCAGCCGAAGAAGCCTCTGCTGAGCTTGGGAGGGGTGGAGTCTCAGGGCTTAAGGGACCGCCTTGCCTTCCAGTCTGCCCCGCCCTCCACAGCCCCTGAGTCTCACGTGACTGGGTAATGGCTGGAGTGGTCCTTGTGCGCTCGCGCACCCGCAGCGCCTCTCACCGCTGCCTTTCCGGCTCCCCTGCGAACAAGGACCACACGAGTCTAGGTCCCCAGGGTTTCGCCCAAAACAAGGGCCCAGTGGACTCAGAAGTGGCGCAGTTGGGAGGGTCTGTCTCCCGCCCACTCGCGAAAGCCAGCGGCACAATCAGCAATCCGTCCTCCGCGTAGTGCCGTGCGTGACCGGACCTCCGATCCTTTGCAACGCCCCTAAATTTCCGTGCACTTCTCCCTTTTCACAGTCCAAACTCCCCCCGTATGAGTTTTGGCTGGATCTGGGGTTTAGTGTCGTAAGATAAGGGGTTCAATGCCGTTGTGAGTCTCCGTTTCCCTCCCGCCAGAGAAAGCCAGCCAGGTACTCCGGCACCGGCTCTCTCAGCGCGCGTCTCCGTACCTCAGCTTTTTGCAGCTCCTCTGGGTCTCTGTGAGCCCCTCTCTTTCCCTCTAGTTGTACAACTTCCACTCAGCCAGCTTTCCTGTGGTTCTGGATGATGTCCGTTCTGTCTTTTAGTTGTAGTTTTGAAATTGTTGTGCGAGGCAGCAGTGTAGGTGTTTACCTATGCCGCCATCTTGGATTTCTCCAATCTCAATAGAAATTTTAATTAATACTTTAGAAACAGCTTTTTTTGTCTAGTACACTTAAATTTTCTTGGGTGTTCACTTATTTCAGTTCGCCAATTTAAATTACTCTGAAAGCTTGATAACTCTTTTATGTCAAATTTAATACTCTACCAACAATCTTAGATTACCCTGTGGATATTAGTGGAAAGGTTTATTTGCATTCTTGAGTAGGCTCTAAGCATTCCTAGTGCTAGGCTGAATTTAAATATAGGGCAGTGGCTGTAGGCATGTTTCTGTCTGTTACCTGTGTCCTGATCTGATCTGGGCCACATCTCTGTTACCTGGGTCCCTATCTGTATTGAGCGTGGGAATTGAGGTACCCATGGGGGCAGGAGACCTCCCTCAGAAGGGTTGAAGGTTCAGACCCCTGCAAGGTTGGAGGCGGGTGAGGTCTGTGCCCTACTTCTATTGACCCCCAAGTTCTCTCCTGATGGCCCCTCTGCGACTATGCCTGTCTTTGGTTGTTCCTTCCCTGAGGAATCTTACCTGTCTCTGGCTAACTGTTTGAATTTTTATAACTTCTCTTTTCCTTAAACTTTTCATTTGTCTAGGCATAGTTTTGTGTGTGTTTTTTTTTCTTCTGATTTTGGTGAGTTGTCTATCTGTATTCTTTTGTATATTGGTGAGCTTCCTTAAAATAATATCTTGAAAACTTTGTCCAAGTTTTAGATTTCCATTTCTTTGAAGTTGGTTACTGGAAATTATTTTGTTTATATGATGGAGTGCTGTTTCCTTGATTTCTGTGTTTCTTGTAGTCTTGTATTGATGTCTGCACATTTGATTAAACAGTCACCTCTTCCAGATTTTACAGACTGGTGAGGAAAAAAATGGAAGGGTCCTCGCTGGAACAATTGCCAGTTCCAGCTCCAGGGAATCTCCAGAGTCATAATCTCATGCTACTTCCTCTGCCTAGGTCAGAGTTGCTGAAGATTTTAGGAATCCTCAATGACCTAGGCTGAGGGAGTTTGCAGCAGCACTTAGGGTGGTTGGAGGTCCACTTGATTTCCTTTTTTCCCTATGAGAAATATCATGGCTGAGGTGATTTTTGTTGGTGCTGGGTCCTGCTTGTGGGCACGCATACTTGCAAAGTGACTATGGCTTCTCATTCTGGGGCACTGGCTAGCCCAGGGCAGTGATGATATATGAGATATAGGAACACATCAAACAGCCATGAAGCTGGGGTTTGGAGTGGCAGTGGTTTTGGGGTCCGGGATTCTGTTTATACTGTAGCAGTGTTGATACTGATGCCTGAGATACAGTTGTGCATGGAGAAGTTAGGGGCCTGTGTCTGGAGTGTGGGTACCAAAAGAAAACTGGGATCTGGAGGCCAGATGGACATATAGTATTATTTAAGTAGGATCTGAAGTATGGGCCTGGAGCAGATAAAATTATGGGTCCTAGGAGCATGTGTAGGTTGGAGAGTATCAATAGCCCTGTTCCCTGGGCAACACAATAGCAACTTCTTTTGGGAGGGCAAGCATAGCAGTGTCTCCCATCATGGGATGTCAATAGTATCACTGGCTACTGATTACCTCTATGATAAATCCTTCCAGTGTCCTGCAGATGAGGCTTCTGTGGGCCAGGCTAATACACCTTGTGGGGCTCTCAGTTATAAAAGCTACTAGTGACCCAGTGCATGGATTTGTGCACATTGATAAGAAAATAATTAGAAGATAGCCAACAGAGAGGACTGGGTGAGATGTACTGGACACACCCTGGAGCCAACCTGTCACAGTCCCTCCTGGCTGGCCACACCTGGCACCTGGGGCGGTGCTGCAGCTCTAAGGGTGTCTATGGAGTGAGCAGGGTCCCTCTGGCAGCTGGGGTCCTCAGCCTGGCCGGTGGGGATCAGGCTGAAACTGACTCTTCGATATTCTCCAAGGGTTCCCAAGTGCTAGAGGGCACTCTGCAAGTTTCTGTCGTAAAGAGTGTGGAATCCAAATGCAAGTGTGCAGTAAATCAGATTCAGGGCCAACAGTGTCACAGCAACAACATAACCCATGGCCCATGGTAGAATCAAGTGGTCCTGAGTGGAATCAGGCTCTCTCTTGTCTGGTTCCGGGGTACATCACCTGAGAACTGCTGCTGCTAAGTCACCACAGCTTGGCAACTCCTGCATTGAATGTCTGCTGCCTAGTGGTCATTGCACATCATATCTACCGGCCAGTTAGACAGTTGGATAGTTGGAAGGTTGCTTAGCCTTTTATATATAAAGACAGGGAGTCCACAGCTGTCCTGGGAGTCGTGAAGGTTGTCAGAAGAAAAGGCTGCTGGCATCTTCCATAGAGCAGACCCCTGGGGATGGAACTGACACCCATCATGTGACTCATACAGTTAGCTCCACCTCTCTCCTTTATTTTTAACCATCTCCAGACATTTTGGCTAACCAATTTCCCTTGTGATTCTTTCTGTGTAGTTATTTTCCATATTTTACTCCATGATTTTGCTGTAGGTTCTTAATGTGACCTGTGAGCTTTCCTAGCACTATTTTCATTTGTGGATAAGATGTCTTATTATTGTCTTTTGTAGGGGCCAGGAGCTGGCATCCCTTACTCTGCCATCTTGCTGACATCCCAAATATATATACACATTTTAATTACTTTTTAAATAACTTTTATAAATAAATATCAAAATTGTGTGAACATTCTATTTTCAATGTTAACATACTGACAAAAATTCTTAGGCCTAAGTTAAATTCCACTTAAGTCATCTTGTCTGTAGTGTTTCTTTTTTAAATAGAGAAAAAGAATTGTCTGTAAATCCCATAGCAAAACCCTCAGGTATCTTTGCCAATTCTGATTTCCCTGCCAGAAAGAAAAAAATGCCTCTCCCCCAATACGCACAAATATGCAGGCACACTTTAACACATTCACTTACAAAAACATACATATAATCATAGTTAAGAATACCTCATTTTTGAAACTTCAGTTCAAACATTAGTCACTTAAATTTTACCTTAGTCTAGTCACTATCCTGGTCTGTTTAGTTTCTTACTTTCTGTTGTCTTCTAATGTTCTGCCATTTTAAGACATTTGTCAAAAATTATTGTACTTATAATGTTCTTTTTCTTTTCTTCCTTCATCTGTTTCTCATTCTTTTTCTTTTTTTTTTAAACTGGACTCTGCCCCTTTTGATCAGTGTCAATGACTCACTCATTACTATATTCCCAGTTCCTAATATCTGGATAATAGCAAAAGCACAATATGTGCCATCTAAATGAATAAATTAATAGAAATGAATAAATGTTCTTAAATCATCTATTAGCACTTAAATTTATTTCTTCAAGTCATTAATTCATTTAACAAATATTGCTTGAAGGCTCATTAGTTGCCATTAGTTGTAAAACATTGAACATGAAGATCTGAATAATTTATTTAGAATAAAAATACCTGACATATTAATTTTCATATTTCATCAATTAACATTTGCTAGGTATCCCTGTGCTACCCTTTTTAAAGTAAAGAGAGAAGCAATGTTTTAATTAAGACATACCAAGATTTGTAGATACCCTTAATAAATTAGACTTCTGCTGTAATTCATAGTAGTCAGTAAAGAAGTCCTCTTGTCTTTAGTTTTTATCTGTTACGTCTATGCTAGTATGGCAGTCCTTAATACTCAAGCAGCTAACATTCATTTCCTAAATATAGAGGGTGTGTCCCTATAGTTTAAATCACACTTTTGCTGTAGCAGTTCCCAATTAACCAGGGATATTGGAACCCCATATGTGTGCTCTGCAGTGTTGGCAGTCTTCCAAGATGGGAATAGAATGTATGCTTATTGTGCAGGAGGATGAGGTAATCTTCCAAATCATTGATAAAATATGTGGTAACAAATATTGGGCCTTAGAACTGACCACAATGGGAGGACTCTTAACATGTGACCCTAGTTTGTCACATAATCACTGATTATCATCTATCAGTATCAGTTTTTCTGTAGTATACATTACCCTTATGAAATATTCCAAATTTCTTGGTGAAAATGACCTATGAATCCATATTAGAGGCCTTATTCAAACTTAAATATATTAAAAATCTTACTTTTTCTAAGCCATCACTGGCAGAAAGAAATTAAATTGTTCCAGGATAATTAACACTTTATAAAATCATATTGTTATAGTTGAACACCTGTGATATTAGCTAGGTAATAATTTTATGATTATATCTAGTAGCTACCTAAATATCAAAAGTAGTCAGACTAATTTTAACTCAAAAGGAATTTTAATTATATTTCTTAATTTCTACATTTTCTATCGTAACATGTCTATCCCATATCATCATACTCCCCAATCCCTTAGTTTCTTCTTTCTGCTCTTGTTGATGTCCCCTCCTCAATATTGCCTTCTCCATGATCACAGGCTTACTCTCATCTAACTTGTTAAATTTTTGTTTTATTTTTTTTAATTTGCTTCTTAATTGTTCCACTTGGAATGCTTGTTATTTTGAGAATAGAAACATTTCTATAACCTGGCAAAGAGACTAGTGTAGTGTATGCATCTTAAAATTAAACACATGTTGAAGGAATTTATTCTCACACTTATCCTTAAATATTAATGATCACTTCCATTCCTTTGACTCCCTTACCTTTCAGATGGTACCTGGGTGTTTATTAATGCTCCTCAGGAATTCATAATGACAGAAGCATTTGCATATCTCTTACTCTCTCCAAGTGGCCCGAATGCAATCATTCACCTTTGTCTTTTCTTCAGTTCATATTGACCAGGTTTGCTTTTTTATCCTTTAATACAGCTACTTACTGAGCTTCCCAGACACTCTTCCTCTTTCCTTAGTTATTTCAGCAACTTATCTACATTTTACTCTCTGCCTTGTATCTTGTGAAGTTTATGGCTATAGAATATAATTCAATGACTTCACAGTTCCTCAAATTCTTCATCACTAGTAATTTAATTTTTACCAGCCACAAGCACAATCACATAATCCTTCAAGTTCATAAACACTGACATTTTATTATTTTCCATATATGACATGTCCTTACTGTGCACCTAAACATGCTGATATAAATATTACCACATTCAGAAAGTGATTTTGGAAATCCCCTCAACATGAAGAATTGAGAGATCTCATAGTCCTCTTACAATCAAGAAGGCAAAAATGGGTGGGGGATTTGACCAGAGGAAACTTAACAATGGTTTGAAGCCAGTGAGAACTTCAAAACTTCCTTCATATATGTAACTTCTGAATCTTTTCCCAACTTCTACACTAACTTCCATACCCAATGAATGCAAATTGTTTTCTCTGAATGTAATCCAACTCCATACATGTTTATTGGCATTCTTTTTTTATTTACAAAATACAGTTCTAGGAACTTGGCATTGAACAAACACAGATAAAGCAGCCTGCCTTTTTGGCAATAAGTCTTGCTTGAAATCTCTCTGAGAATGTATACCATTTTGTCTTTTATTATATAATAGTGGTCCGGTGCACAAAATTCATACATGGGGAAGGGGGTGTTCCTCAGCCCGGCCTTCACCCTCTTCAATCTGGGACCCCTTGAAGGCTTTCCTGCTGCCAGTTTACAGGGATCAGGCCTAAACCAGCAGTCAGACATCCCTCTTACAATCTGAGACTGCTGGCCCCAGCTGCTTACCTGCCTGCCTGCTTGCCTGATTGTCCCTAACCACTCTGCCTGCTGGCCTGCTCACCCCCAACTGCCCCCCGCCACCAGCCTGCTCACCTCCAATTGCCCCCCCCCCCACTGCTGGCCTGCTCACTCTCACCTTCTCTCCCAACTGGCCTGCTAAGCCCCAATAGCCCCCTTGCTGACCTGCTCAATCCAAACTGCCCCCCCATCACTGTCTTGATCACCTCCAACTGACCCACTGACCCCCACTGATGGCCTGCTCACTCCCAACTGGCCTCCCTGCTGGTCTGCTTACCCCCAACAGCACCTGCTGTCCCATTCTGGTCTGATCACCTCCCAGCAATCCAGCAATGCAAGGTCCCAGTTCCTCCTTTTCTTTCTTTCCTTCTTTCTTTCTTTCCTTCTTTCTTTCTTTCTTTCTTTCTTTCTTTCTTTCTTTCTTTCTTTCTTTCTTTCTTCTTTCTTTCTTTCTTCCTTTCTTTCTTCTTTTCTTCCTTTCTTCCTTTCTTCCTTTTTCTTCCTTTCTTCCTTTCTTCCTTTTTATTTCTTTCTTTCTTTTTGTTTTTTTCAGCACCTTCTTGAGTGGAGGCCAAGGCTGGCTGAAAATAAGTACCTAGGATTTATTTATCTTCTATAACTGAAACTTTCTAGCCTTGAGCCGAGGCCAGGGCAGGCAGCAAGCTTGGCTTCTTCCATCACCAGGGGCAACTAAAGCCTCCTGCTCAGCTCCAGCTCTGTGGCCACCACTATCTTTGTTGGGATTTATTTATCTTCCATAATTGAAACTTTGTAGCCTTGAGCAGAGGCAGGGCATACCAGGGCAGGTGGGAAGCTTGGCTTCCTCCATTTCCAAGGGTAACCCAAGCCTCCTGATTGCTCCAGCTCTGTGACTGGCCACCATTTGGTTGGGTTAATTTGCATACTTGCTCCTTATTGACTGGTGAGCATGGCTTGTGGGTGTAGTGGAGTGATGCTTAATTTGCATGTTTCTCTTTAATTAGTGTAGACTAGTTGCCTGGTGCAAGGATTTGTGCACATTGACAGGAAATTAATTAGAAGATGGTAGGAGAGATGGGACTGAGCAAGATGGGCTGGACACACCTTGGGGCCAACCTCCCATGCTCCCTGTCCAGCTGCACTGGGGGTGGTGTAGATGGAAAAGCATCTGCAAAGTGAGTGGGATTCCTTTAAAAGATAGGGTACTTAACTTGGCCTGTGGGGATCAGGATGAAACTGGCTCTCTGAGTTCCCCCAAAGGGTCCCGGAGTATGAGAAGGCACTTTACAAAGTTGCTGTAGTACAGAGTGTGGAATGCAAAAGCGAGTGTGCAGTAAACTAGATTTGAGGCTGACAGTGCCCCAGCAACAACATATCCTGCTGCCGAAGATGAAATTTCAAAGCCTTGTGAGGAATTAGGCTCCCTCCTCTCTGGTTCCAGGGTGCATCACCTGAGAACCACCAGTGCCAAGTCACTGTAGCTCAGTATCTCCTGTGTTGAGGTATGCGCTCTGGTGGTCAGTGTGCGTCATATCTAAGAGCCGGTCAGCTGCTCGCTTAGCCTTTTATATATAGATGTTATTTATAATTTTATGAGATGTTGTGTTCAACATCTCATAAACCAGACAAATCCTACTATAGTAATCACTTTAAGTCCCAGTTTTCTCTTTTATGATAAAATCATGTAACCTCATAAGCTTGGGGACAACTTAAACAAAATAATGCTTAGAATGTCTTAGATGGTACCTACTGCATAGTAAGCATTCTAAATTTTATTATTATTAATAATAATATTGATACTCTAGTGGTAGTAAAAGTAATAGTACTGTACTTAAGTGTGCAATAAATTGTAGCTATTTATATTATCAATATTTTTTACATGGCACTATTCTACTGAACATTAAGCTCCTTAAAGCTAAGGATTCTCTCTCTCTCTCTCTCTCTCTCTCTCTCTCTCTCTCTCTCACCATCTGGTTGGATAGCATATTGTCAAAATTAAAAGAAAATTCTGGTGTATTGAATTTAATTTAAAACATATACTATCTTAATAACTTCCAGGTTTTTATTTGTTTTCAAATTTCTCCAAAGTAGTTTGCTTTTAATACTTACCAGTTCCTTAAAAACAAACAAAAAACTGGACAGCAAATTATAAGATGTTGTGCTTCTAAATATTCCTATATTTAGAAAAGAATTTCAAATTCCACTCTCTTATTAAGAAAGTTGTAATTGATTTTTCTGAGCATAATTGATATTTACTTAAGAGAGAGGCAACTTATAATACATATAAAAAATTCAGCACTGTTCCTTGAAATGATATGTGAAACATATTGTCTAGACATAAATTGTCATTTATGGGGAAGCAAGTCTGAGAAATGTACTCATTGGAGGTCATTATGATATTTTCTAAAAAAGGTACAAATCATCCACTTTGAGGACAGTGAAACCTAGTATCTAACCTTTCAAAGCCAGGATATTCCATATTTGGTATGCTAATAACTAATCAAATGACAATCAGTAAGCATTTTAAACCACAATGCAAATATGGAACTTCATTTGGTGATATTAATATATGAAAATAATTATGGAAATTTCCTTGGGTGAAGGGCAGTAAATATTAGTACAAATAATATGGCACTTATTTGATTAGATCCTAACTGCCTTAATCTGCCAAATAATGCTGAGAAATCTGTCACCTAGTGTCACATTTTCATCCTCATTGCTAAAATACTAGAAAAGAACAATATTCATGTAAAAGAGGCAACTTCCTTTGAGACATTTCACAGTTTAGTTATGCTTTTCTGGATACCTTTATAACAACTAGATCAAGCTTTAATACTCTAAATTGTCAATATGAATATTCAATAGTGTCTTACATTTGGATTATGTATTTTAATAAGCAAAGTAAGAGTCAGATGGTCATTTTAAGAATTTTTTTTTAGATTTTTCAGCAACATGGAAAATGAGTTTTTGTATTTGTTTTCTTTTAAGTGTGAGATTTATTTCTGCAATACTGACTGATGACAGAGTTAAACCTGGCTTTTAAACAAGGCAGTATCTCATCTCTGCATGAATCACTGCTGCACTCTGTTCCACCTGGAGTCACAGGTGGGCATGGTAATCTTATCCATAGTTCAAAGCAAATTCATCTTCAGATTTCACATTATAAGATAGCACCATACATTACAGAATAGTCACCCATGCATTTTGAATAATTCCCACAATCCAAAATAATAGATAAGTCAATTTGTCAGATGAGGTAACTAAGGGATATAAAATTAAAATACCTTGGTTATTTGCCTTAATGGCTAAGCTCTCAAATTATTTTATTTGTTCTTAGTTATAAAATCATATTTTCTTATAGATTCTATTAACAAATAAATACATTGAAATATAGAATATAATACAAAGTCCAAATTAGAGGAAGAATAAAACTCCAATAATCCACCTCCCCACTCCAAGAACTATTTCAGTTCACCTTCTAATTTTTTCTATACATGTTTTCCATATATTTTTTTATTTCTTACTATTAACAAATGCAGCAATAAATTGATTTGTTCTCTACATATTCTGAATAATCTTATTTCCCCCCATTTCTAACAATTCTTATACACTTTTCTCTATGTACATGAATCTGTATTTGGATTATTTTTAAGATTTCACAACCAAAAACACTACAATAATAATTCTTGGGCATATAGTTTTCATTGTCAGATGATCAAATTTTTTGTTTAATTTTAAAATAGATGAGTTTGTTAAAAGTAATATATATATGTTGAATTATTATGCATATAATTATATACATATATCACTATGTTGTTTTTACTTCATTTAATTCCTGAAAATACTCAGTAATTATTGACTGAATGTTAGGAGCTGATTTGAGAATTAATTGAAGTAAATTGATCAACTCATTTGTACTTAGCTGATTAGTAAATCAAATAAAAACATATATACTGAATATTCACAGTAGAAAACTTGTAGTCTACACATTCATAGAAGAAGGTAAGAAATGAAAAAATAAGGCTCATTTTATATATTTTGGTCCAATAGCTGTTAAACTTTTTTTCTGCAATTTAAGTCTTTAGACAATTACACACATTATGCCTTATTATTTTTACGCTAGACGCCCAGGGCATGAAATTAATGTGGGAGGTTTTCCCTTAGCCCAAACTGTACCCTCTCCAATCTGGGAGCCCTCGAGGGCTATCCAACTGCCCATTTAGGCCCAATCCCAGGCAGTCAGACATCCCTTTCACAATCCAGGACTGCTGGCTCCCAACCGCTCACTTGTCTGCTTGCCTGATTGCCCCTAAATGGTTCTGCCTATCAGCCTGATCTCCCCCTAACTACTCCCCTGCCAGCCTGATCAATGTCTAACTGCTCCTTTTCTGGCCCGATTGCCTCTAACTGCCCTCCCCTGACAGGCTGGTCACCCCTAACTCTCCTTCCAATGCAGGCCAGGTTGCCCCCACTGCTTCTCTTGCACGCCTGATCTCTCCCAACTGCCCTCCCCTGCAGGCTATCTTGTGTGTTGGAGTGATGGTCAATTTGCATATTAGTCTTTTATTAGATAGGCTAGAAAATTCTGCTGTATTGAAAACCTGATACTTTATTGGTCTCTATGTCAATTATTTCAGCTCTAATCTTTATTATTTCCTTCCTTCTCCTTCTTCTGGGCTGTTCTTGATGTTCTCTTTCTAATTCATATAGTTGTAGGGTTAGATAGTTCATTAGTTCTCTTTCTTTCTTTTTGAGGTAGGTCTGTAAGCCTCTGAACTTTCCTTTCAGGACTGCTTTCAATGAGTCCCATATGTTTTAGGTGGTTGTGTGTTCATTTTCATTTGTTTCCAGGAAGTTTTTAATTTTTTGTTTGATGTCATTGGTAACCCATTCATTGTTTAATAATGCGCTACTTAGCCTACATGAATTTGAATGTTTTTATTGTAGTTTATTTCTAACTTCATGCCATTGTGATCCAAGAAGATGCTTGGTATTATATCAATCTTCCTGAATTTGTATAGACTTGTTTTGTGCCCTAATGTGTGATCTCTTTTTGAGAATGTTCCATGTGCAAGTGAGAAGAATGTATATTATGTTGTTTTGGGGTGAAATGTTCTGTAAATATTGATTAGATCCATCTAATCTAGTATGTTAACTAAGGCCTCTGTTTCCTTGTTAATTTTTCATCTGGAAGGTCTATCTGTGATGTCATTGGAGTGTTAAAGTCCCCCACTATGACCGTATTGTTGCCAATCTTTCCCTTAAAGTTCATCAAAAGTTTTTTATTTACTTTGGTGTTGCAATATTGGGCACATATTTGTTTACAAGGATTATTTCTTGTTGCATCATTCCCTTCAGTGTTAAGAGTGGCTTTTTTGTCTCTTATTATGACCTTTGTTTAGAAGTCTATTTTGACTGATATGAGTATTGCTACCCCAGCTTTTTTTTTTCCTTTTCATTTGCATGGAATATATGTATTTTTTATCACTCTCAATCTGTGTGTATCTTTTGTTCTGAGGTAGGTCTCTTGTAGACAGCATATATATGGGGCATTTTTCTTCTCCATTCAGTCACTCTATGTCTTTTGACTGGAACATTTAATCCATTTACAATTTAGGTAATTATTTATTGCCATTTTGATTTTCTTTATGCTGGTTATCCTCTCTCTTTCCTTTTGTTTTTCTTAAAGCAGTCCCTTTAACATTTCTTGCATTGCTGGTTTGGTGGTAATGTATTCCTTTAACCTTTTTTATTTGGAAACATTTTAATTTCACCTTCAATTTTTTTTAATTTTTAATATATTTTATTGATTTTTTTATAAAGAGGAAGGGAAAGGAATAAAAAGTTAGAAACATCAATGAGAGAGATAGAGAGTTAGAAACATCGATCAGCTGCCTCCTGCATGCCCACCACTGGGGATGTACCCACAACCAAGATACATGCCCCTGACCAGAATTGAACCTGGGACCTTTCAGTCTGCAGTCCAACACTCTATCCACTGAACCAAACTGGTTTCGGCTCACATTCAATTTTAAATGATAGCCTTGCTGAAGACAGTAATTTTAGATTTAGGTTTCTCATTGCTTTGAATATTTTATGTCTGGTTTGTGGTTATTTTCTATTTCCCTCATGTCTTCTACCTTTTTTATAAACATTAGTCTCCATTTCTAATGAAGAGTTGTTCCTTGTCTCCAATTTATTTATTTTGTTTTTGTTTTTTTTTTACATTGCTATGGACTTATAAATATTGTGGGGAGGTTGCAAAATGAACTCACACACACACACACAAGAAAAAAAAATCCATGTACTAATCCTTGGAACCTATGGATTTTACCTCAAGAGGCCAAAAATATGATTGAATTAAGCTTTGAAATGAAGAGATATTTTGGATTGTTCAGACATATCCTAATGAAATCACATGCATCCTTATAAAAGAGAGGCACAGAGAGAATTCTTTATTTTCCACCACTTTCCCAGCCACTTCTTATTGGTAACAAATTTTTGGAGCTACCTTTTATTCATTTCTGTACCTATTTTGCCTAAACAAATAGATAGGTTAATTTTCTTATATCTCCACTTTATTACAAGAAGGGTAGAATACAATTTGCTTTTTTCATGTAACAATATAGCAGAGAAATACCCACCATATAATTTCACAAAGAACATTTGTATAGTGTTCCAAAGTGTGAATGTAGCAGCTTATTCAACTATTCTCCTATATGTGGGTATTTAGATTGTTTTCAATATTTTGTGATTACAAAAACAATGTGGGATTAATAACCAAGTATAAGAGAATCAAGATGGTGGCATAAGGTATACACCTGTATGTGCTGCCTCTCACAACCACACCAAAACTACAACTAAAAAACAAAACGATGATCCCTCATAATCACAGGAAAGCTGGCAGAGTGGAAGGAAAGAAAAAAGTTCATTGAGACCTGGTAAGATGTTGCAGAGGCTCAAAAAGGCAAAGGTATGGAGATGTGCACGAATCTGGCTGGTGTGCACTGTTTTTTTTTTTTTTCAATTGGGAGGGAGTTACAAGTTCCTGACTGCTCTGAACTCCAATTTCCAGCAAGATTCTGGGGACCCAGAATCACAGAGGGAGAAACTGGACTGTAGGCCATTTGGTCGGAAAGAAAGAGTGGCTTTCTTGCAGAGGTGTGCACAGAAATCATTGTTTACTGGTCTGAGTTGCAGGAAGCAGGATACAGAGGCACTGAGAGAGCTGACTGGTAGTCAGCACTGTTTGCCATACCCCAGTGCTTCCCTGAGACCCCGTCCCACCCAATTTACAAACCCACCAAGCTGTGTGCAGCGGCTTTTGCATATGAATGGCCTGCCCTCTGGCAACTTAACCTAACAAATTGCAACTGGGTCAGACAACTCCAAAACTTCTAAACTCCAAGCAAAGAGTAGAAATCTGCAAATCTCCTGTTGGGTGGCCTCAGACAATAAGTGACTTGCACTTCCTTGGATATCCAGGAAGCAGTGTACCTAGAGGTCAGTGTGAGATGACACCAGATTTCAACTCCTCACATACATAAGTGACACAATCAAGAGGCAGACTCGGTGAGCACCAAGGCCCCACTGAAGCAAGTCCTGCCCCATAAGGGTGTCTCCCGCACAGCAGTTCTTCCATTATAGACACAACTAATGCTCACAATCAATTGGCCTGGAGGTCAATTCCTCCCAGTGTACCAATAGCAATCAAGGCTTACCTACAACAAGACTGTGTACCCAGCCCAAAAAGGGGTGCACCAAGAGTTTCCACCTCAGGTGGTTGGGGAGGCTGAGCCACTGAGCCCTATAAGGCACCTACCACACAAAGCCACTCCATGAACACAGGGAAGCAGCCAAAATGTGAACACAAAGAAACATGACACAAAGGAAAGAAATGGAGGAAAGTAAACTACTGGATATAGAGTTCAAAACTACAGTTATAAAGTTATTCAAGAATCTTCTAGAAATCTCCAAGAAACTTAGTGAGACCTCCGAGGAACTTAGTGAGACCTTCAAGGATCTTAATGAGAATGCCAAAAAAGTGAAAAGGACCAGTCAGAAATTAAGCATACACTGTCTGAAATAAAGAATAATATGCAGAAATCCAACAGCAGACTACAGGACCCCAAGAATCAAACCAAAGATTTAAAATATGAGGAAGCAAAAAACACCCAACCAGAAAAACAAACAAACAAACAAAAAAGAGTCCAAAAATGTAAATGTAAGGAGCCTCTGGGATAACTACAAGTGTACCAACATCAGAATTATGGGAGTGCCAGAAGAAGATAGCAAGATACTGAAAACCTTTTTGAAGAAATAATGACTAAAAACTTCCCCCACCTGGTGGAAGAAATGAACTCGCAAGTCCAGGAAGCACAGAGAATCCCAAACAAAATGAATCCAAAGAGGACCACACCAAGATATATCATAATTAAAATGCCAAGGGCAGAAGACAAAGAGAGAATATTAAAAGCAGCAAGAGAAAAAGAGATAGTTACCTACAAGGGAATATCCATACAACTGTCAGCTGATTTCCTAATTGAAACTATGCAGGCCAGAAGGGAGTGGCAGGAAATATTCAAAGTGATGAATAGCAAGAACCTACAACCAAGATTACCCAGCAAAGCTATCATTCAGAATTGGAGGTCAGATAAAGAGCTTCACAGATAAGAAAAAGCTGAAGGGTATTCTTTAAGAAAAGGATGAAGAAAAAAAATGTAAAGATAAAAATTATGAACAACAAAATGATAAAAAATGCATACAAAGCAACAAGTGAATCTAAAAATCAAGTGAATAAAAAATATGAAGAACAGAATAAACTGGTGAATATAATAGAATCAGGGGCATAGAAAGGGAATAGACTGACAATTCTCAGACGAAGGTGGTGTGAGAAGTGTGGGCAGAGATTAGACAAAAATCTTACACCTATGGATGAGGACAGTGGCGGAGGGTAAGGTCATAGGGTCAGGGGTGGAGAATCAGTTAGAGGGGAGTATGTGAGGAAGAAGAGGAACATCTGTAATAAACTGAACAATAAAAATTTATTTAAAAAAACAACAAAAACAAACAAACAACAAAATAACCATGTATACTGCTATATGTACATATTTTTAGTGCTTTGAGGCTTATCTTCAGGTAGATTTTTAGAAGTTGTATTGCTGAGCAAAAAAGGGTAATTGCATCATATGTAGTTTTATTAGGTATGGCCCAAATTCCTTTTAGGTAATCACACTGAAGAGCCCATGCTCAAAACCATCAATTATTTTATGTAGTTTGATATTCTGAAATACAGAAGATTATTTATCTGGAAATAAGAAACATCCAAACAGAAAAATGCATTTTTAAATGTCTATTCACTTTTTTCAAAAGAACATTTTGATAATTTAATAATGACTTGCTACATTCTTCAGTGTGTGATGTTGTCACTTAAGAGTGAACCGGCCTGTGAGAGTTGTTGAATGGACCCTTGTGAACTAAGTACATTATATAGACAAATGTGTGAATCAAAAGAATGACAACAGTTGTCTTCCTGATATTATGAGTTTCAATGATTCTTATTTACTTAAATATTTAGAAAGTAAAAACTCTTTGAAAGTATTGAATTCTAAATAACTTAATATAAATAATGTATTTGATATCTTAGATACTATAATGTAATAAATGCAAGAAAGTGAATTTAGAAGATAACGTGTGCAAGCTTAAGATTTCAAATATTTATTTCCTTTGTATTTAAAATCTCTAAACTCTGGAATAATTAATTAAGGAGATCCAGAAAGTACCTGAATAATATAGATAAATTATTCATAAGTGCAGTAAATGATTGGACCATACTTGGGAATGAAGCCCTCAGGTTCCACTAATTATGTTTCTTTTGCAGCACCTGAAATGCAGAAAGAGTGATAGGGAGAAAGACAACATCCATCTCAGGAGACCAAAGACAGGAGCATCTTGGGATTAAAAGAAAATTAAATCAAGTGAGAAAACTAGTGTGAAGACAATGCAGCATGATACTGGGAAGTCAACAAGCTGTGTTCAGCAGAGTGAAACATTCCCCTTGGTGTTTCAGAAGTTACCATGAAAAATTAAAGTGATCTAGATACATATATTGTGGGTCCTAGTTTCTAGAAGAATGTTCATTACTGGAGCTGTTATAGAAGAAATAGAAATGACATAGCCTGGAGAAAACATTTATAATATGAATGTCTGAATGTATGAACAATTATTAAGTGCTAATAGCTAGATTCAGATATTATAATAGCATGCAATATAAAACATCTTGACATTTTTCCTGGACTACCCTTAGGGATTGAAACAAATATAAATATATCATTTGAGTTCCCTACATATAACAAACAAAATATGACTAGTAAAATATTAATTTTATTTGTTATCACTATTAAAATCAACTTGTAAAAATATTTTATTGGCTCTACTGCTGGTAAATTTGTATAATCACTTTTGTCACATTTTGAAATAATGAAGATAAACATAATCTGGACTAGCAATTCCATTTTCAAGTATCCCAGATATGGCACAAGAATCCAATATAAAAACATCCGCATGGGAATTATAAATAGCAAAATAAGGGAATATTTGACTCTAGGGAGAGAGAAAAAAGGAAATCTAGCTCATTAGGGGCATATAAAGTGTTTCAGTTTATCTCCATAATTTTATTCATTAAAATATCTGATAAGTATGATAAAATATGAAAGAATAAGAGGTGGTATTTGTTATAGTAATAATAATCCTTAAAATTCCTCTAGTTAAAATATTCAAAATAATGTTCTTTAAATTCCTTTTAGCAAAACACTTTTGATATATTCTCACATGTCCAATTCATTTTCCATTAAAATTATAGGCTTCAAGTAAAGACAGAAACACTTAAGTAACAAATTTTAGGTCTCATGAAACTTGATTTTTTCCCCAGTAAAATTTCTTTCTATGAAAACTATGTTAAGCACTATACAAAAACTATGCTTTGTGGCTTAAATTAAAAGGCAGAAATAAATTTTTGTTTGTATATCATATTCTTTTCATTGATGGTAGATAGTAGATAATCCATAATAACAGATAACTTTTACAATAACTGTATTCAGAAAAAAATGTGTGATTCAATAGGTTGATTTAAAAATGATGATCTATATCTATATGTCTATATGTGTATTGCCAACTAATGTTTTTTGAATACTTAAAAATAAGTTTCAGGGTAAAAAGAAACCAAGTTCTTCTATGTAAAGTATGCTATAGGTAGGACACAAAGATGATGATTAAGAGGGTATTATAGCAATATATATTTTTAAAAGATTTAAAAAATGAAAACAAAATTAGTAGAATTTTCAAGATTTAGAACTTTATTAAGAAATTTTGTTAAAATTGTGGCCAGGTGGCTCACTTGGGTGGAACATAGTCCAGTGTATCAAAAGGGTTGTAAGTTTGATTCCAGATCAGGGGACATACCTAGGTTTCAGCTTCAATCCTTGGCTCCTGTTAGATCATATGTGGGAAGCAACAATTTAATGTGCCTATCACATTGATTTTTCTCTATTTATTTCTACATTTATATACATATACACATAATGTATATATGTATGTATATATGTGTACATTTATGCACTCAGTGACCAGATTATTATGATCTCTGAACGTAAAATAATCTGGCCACTCAGTGTATATCCTATATAATAAAAGGCTAATATGCAAATTGTCCCCTCAACCAGGAGTTTGACTAGCAGGCATGTTGGCCAACTGCCCATGTCTCCTTCCCCTGGCCAGGCTGACTGGACCCCACCCATGCACTAATTCATAATAGAGGCCAAGTGCACAAAATTTGTGCATGGGGGATGTCCTTCAGCCTAGCCTGCACTTCTCTAATCTGGGACATTTTGAGGGATGTTCGGCCACTCATTTAGGCCTGATCCCAGAGCAGTCAGACATCCCTCTCACAATCCAGGTCTGCCGGCTCCCAACCGTTTGCCTATCTCTGCCTTCTTGATTGCCCTTAATTGCTTCTGCCTGCCAACCTGCCTGATAACCCCTTACCCACTCCCCTGCCAGACTGCCTGCTAACTGCTCCCCTGCTGGCCTGTTCACCCCTAACTGCCCTCTCTTGCCAGCCTGGTTGCCCTTAATTGCCTTCCCTGCAGGCATGCCCCCCCCCAACTGCCCTCCACTTCAGGTCTGGTCCCTCCCAACTGCCCTTCTGCTGGACATCTGTGGTGGCCATCTTGTGTCCACATGGGGATGGCCATCTTGTGTGTTGTAGTGATGGTCAATTTGCATATAACCTCTCTCTCTCTCTACATGCACACACACACACTGAGTGGCCAGATTATTATGCATTCAAAGATCATAATAATCTGGCCACTCGGTGTGTGTGTATTTATATTTGTATATAATTATGAATACTTTAATGTTTAAGGCAAAAATTTGAAAAAAAATTATAGAATAACTTAATAAACTCAATTAAAAGGGAGAGTTACAAAATATGAAAACCATGCCGCCATGCTTAAGTGAAATTTAACATATCTAATTATAGTAATGTAAAACCTATTAAGTCATAAATTATGTGATTATATTACTCCTCTTAATAAAATTATTGTCACAGATTTTCAATATAAATTATATATTTTATTAATATACCTCAGACTTTACTCTCTGTATTGAAGATCTTATGAAAAGAAATTAATTTTTAACATTTAATTGTGTGTTTATACCATTTAGTTTGCTATTTGGAATTGGCTGCTAGCAATTTTTAATCATTAACTTATCATTCCATGTGCTATTATGTTTTAAAAATGCTTTGCTTCCTTTGTCTGTGTTTCACAGTTGAAGGAGCGTATATATTCATCCCCACTGAATCCCATACTTTGAAGTAAATCAGTGTGTATTTTAGTCCCTAGTGGTTTTTACAAATGCATTTTGATGATAAATGCCATTTATAAATAGGCAATACCCATTTCACTTAGAAGTATAAAAGAGAATGTAAACTGATTTCAATGTATAAAAGGATATTACCAGGAGATAGAGTAAATACTATGTGGACATTAACATGAAGGTGACAATGTATAGAAAATAAATGCCACATGCACAACAACCAGAGTATAAAAATGTATGAAAGAAATTCAGCCAAGTCAAAGTAATGTATCAGACATACACCCCAGTGAAAACAACTAGAAAACTGGACACATTTAGGAAATAGCTGTTTTTAGATTGAAAAGGAAAATGCTCTTTAAATTCAACACAAAGTAAGTTAACAGTGGAAAAATGCAAATAATTAAAAAAAAACCTCTATAACATACAAACACTAAACGTATGAGAGCTGAATTAACTATTCTAATGCCAAATTCAGAAAAAGGAACATAACCAGGGATAAAGAGAAACATTTTACAAAAATGAAATGATGAATTCATCAAGTAGTCAATAATTCTAAATAGTGTGCATGAAAAAAATTTTCAAAATACTTGAAGCAAAACCTGACAGAGCTGAAAGGAGAAACACACATATCCACAATTAGAACTGGAAACTATGGCACTCTTCTCTCTGTAATTGACCAAACAAGTAGAAAAAAAATCAGAATCTAGATGCTGTAACATTATTGCATTAACATGACCTAATTGACATTTAGAAAGCATGCATCCAACAATGACAAAATACATTTCTTTGCAAGTATACACAGAGCATTTACTATAATGGATATATATGAGGCCATAAAATACAGTACACAAATTTAAACATGTGGAAATTATGACAAATGTGTTCTGTGACACATACATAAAAGGAATACAAATTGGAAAGATGTAGTAAAGCTGTTTTTATTTTCAGGAAATATAATATGAACACAAAATATTAAGATATCTAAAAACAAATCTACTAGAACAAATATTTGAGTTTAGCAAAAAAACTGGAAAAAAGACAAATAGAAAAAATTGAATTGGATTTTTATATTACTGCAATGAAAAGCTTAAAAATAAAACTTAAAATACTGATATGTAAATAACATCAAAAATCAAATTAGATATAAAAGATACATAAAAATTCCTCAAATATTTGGAAATTAAATATGTATGGAAGAAATTCAGCCAAGTTGAGGTAATGTACACAAGGGAGATTAGAAAATATTTTATAACGAGTGGCCTGGTACACAAAATTTGTGCACAGTAGAGGGGGGTCTCTCATCCCAGCCTGAATCCTCTCCAATCTGAGACCCCTGTGGGATTGGGCCTAAACTGGCAGTCAGACAACCCCCTCACAATTTGGGACTACTGGCTCCTAACCTTTCACCTGCGTGCCTGCTTGATCACCCCTAACCACTCTGCGTGCTGGCCTGATTGCCCCCAACTGCACCCTCCTGCTGGCCTGATCACACCCAACTGGGCCCCTCTGCTGGCTTGCTCACCCCCAACTGCCCTCTCCCCCCAGCTTGCCTTATCAACCCCAACTGCTTTTCCCTCCTGGCCTGATCAACCCTAACCACCTCTGACTCGGCTTCGCCACCATGGCTTTGTCTGGAAGGACTTCTGGAAGTTCTCATGGTCTAATTAGCATATTATCCTTTTATTAATATAGATAGGATATGACATATTGCCACAACTATAACATATGTACCAGTATTACTCTATGAGAATAGATATTTCATGCAATAGGAAGGCATCTAATACATTACATTGTATATGTTGTAAGTAGTAGGAAATATTGTATTCATAGCAATAATATACATCCTGTGACTTCCCTTCCTGATTTGGGAATAATTCCCCAGTTCTTTGAACGTTTCCTGGCCCCTAATGTATTTTTTTTTTTTGGTCATTCAGTGTAACTTTATGCACATGATTTAAGGTCTTCAATTCTAACCACCAAAGATTCAAAGGACTATTTTTTCCTTGAAGTTTAACATTAACATCAGTGAATTAATGCATTCATGTGTTTTTATTGTAAACATCTGAATTATTCATATTGTTATAGATCCTGAACTCATAAGCATGGACCATGCACTGGCTGACAGCAAGCCAGACAGCCACTCTGCAAGCAAACAGATACTTTGCATAAGGAGAAAAGTCATAGCACAACATTTAATGTCCAACCAGAGTCACCTCAGAATGTTATATATATTGACTTCTTAATTCATATAGTATTGGGAACTCAACTGCTTAGTTGGTGACAGGGTTGACCTGATTTCAGGAGGATTATTCCTGAAATAATTAAGAAAAAGGGGCTCAATCTTTTCTTGGTTGCTTGCTCCTCCCCAGCACCTTCATCTTTTTTCTCATCTACAGCTTTTTGTGCATCTTCTTCTTCACCTCCTTCTTCTTCCTCTTTTGCATCCTCAAATTCTTCCTTGGCACCTTCTTCCTCTTCCTCTCCTTCTTCTTTATCAGCCACTTCCTTCTCCTGCTACTCCTCTTCAGGGGGGTGGCGGGTGGGGAGTTCATCCTTAGCTTCCTCAGCTTTTGCAGCCTCAATGGTCTCCTCCACCTCGATCTGCTCCTCCTGGACGTGGCTGGTGTAAGAAGAAGGGAAGGAGCGAGAAGACATCAAGTAGGAGCTGGTCTGTAATCACCTTAGGCAGATTGACCAATGATCTGGGCACTCTGGGAGTAGCCACTGGCTATGTTTCCCATGCTGATGAAACTGAGCCAGGTCTCCTCACCTTCCAAGAGTTTCCTGTAAGCTGCAATGTCAATGTCCAAAGCCACTTTGAGGAGGTCCTGGTATTCTTTTAAATATCATGCCATTTCACTCTTTGTAGTTTTCAACTCATTTTCTAATTTGTTGATTGTGTCCTGCATAGCACTAATATCAGAGTTCTGCTTATCCTCCAGCTCTCGCATCTGCTTTCTCAGATCTTAGTTCATGCCCTGGCATGCTTTGATCTCCAGGGTCTTGGCCTTGAGCAGGAACAGCTTTCAGACACCTCCTCCTTGGCGGCGGTGTTCTTGGCAGCTCTCGGTCAGCATGGTGAATCAGCTCTTGTACCTTCTTCTGCATTCTGCATGTTTTTGGCAGCCAGCTTCTCATACTAGGCGTGGATGTCCTTGAGCATGGCAGAGAGGTCTGACTTGGAGAACATGTCCATCTCCAGGAAGATCTGAACATACTGGACCTGTGCCTGCAGCTCTGTGATCTCCTCTTCATGCACCTTCTTCAGAAAGACGATTTCACCCATCAGTCTGTCGATGTGCTTTTCAAGCTCAGGGCCATCAAGAGCCGCCCCATCTGCACCTTTGCGTGCTCCACCGTCCAGCCCTCTGCGTCATCATGCTTCAGCACCTCTTCCTGGTAGCTCGCCCTCAAGTTATTTCCAGTCCCTTCCAAGCCCTGATGCCTCCTAACTTCCCACTGCCCTCTCCTCACCAGCAATGAGGCGCGGTGTGTGGGGCACAAGCATCCAATTTTCATTAAAATGTTCAACCACAGCCTGCTCCACCGGTGTCCACAGGCAGACAGTGATCCCAGAGACCCTGGCCACCCCCGCCTACCCAGGTCCCCAATGGCAGCCTGAACTCCACTGGCGGTGTGAGGTGCAGTCTGCCTGGCCTGCCTAGTACCTGATGACCTGGACCCAGCGGTGGTGTCAGGCACAGCCTGCCAGGCCTGCCCTGACCTGATGGCAGCCTGGCCCCACAGGCAGCATCAGGCACTGTCCACCTGGCCAGCCTGGTCCTCCATGGTGGACTGGACCCCGCGAGTGGTGTCAGGCGCTTCCTGCCTGGCCTATCTGTTCTCGATGGCAGGTTGGACCCCTCAGGCAGCAGCAGGAGCAACCCACCCCTCCTGATGCATTGCAACTTTACCCTCAATCTTTGTTGGTTTAATTTGCATATCATTCCTGATTGGCTGTAGGCATAGGGGAAGTGTGGAAAATTCGGATTTTTCTCTTTTATTAGCGTAGGTAGTTAGTACTGAAGACACGGCATACTAAAATTTGTGGGATATAACTAGTAAAGTAGTGCTTAGTAGAAATTAATATATTTAAATGTTTTATTAGAAAAAAGAAAATGCTTAAAATCAATAGTGTAAACTTCTATCTCAAGAACTAAAAGGAAAAGCAAATTAATATCTGAGTAAATGAAAAGATGAAAATTACAATGTGTTCCAAGGAAAAAAATAAACTCAACATTAGGTAAACAATAAAGCAAATTAATAAAACAAAAGCTAGCTCTACACACAAAAATGTAAGTTTTACTGTATGTATAAAACTAAATAAAAAGTCTGATTCTTGAATTGGTACTACTACAATGTATTTTGTAATAAAATTCTATTTTATGACCTACCACATAAAAGCCATGTTGGACTTTTCACTTCTTTCTACCTTCTCACATTGTTGCAGCGTGGCATATACAACCTGTTGCCCTGTGTTTGTAGGTGGATGCAGGCCAGCCTGATTATTTCTGCTAGTTCCCCCCAGTTGGATTCAGGTACAGATTTGGCAGAAAAGGACAGCTAGGGATTATGTTATATTTCAAGATTTGAATCATAAAAGTCAGTGCTTCATTTATTACTAAAATATTTGTTAATCATTTGTTGGATTACCAATAAAGTATTTCTGCACATGCTTTTATTAGACCACTGTATTTCTAAATAGAGTAAGGCAAGTAAGATTATCCCCATTTGATGGTAAATAAAAGTGAAGCATATAGAAATGAAGTGACTTAATATTGGCCTAGGTTTTTCCACTTCATTCAGTGGTAAAATTCTAAAGAATCCTGACCATTAAAGCCAGGTTAATGAATACTGATTGAGAATTAACCAGGTGCTTAGAGGGTAAATATAGATATACCCTCTAAAGTTTTAGAATGTAATTGGATTTTTTTTTTTACAAAAACAAATATGGGAAGATGGTGGGATAAGACAGTTCATAAGAAGACAGGAAGCCAAGGGACTATTTTTAATTCATTTACTATTTTCCCCTTGGGTAACTTAATTATTTCTATGCAAAATGATATGAAAAAATCTCACAAATATGTTGAGCTAAAAAAGCCAGGCATATAAAAGTACACTTTTTATTATTCCATTTATTTGAGATAATAAAACAGGTAAAACTAATCAAAAGTGGTACAAGTTATAAGACTAGTTAACTTTGGTAAAATATTGACAGGATGATAATATCAGGAAGGCTTCTGATTACTGATAGCATTCTATATCTGAACCTGGGTGGTAGTAATATGAGAGCATTCATTTGAAAATATTCCTAGGACTATGCTTAGGACTTTGCACTTTACCATATATATGTAATACACTAATCTTTTTGAAAAAGGTTGCAAAGCTTCTGATCAAAATGGTGGGGAAGGTGAATGCAGTGCTCATCTTCTTCCATGACCAAATCAAAGCTACAGCTAAACTACAGAACAACCACCCCTGTTTTCTAGCCTATCTAACTGAACAGAAATCCCATAATAGATGATTTATAATGAAACCATGTGGAAACTAGTGTGTGGGATTTTTATATGCAATGAATTTGTCCCCCACACACGTGGTTAAAAATCAGAAGGGATGCATTCATCTGCTGATGGCTGTTTCCAAATCTTAGATATGGTGAATTGTGCTGCTATGAACATAGGGGTGCATACTTCCTTTCTGATTTGTGTTTTTAGTTTCTTGGGATATATTCCTAGAAGTGGGAGCACTGGATCAAATGGGAGTTTCAATTTTAGTTTTCTGAGGAAACTCCATACTGTGCTCCACAGTGGCTGCACCAGTCTGCATTCCCACCAACAGTGCAAAAGACATCCTTTTTCTCCGCATCCTCTCCAACACTTGTGCTTTGTTGATTTGTTGATGATAGCCATCCTGACAGGTGTGAGATGGTACCACATTGTTGTTTTGATTTGCATCTCTCTGATGATTAGTGACTTTGAGTAGGTTTTCATATATCTCTTGGCCTTCCTTCTGTCTTCTTTCGAGAA
This sequence comes from Lasiurus cinereus, assembly GCA_011751065.1. Lineage (NCBI taxonomy): Eukaryota > Metazoa > Chordata > Mammalia > Chiroptera > Vespertilionidae > Lasiurus > Lasiurus cinereus. The sequence goes on along the minus strand of JAAGEH010000286.1, from coordinate 43,353,950 downwards.
GTGCCTATTTAGATCAGTTTCCCATTTTTTGATTGGGTTGTTTATCTTCTTTTTGTGAAATTGTATGAGTTCTCTGTAAATGTTGGAGATTAAACCCTTATCATTAATCTTATTGGCAAATATGTTCTCCCATGCAGTGGGCTTTCTTGTTGTTTGGTCGATGGTTTCTTGGCTGTGCAAAAGCTTTTTATTTTGATGTAGTACCATTTGTTTATTTTTTCTTTAGTTTCCATTGCCCTAGGAGCAGTATCAGTGAAGAAGTTCCTTTGGCATATGTCAGAGATTTTGCTGCCTGTGGATTCCTCTAGTATTTTTATGGTTTCCTGTCTTATGTTTAAATCCTTTATCCATTTTGAGTTTATTTTTGTGTATAGTGTAAGTTGGTGGTCTAGTTTCATTTTTTTGCATGTATCTGTCCAATTTTCTGAACACTATTTGTTGAAGAGACTGTCTTGACTCCATTGTATGTTCATGCCTCCTTTGTCAAAAACTGGGGAGTGGGGCAATGAGTGGGAGGTGGAGGGTAATGGGAGAATAAGGACACATGTAAAAAATAAAAATTAAAAAAAATGTAAGGAAAAAAATTAAACCTAATCCATATTAGTGGTCACCATAACCTCAAGAGAGATTTTTTCATGTGACAAAGATTTTTAAATGAAACTCTCTGTAGCCTGAAAATTATTTTGGAAGGAAATAAAGAGAAGTTTCCCTCAAATGCTGTAAGGATTTTAATTGAAAGTCAATGTATTTGGCCTCCTGAACTAAAGTAAGTTAATTTGTGTTTTTGCCACCCTGACAAAGTTTATATACAGTTACAAAAAGAAATTACATCCAGTTTGAAATTGAATTGCCATGGCCTAGAGCAAAGAATATCCTTGCATGATATTATTCTACAATGTCAGTATAATTTTTGATATTTCACAACATCATATACAATTATCCCAAACAAAATTACAAACTAATTCTTTGAATATTTGACAGCAATTTAAAAAAGGACATGAAAGGATTTAATCCCTCTCAGAAGGAATTAAGGCACTGGGAAGGCACTTGAGCATTCATTCTATGCTGGCCCCTCTTATCCTTTTTGCCAAGAGGGATGCCTAGGACCAAACCAGAGAAGGTCGGACCTGCAATGCCACCATTTGTCCACCATCCAGATACTGTTGCTGACGTGTATACATAAGGAACTGTTTGACATTGAAACTGAGTCTCAACTATTAGACATTGAAATTTGGACTCAAACATTTTTTTGTTTTTATAGGTTTATTTCTAGCCTGCAAAGGCAAAATGTTTTTAAAGAAAAGAATTGGGGGGCGGGGAGGGGGAGACAGATACAGAGGCAAAGAAGCAATGAACAGACTGTCATACTACAGTGGGAAGTCAGAGGAGGTTTGGGGGTGGACGGGCTGTAAGAAATCAACCAAAGGACTTGTATGCATGTATATAAGCATAAACATGGATACAAGACACTGGGGAGGGGCAGGTGAGGGCATGTACTGGGGGGTAGGGAAGGCTGCGGGGAGGTCAATAGGGAAAAAAAAAGGAGACATATGTATTACTATTTGTAATACTTTAAACAATAAAAAAAAATCAGAAGGGACATCTTTACTGCAGAGATCACCCTGGAGGATTGAGGCATCCAAGCTCAGGATTCCAGTACCAGGAAGAAAAGTCCCCAGAATTTCTGGCTTTGAAAAACAGTGGGAATTGCAGCTCAGTGAGACAGGTGATCTGGCTGGAAGGGAAGGGCAGTTGGGGGCAATTGGGCTGGCAGGGGAACAGTTATGCATCAATCAGGTGATCAGGGAACAGTTAGGGGCAATCAGGCAGCCAAGCAGGTGAGTGGTTAGAAGCCAGTATTCTCAGATTATGAGAGGGATGTCAGATTGCCTCAGGTATCAGGCCTAAACCAGCAGTCAGACATCCTCTGAGGTGTCCCAGATTGGGGAGGTGCAGGCCAGGCTGAGAGACAACCCTCCCCACTCCCCAACCTCCAGTTCACAAATTTCATGCACCAGGCCTCTAGTAGTTAAGATAAGGAAGTAATGTGAGTGTCCATCAATAGATGGATAGATAAAGAAGTGGTGAATATATACAATGGAATATAATTCAACCATGAAAAGAATAAAATCTTGCCATCTGCAACAATGTAGATGGATCTGGAGTATAGTGTGCTGTGTGAAATATGTCAGAGAAAGACAAATGCTATATGATTTCAGTTATATGTAGAATATAAAAACAAACAAACAAACAAACAAAAAACAAAATAAAAAAAAGAATATAAAGAGATACAGACAACATTTTGATGGTTGCCAGATAGGAGAGAGATTGGAAGGATGAGTGAAAAAGGTGAAAGGATTAAAAAGAACAAATTGGTATTTATAGAATAGTTATGGGGATGAAAATTACATCATAAATAATATGATCAATAATACTGTAAGAACCCATGTATGGTGTCAAATAGGTACTAATTTTATCAAGGTGTTTATTTCATAAGTTATATAAATGTGTAATTATAGCACTAGGTTGTACACCTGAAACTAATATAATATACATCTATTATAAATGAAAAATAAAAATTAATTAAATTTTTTAAAAAATTTAAATAAAAATATAAAAGGGTTGCAAACCATTTTTTTTCTGAATTAGCAGATCTGATAATCATCTACCAACTGATTAAAAAACCAAACATGTACAAGTCATCAATATAAGAAGTAAAAGAGGGGACATCACATAGTTCAAAAAAGTCATTAACAATAATTAAAAAATGAAATAAAATGTTGATAATTTAACAAATTATTTGAAATGAACAACATCCTGAAAATAACTAAATTCATAAATTATTATAACTGACAAGAAAAAGCAAAAAACATTGATTCCCCAAAATTTATTAAATAATTTGATTTCATAACAAAAAACACCCCATCTCCTAAAAATAACTTTATGCCCTGATGGCCTCAATGTTAAAACTTCATCCAATATTTATGAAATAAATATCAATGTACACAGTTCTTTCAGGAAATAAGATAAGAGGGAATACTTTCCAACTCATTTTATCTGCTCAAAGTTACCCTGATAACCAAAAAAAGGCACATGAAAATAAATATTTTTCTTATGGACACAAAACCAAAATGCTTCATGATATATTAGCAAAGCAATGAGTAAAACATAAGTTTGTTATATATTATGACCAAGTGAAATTTATCAAAAGAATATAAGACTGGCTCAAATTTAAAAATGTGTTAAAATGATATATATTAATAAAATAATAAGAAATGTCATATACTTTTCTCAATATGTTTAGCAAAATTTAAATCAGCATTCATTTATAATAAATAAATAAAAAAAACTTCTTAGGATATTCCCAACTTGATGAAGGATATCTATTGAAACTCTACAGTTAACATCCTACTTAATGATGAAAGACTGAAGGCTTTTCTCCCTCATCAACACTCCTATTCATAGAAATAGGAAGAAGGCAAAAAGTTCACTTTTTATAGTTTTATTTAACAAACTGGTTGAAACTTTGTTATAAAAAAAAAGAAAGAAAAAAGGGCATATTGGAAATGAAATACATTTGCTTTTATTTACAGAAGACATAATTGTCTACATAAAAATTCTACAATATCTGCAAAATAGCTACTGTTATTGAAAAAGATATTTGAGATTAGGGAATATGCAAGATAAAAGTTTATTTTACTAAGTTTCAAGAGACAAGTTTATTAGACAAAGTTAATTGTTTTTATATATAGTAATGAACATTTGAAAAATAAAATTTTAAATGCAATACTATTTACCATAGTATCTAAAATCATGAGATACTTATAAACTTACAATGTATGTGAGACTTGTCCAATGCTTAGAGCAATTAAACATCTAAATAAAATATAGACAAAAGACCATGTTGATAGACTAGCATATTCAGTTATTAAGATGCCATTTTTTTCCAAATTGATCTATGGATGTATTGCAATCCTAGTCAAAATTTAAAATTATAACAAGGATTTTTAAAAATAAATAAATTGCTTCTAAAATCTATGTGGAAATTTACAGAACTTGGAAAATGCAAAATAATTGTGAAAGAGAATAAAGTGGGGAACTTATAATACCTGATATTAAGACATTCTATGCAGTTTCAGAAATCAAAACAAGAAAGAGATTGGTATAAGTATAAACAAATATATTAGTGCAGTAAAATAGAGAGTTCATAAACTGACCCATTTGTGTATGGTCAACTGGTTTTTAACAAGTGGATTCAATGAGGAAAAGAATAATCTTTTCATCAGATGATATTGGAACAATTAGATATCCATCTTCAAAATATAATCCTTTCCCTAGACAGTTTTGTTCAGTGGATAGAGTTTGGGCCCACAGATTGAAGTCTTGGGTTTTATTCCAGTCAGGGGAACATACCTCAGATGCAGGCTCCATCTCTAGCCCTGGTTGGGATGCCTATGAGAGACAACTAGTAGATGTGTCTCTTTCACATCAAAGTTTCTTTTTCTCTGTTTCTTCTGTTCCATTCCAGTCTCTCTAAAAGTCAATGGAAAAGCCTGGCTGCGTGGCTTAGTAGTTGGTGTACAGGAGGTCACAATTTGATTCCCGGTCAGGGCACATGCCTGGGTTGTGGGCTTGATCCCCAGTATGGGATGTGAAGGAGGTAGCTGATCAATGATTTTCTCTCATCATTGATATTTCTATCTCTCTCACCATCTCCCTTACTCTCTGAAATCAATAAAAATAGATTTTAAAAATAAAATTAATAAAAATCAATGAAAAAATATCCTCAATGAGGATTAACAAATAAGGAATTAAAACAAAGAGATAATCTTAAAAGCAGCAAGAGAAAAACAGTTCGTTACTTACTTACAAGAGAGTGATCAGATGACTGTCAGTTGATTTCTCAACAGAAACTTTGCAGGCCAGAAGGAATGGCAAGAAATATTTAAAGTGATAAATAGTAAGGACCTACAACCAAGATTATTCTATCCAGCAAAACTCTCAGTTAGAATTGAGGATCAGATAAAGAGCTGCACAAACAAGAGAAAGTTAAAGGAGTTCATCACCACCAAACCAGTATTACATGAAATGTTGGAGGGTATTATTTAAGAGGAAGAAAAGATAAAATATATGAACAATAAAATGGTAACAAATACATATCTATCAACAATCAAATCTAAATATCAAGATAAATGAACAAGAAATCTAATGAACAAAATAAACTGGTGAATAAAACAGAATCAAAGGCATGGAAGCATGGAACAGACTGACGAATCTCAGAAGGAAGGGAGGAGGGGCAAGTGGGAAGAGATTAATCAAAGATCTTACCTATGGACACAGAGAGTAGCATAGTGAAAGCCTGGGTTGGGGCAGGAAATGGGTAGAGGGGGCACTGGGCGGGGAGGGGACATCTGTAATATTCTCAAAGATACGGATTTAAAAACAAAACACACACACACACACACACACACACACACACATCCTATCTAACAAAAGAGTAATATGCAAATTGACCATTACTCCAACACACAAGATGACCACCACAGATGGCCAGCAGATTAGGGCAGTTGTGGATGATCAGACCAGCAGGGGAGAGCAGTTAGGGGTGACCAGGCCAGCAGGCAGGTCAATTAGGGGCAATTGGCCTGGCAGGGGAACAGTTAGGCATTGATCAAGCTGGCAGTAGAGTGGTTAGGGGTGATTAGGCTGGCAGGAAGTTTTTGCTATTACAGGAATAAATTTAGGCTCACCAGAATCAGACCTAAATGGGCAGTTGGACATTCCTCAAGGGGTCCCAGATTGGAGAGGATGCAGGCTGGGCTGAGGGACACAACCCCTGCACGAATTTCATGAACCAGGCCTCTAATATATATATAAAATCTTTAACCCTACCTCACTCCAAATACAAAAATTAACTAGCTATTTGTCATACACTTAAAATTAAGTACCTCAAGAATGAAATATAGGAGAAAGTTTTTGTGACTTCCAGATAGTTAAAATGTTTTGAGAGGAGAGAAAAAGCACTAACTGCAGGAAGAAAAGATTATATTGAAATTAATAACTTCTGCTTTCCAAAGATATCTTTAAGAAATGAAAAGTAGACAATTGACTATGAGAAAATATTTTCAGTGCAAATATCGGATAAAAATGCATATTCATAAAATATATAAAATTTCTACAAAACAATAATTTAAAAAAAACTATAAAAATCTCTTAACTTATTAATGACCAAATTTGAATAAATAATTCATGAAAGATGTACTGATAATTGCTTAATGCATGGAAATATTTAACTTTATTCTATGGGGAAGTGCAAATTTAAAGCACAGTTAAATATTCACTTGAACAGCTAGAATAAAAAATAGAATTGTTGGTAAAGATGTAGAGCAAATGAAACACTTACATTTTACTCTAGGAATTTTATTGGTCTAGGAATTACATCACATTGAGAAGTACTTTTACAGTATCATATAAAGTTAAATATATACTTCTAAGTGTATATGCGTATTTACTTAAGAAAATGACCCTATGATTAAATGGAAACATACTGAATATTCCTATAATAGCAAAAACTGTAATCAACATAAATACCTATTTACAGATGGGGTGAGAGATATTGGATTATGATCATACAGAAGAATACCATTCATCAATGAAAAGGAATGAATTAAAGATAACAGACATTGCCAATGCACCTCAAAAACTATTCTAAGCAAACATAAAAGTATACATACAATTCCTCTAGAAAAATACTAAATCTAATCAATAGTGACATAAGTAAATAAATTAATGTCCGGGGCTAGATATAGGTCATGAAGTGACTACTATTAAAAAGGAACATAAGGGAAATTTTTGAAATGATGGAAATATTCTAGGTTTTGTTGCTGATTACTCTTAAATGGGTACATTTTATTATAGGTAAATTATTACTTAGTAATATTGATTTAAACTACATAGAAAAATAAGACAATACAGATATTTTCACTTAAATATAAATAAAATTATATGATTTAAATGTATAAGATAAATAAAATAAATATTTTATTTTTAAACTTTATATATTTTATTCATATTATTATTTATATTCTATTATATTTCAAAAGATAGTTGACTTTGGTTTGTAACTTTATTAAAGGTCATCAATAAATAATTTACCTTTGATTTGTGTTTTATTCAGATACCTGAATATAAAGCTAAGAACAATGATTTTCAAAACATATCATCTTTAGTAATTTTGGACACATTTCTAACGATATGAATTTGATAAATGAACAGGAATTACAGAGATCACTTATTTATGAAAAATATATCCAACCATCTAAAAAATGAATTCAGCAATGGCCGACTGAAGTTGTCTTTGCTCAAACAGGAGCAAAAGTCCTTCTATATGTTGGCTGCATTTGCAGTCTTCAAGGAATTGAGCAACCTCACAGTACGTAGTTTTCTAGAAATAAAAATTAACCCTCTCACAGAATATGTTCAGAGCCTTAGTTTTATTCTGAAACAGTCAACTTTAGGACAGTGCAAGAGGGCTTTTAAAATAGCTTTGAAACTGAGAGCAAATCAATGGGGCTAAAGATAATTGACTGTACCATGTTAGAGAAGTAATTGGTTACGAAATTAAGTAATGAAACCAAAGAGGGTATATTTCACACAACTGCCAAACCTAACAATAGAAGGGTGAATTCAGCTTGTGACTCCTTATGGTTACAATTAATTGTGGTTGCATTAAATGAAGGTGGGTCACTGTGCTTTTGGAAAAGACAGAAAGCTTTGCTTCTTTGTAACAAATTCCATCAAGTACAATAGAGTTCTTATTTTAAAACGAGGTGGGGGGAGTAACATAAAATTAAACCAAGCATTGTATGGAACAGAGTTTAAGAGGATGAGAAGATAATATAGTGGACATAGAGATGAAAAGACAAAAAGAACCACCTCATTACAGAGGCTAATAAACAATGCTTTAAAGCACAGGCTATATGACAATCACTTATATGCATTTTGTGTAATTTAGCAATCATCACAAACACCTTGTCTGATTATTGTCACCATCTTATTATACAGAAAATGTGAGTCACTTGCTCCAGGTCACATAGCAAGTAAGTTGTGAAAATGAGATATGAATCTTAACAGTGCAATTCCAAAGCCCTTATGATTACCACCAGGCTTTCCCCACCCCCTCTTACATCTTCCTACATTTCTATTCCTGCACAATGAATAAAGGGTCCTCTTAAAACCCTCTGAACATCCAAAACCCAGCTGAAACCCCAGACAGAGTCAACATCAAGAAAGGAGAAGGTCAGAGAGGTAACTAGGCGTTAGTGGGGGGTGAGTGGGTTGGGCTATAACGCTCTCTTGACAAAATATGTGCATAATGTTTCTGGGCATTAGGGTCCACTTGGGAGATTTAAATCAACTTGTTACTACAGTCAGCAGATAAAATGTCCATTGTAATTAATAATGATTTGCTATACGGACAATATGGAGGGTTGTAGTTCTAAACTGACATGATCAAGTAGAAAAGTACCATTGAAAAAGAACATTTATTCAAAGTGGAAGGAAAGTGTGTCCTTAGACTATTTTCATCATCTATTAACCATTTATAATGACTTGTGTGGAAACAAGTCCAGGGTTACAGGAGGTGAAGTTTGCACCTTTAAGGAATTTGAAAATAAATTAGAAAATAAAGGCCTTGAAATCTAGAAGGAATTTGTAATGTTATAAAAATTAAATTATGTATGTTGGTTTATAAAAACAGATAAATGTCCAGGAAAGAATAATACTTCATTAGACCTCTCAAATAACATTTTCACTTAGATAACAGCTTACTTCATTTAGACTAAAATATGACTTAAATAAACATGCTATTTAAAAACCTAGACCTATTAAGTTAGAGGCAAAACTCAAATATATCAGGCAGAGATAATCTTATAACTTTTATAAAATTTTAAAGGTAAGAGAAAATATGGGAAAAATTAGGGTGAAATAATGGAGGAAATGGATGGGGTATTTACTTTTCTCTTTTTTAAAAAAAATAAATCTTTATTGTTCAGTTTATTACAGATGTTCCTCTTTTTTCCCCCCATAGCTGCCCTCCACTTGATTTCCTTCCCACCCCATGCTCTTACCCACCGCCACTGTCCTCATCCATAGGTGTGAGATTGTTGTCCAGTCTCTTCCTGCATCCCTCACTCCTCCTTTCCCCTGAGAATTGTTAGTCGATTCCCATTCTATGCCCCTGATTCTATTATATTCACCAGTTTATTCTGTTCATCGAATTTTTTTATTCACTTGATTTTTAGATTCACTTGTTCATAGGTATGTATTTGTTGTTCATCTTTACCTTTTATTCTTCTTTGTCTTCTTAAAGAAAACCCTTCAGCATTTTATATAATCCTGGTTTGGTGGTGATGACATCCTTTAGCTTTTTCTTATCCATGAAGCTCTTTATCTGATCTTCTATTATGAATGATAGCTTTGCTAGCTAGAGCACTCTTGGTTGTAGGTTCTTGCTATTCATCACCTTCAATATTTCCTGCCACTCCCTTGTGGCCTGCATAGTTTTTGTTGAGCAATCAGCTGACATTCATATAGGTACTCCCTTGTAGATAACTGTTTTTCTCTTGCTGTTTTCAAGATTTTCTCTTTGTCTTTTGCCCTTGGCATTTTAATTAAGATGTGTCTTGGTGTGGTCCTCTTTGGATCCCTTTTGTTTGGGGTTCTGTGTGCTTCCTGGACTTGTAAGCCCATTTATTTCACCAGGTAGGGAAAGTTTTCAGTCATTATTTCTTCAAATAGGTTTTCAATACCGTGCTCTCTCTCTTCTTCTAACACCCCCATAATTCTGATGTTGGTATGCTTAAAGTTATCCCAGAGGCTCCTTACACTATCTTCACATTTTTGGACTCTTTTTTCTTTTTGTTTTTCTGGTTGGATGTTTCTTGCTTCCTCATATTTCAGATAATTGGTTTGATTCTTGGGGTCCTCTAGTTTGCTGTTGGATTTTTTGTATATTATTCTTTATTTCAGACAATGCATGCTTAATTTCTGACTGGCTCTTTTCCACTTTTTTGGCAATCTCATTAAGATCTTTGAAGTTCTCATTAAGTTTCTCGGAAGTCTCTGTAAGTTTGTTGGCGGTTTGTAGAAGATTCTTGAGTATCCTTATAAATGTGGTTTTGAACCCTATGTCCAGTCGTTTGCTTTCCTCCATTTCTTTTATTTGTGACATGTTTCTTGGTCTCCGCATTTTGACTGCTTCCTGGTGTTGATGGAGTGGCTTTGTGTGCAAGTTGTCCTTAGGGCCCAGTAGCTCTGCCTCCCCAATCACACTCTTGGTGCACCCCTTATGGGCTGGGTTCATAGTCATATTGTAGTTAAGCCTTGATTGCTATTGGTACACTGGGAGGAATTGACCTCCAGGCCAATTGACTGTGAGGATTAGCTGTGTCTATTAATGGAAGAAATGCTGTGCTGGAGACACCCCTATGGGGCATAACTTGCTTCAGGGGGACTTTGGTGCTCACCAAGTCTGCCTCTTGAGTGTATCACTTATGTATGTGAAGAGTTGTAATCTGGTGTTGACTCACACTGACCTCTAGGTACACTGTTTCCTGGATCTCCAAGGAGGTGCAAGTCCGCTATTGTCTGAGGCCACCCAGCAGGAGCTACAGGGAGCTCTGCAGATTTCTCCTCTTTGCTTGGAGTTTGGAAGTTTTGGAGTTCTCTGACCCAGTTGCAATTTGTTAGGTTAAGTTGCCAGAGGGCAAGCCATTCATATGCAAAAGTTGCTGCATAGATGGGTGAGTTTGTAAATTGGAGTCTCTAAGCTAGGGCGCAGCAAACAGCAATGGCTGCCAGTTAGCCCTCTCTGCTGCCTTCTGTTCAGTGGCCTATGTTCCTGTGCCCCAGTGCAGTAAACAATGATTTTAGTGCGCAACTCTGCAAGAAAGCCACCCTCCCTTTCCGACCTGATGGCAGACAGTCCATTTTCTCCCTGTATGAGTCTGGGTCCCCAGAATCTCGCCAGAAACTGGAGTTCAGACAGTTGGGAACTTGAAACTTCCTCTCAATTGAAAAACAACAGTGCATACCAGCCCGCTTCATGTGTGTGTCCATACTGCTGCCCTTCTGTGCCTCTGCAAGTCCTACCAGGTCTAGATGCACTTTTTTCTTTCCTTATAGTTGTAGAACTTCCACTCTGCCAGCTTTCCAGTGGTTCTGGGGGATAGTTGTTTGTGGTTTAGTTGTAGTTTTGGTATGGTTGTGAGAGACAGCACTTACAGATGAATATCTTATGCGGCCAGCTTGGTTCCCCTCAGTATTTATTTTTCTATACAACTTTTATTAAAAAGAATTCATTGAAGACTTATATAGGCCATAAATTATTCTAAATAATTTAGAGAATATCTATTACTTTTTTAAGTTTCTATTGATAACAAATCACCACAAATTTAGTGTAGTGAAACAATTTTTTTTTAATATATCTTTATTGGTTTCCTAGAGTAAGGGAGAGGAAGAGAGAGAAACATCAATGATGAGAGAGATCACTGATCAGCTGCCTCCTGCATGCCCCACACTGGGGGTTGAGTCCACAACCCACGCAATGTGTCCTGGCAGGGAATCAAACCATGACCTCCTGAATGCTTAACCACTGAGCCCCACTGGCCAGAAATTTTTATTTGTTTGTATTTTTGCTCATGTATTTTGCCATCTCTGCTCCAAAGTGTCTGGGTCCTCAGCTTAGGTTAGACTTAAGTGACTGAAGACTGCAGCCAGAGAAGGCATTTTTACTTAGATGGGAGGGCTCAATCCCTGGGCAATTGGAACTGTCAATAGCAATGCACACACAAGACCTTCTTCTTGGCATTGAAAGCTTCAGGGTTGTCACATTTTGTTCACTGTGACTTTAGGACTCAAGCAGAGAGTGTGCAAACAAATAAAAATCATAACCTTTAATTTACTTCAATTAAATCCTAAACAGTTTTCTGTAACATACTTATATTTTCTGACCCCAATTCTTGCCAAAAACATGTAGTAAGTTTGGAAATGATTTTCATAACATAAGTTATGTCAGCAAAATCCATAAAGTCATTCTCTTCTTCAAATTTATGGTAATATTAATGATAAATGGAGAGAGCGAGAGCATGTTGAACATTAAAACATACCTTTAGAAATTTAACTTCCAACATTGTTCCTGAGGAATATTGTATCTTGGCCAATGGTATGGATTCATTAAACTAAAACTTTCATTAAGTTTATTATTAAGTTGTATTTATAGGGGTGAATTGGTTCCCAAAACCATATAGGTTTCAAGTGTACAACTCAATAGAATATCATCTGCACCCTGCACTGTGTTCCCATAATCCTAATCAAAGTCACTTTTGATCCTCATTTTATCCACTTTGCCCACCTCCATCTACTCCCCCTACCCCTTTTCCCTCTAGCTATCACCACACTATTATTATCTCTGTCTATATGCTATGTATATATGTTTTTTTAATTAATCCCTTTACCTTCTTTCATCAAGTCCTCTAATCCTCCCCTCTTTAATATCATATTACTTTAATATCATTTGGAAAAATCTTATCTTTCTTCATGGCAGTTTAAATGCCACTTTTTTGGTGACATGCGCCACCCCTTTCCAGCAGACATCTTTGTGAATATGGTTCTGTCTTTTGAGTTTGGCAGCAAGCTTATTATAAACAAGAAAATGGTCTTATTTCTCTTTTGTTTCCAGAATTATGAATAGTACATATTCAAATATATCTAGCTTATATACTCATAGAAATGGTGAATAAATGGTGGATGTCACCTGCTGGAGAGTAAGGGGAAATGGTGAGATGGTTGATCAAAGGGTACAAACTTCCAGTTATAAGATTAATAAGTTCTGGGGATCTAATGTACAATGTAATGATTATAGTTAACAATACTGTATTTACATACTTGAAGCTGCTTAGAGAGTAGATCTTAAATGTTCTCATCTCTCACACACACACACACACACTGACACACACACACACACACACACACAATGTTAGTCATGTGAAGGGATTCAGATGTCAACTAACCTTATTGTGGTAATAATTTATATATTCATGAAGTCATATTTCACAGTTTAAATTTAAACACATTTATATTTCAATAAATCCAGGAAAATAGGAAAAAACACACATATACCTGGCTTAAAATTATTTAAAAAATATCAGATGAAAAATAAAATGGTTCACAAATTTAAGCCAGAAATTCTTGAAAAGCAAATTAAAAATAATAACAATAATGAGAAAAACACATCTCTTTTTAAAAGAGTAGATGCTGGCCATATTTCCTTCATGTTAAGTATAACAAATATGTGAGAAGTCTTTTGAGTGATGATCCTTACTAAGACCTAGTATGTTATAAAATACGTCAGCAAAACTGAGCATGTTGTTTAATACTACCAAAAATGTGGAGGTAACTGAGACAGATCAAATGCACGAAGGGCATTTAATGAAAGTAGCAATAGAGAAATCCACGGAGAAGGTGATTTGGTGGACTGTGTTGTTGCTTGCAGATGTGCTGTAACTTCCCACAGGAGTTTGTTACAAGTGTAAAATCTCAGGCACCACCTTAAACCTATTGAATCTTTCTCTGCATTTCAACAAGATCATGAAGTGATTATCTATGCATTAATTTTGCCAATCACTGAGCTAAAGTTATCAACCCTTTTTCAAAAGGTCCTACAAAAATCTTAGATCTGTTGCTTAACTTGAAGTGAGGAAGCTAATGTACCACTCTTGTTTGTCAAACTAAATCACATTAATACAGAGAAAATAAACACAATGCCTAAACTAATTCACTCAGAGTCATCAGCTTTTAATGGTTAATAAAATATTCAAATAAATTTGAAAGATTTGTTCAGTGTCTCAGTAATAAATTCCCCAAATCATAGCAGTTTTTTTTAGACTATTGAGTTTTTCAGACTGAGTTTTTCAGTTGTTGAATTTAGATCAATTTCTGTGTTACCTTTACTCAGATTCATCACCTGGTGAAACAATCTAAAATACCTTTTTATTTATCAGGACTGGTCAGCTCCAAAAGCTATGGAGAAGCTTAAAGGTGCTATTTGCAAAGGGCATAGAATAAGAATTGTGGCTTGTTGCTTTTTGCCTAAAGACAAAGTTTCTTGGAAGGATAGTTCCCAATCAAATGCCTCTGTAATATCCTTTAAGCAACTTAGTTTTCAAAATTTGTGAATAATCTTATTTTTTGTTATGTTATGTTTATGAATCACATCAATGTTAATGAGTACTATTTGAAATGTTAAAAGGATGCTCTTGTATGTCTTAGAGAACCTAAAATTTAAGGTTTGCATTCTGCATAGAAGAGTAACTGACTTTCACTTATACTTTTTGTTGTGTCATACATACATCAATCAAATAGATTTCCTTTTTTCCCTGAGGCTTGAAAGGAAAAGCTATAGTCCTTTCCTCTTTTTGATATGATGAAAGCCCCAAAATAAAATTAATATTGATTTCACTTAGTCTTCCACACTAAGAAAGGACAGATGTTGTAAGTGTGTATATATGTTTATAATAAGTCATTTATTGATGAGCTTTAAACACAAGGGTATCACTAGAAAGTAGAATTATGATGCATTCATGGAAAAAAAAAAGCAACGATTTAATTTTGTAAGGCTTCAGGCCATAACTAAACCCCAATAAAAATGGCTGTAGCCTTGGAGGAGTAGGAGGCTTGACTCTGCTCAAGGCTACAAAGTTTCAGTTATAGAAGATAAATAAATCCCAAATAACAGGGCCTCCACTTGGGTTGCTGGGGGTTGTGGCCAGCCTGAAAACTCACCACAAGCCCCTCGCCCAGGCCACCCCACACCTCAAGGGAACCCCTACCCTGATCTAGGACACCATTCAGGGCAAACCAGCTGGCCTCCACCTGTGCACTAGGCCCCTATCCTATCTAATCCTATCTAATAAAATAATAATATGCAAATTGACCATCACTCCAACACACAAGAGGGCTGTCCCCATGTGGTCAAAGATGTCTGCCCCCATGTGGACTCAAGATGGCCACCACAAGATAACCATCAGGGGAGGGCAGATGGGGCATCAGGACAGCAGTTGGGAGGGACTAGGCCTGCAAGGGTGGGCATTTGGGGGTGACCATGCCCACAGGAGAGGGCAGTTAGGGGCAAACAGGCTGGCAGTGGAGCAGTTAGGCATCAATCAGGCTGGCAGGGGAGTGATTAGGGCGTGATCAGGATGGCAGGCAGGTGGGCATTTGGGAGCCAGTAGTCCTGGATCGGGCATAAATGGGCAGTCAGACATCTCTCGAAGGGTCCCAGATTGGAGAGGGTGCAGGGTGGGCTGAGGGACACCCTCCATTCATGAATTGTGGGCACCAGGACTCTAGTCAAAAATAAAGAATAAAAATGTATTGTTAAGTTTCTAAATTTGTGGTGTTGTCATCGAGGCAGCAATATAAAATTTAATACAATCTCCTAGCATGACTCCTACCTTTACATTGCAACTACAAAATAGTAATAACTATTGTGTAGTATATATTGAGCACCTGACATGTTCTAGGCTTCTAAAATTTATTCTTTTAATTATTACAAATCCCTTCAAATATTATAAATTTGTGAATGAGGAAATAAAGCCTTATGTAAAACTGAGGCCCTCTGCATGAAATTTGTGCAAGGGGTTTGGCCCTTCCTACCCTGGCTGCCACAGCCCTCACAGACCTATGGTACATTTACACCATGGAATACTACATTACTCTGAAAGAGAAAGAATACAGCATGGATGGATGTGGAGAACATTATGCTAAGCGAAATAAGCCAGTCGGAAAAACATAAATATCACATCTCTTCACACATTTGTGAAATATAATGAACAACATAAACCAATGAACAAAAATAGATCCAGAGACATAGGAACATCAAACAAACCATCAAACCTCATAGGGAAGGCAGGGGAGGTTGGGGGGTAAGAGATGAACCAGAGGACTTATATTCATGCATATGAGCATGACCATAAAGAGGTGGAGCATGGGCTAGAGGGGCAGAAGCATGCAAGGACAGGTCAATGGCTTAAAATGGATACATATGTAAAACTTTTAACAATAAAAAATTATATAAAAAAAACAAAACAGAAATGCCTATGTTCTACCATTACTTGATAACAAGTTATCTATAATAGTAAAAGCATAATATGAAAATTGACTGAACAGCAAACGACCATCTGGATGACCTTCCGGACGACATTCCAGATGAAGCCAGGGCTGGGAGGGTTGAGTCCCTTGCATTTAGTGCCCATCTGCAGATGAGCACTAAAGCCATTTCCAGATCTTGGCTATTGTGAATTGTGCTGCTATGGACATAAGGGTGCATATATTTATTTCTGATTGGTGTTTCTGGTTCTTGGGATCTATTCCTAGAAGTGGAATTAGCCCTAACCAGTTTGGCTCAATGGATAGAGCATTGGCCTGCAAACTGAAAGGTCCCAGGTTCAATTCCAGTCAAAGGGCATGTACTTGGTTGTGGACATATCCCCAGTGGGGAGTGAGCAAGAGACAGCTGAATTGATTTTTTTTTCCTCATCAATGTTTCTAACTCTCTATCCATCTCCCTTATTCTCCATCAAAACATAAAAAATCAATAAAATATATTTTTTGAACAGTGGAATTACTCATATCTGATATTTTGCTGCATATGGATCCTTCTAAAGTTTTTATGTTTTCCAGTCTTATGTTTAAGTCCTTTATCCATTTTGAGTTTATTTTTTTGTATGACATAATTTGGTGATCTCCTTTGAATTTTTTGCATGTCTCTGTCCAATTTTCCCAACACCATTTATTAAAGAGATAGTCTTGACTCCAGAACATAGGCATTTCTAACTTATTTTAACATCTGAATACTTTTCAGTATACCCACTGTCTCTCAGACAGTATAATCCTGCTTTAATTGAATTACTCAATTACCTGTCTGAATCATCACTAGATAAGAAGCACAAACAGAAACTGTATAGCTATGTGCTATTATTTAAAAACAATCCAAAAATCTCAGTAATTAAATATGTTTACTGTAACAGAATACAGTGATAAAAATCTTTGTAGAGAGAAATTGAGTAAATGTGCACCTATCTTTGGAAAGACATACTTGGGCTACTTCTATATGAATTATTATTTGTGCTGACCCAAAACAATTATTTCAAGTTTAGAGCAATTGACCTGAAAGGTCAAATTTATAGCTCAAATACTGTTTTGCAATATTACTTATACTTCTTTCACCAGCAGGATATTCTTTTCTAAATAATAGAATATAAATCCATTTCTTTGGGAAAGATCTGCTACTATGATGATGTTGAAATAATCATAATTCACTGTTATTTTGGATTGGCCTGTGTCCTCTCAAGCGTTGTTTTGTCCACAATATTAACAAAAGTATTTCCTAGTACTCTTCTGTCTATGGTGGCTTTATTATGTGGTAAACCAACAAACTTCCCTTTACAGTCTGTGATGTTGCTATGTGTTTTCCATTTAAACCTTGTTCCTTTGCTGGAGGTGAGGAGGAGGAACTGCCTATGGAGTGATATAGTGCTGGCTTGATTTCTGCTCAAAGCAGTACAGAGAGCAACAATTTAAAGTTGCACACTCATTTCCAACATTACTATTTGTTATTTATTTATTTTTGTTAATCCTCACTTGAGAATATTTTCCATTGATTCTTAGAGAGAGTGGGATGGAGGGAGAGGAACAGAGAAAGAAACATTCATGTGAGACAAACATATTGATTGGTTGCCTCCTGCAAATACTCCACCTGACCAGACTAGAACCAGGGATGAACCTGCAACATTCCTTGACCAGATTAAAAAACAGGATCCTTCAGTTGAGCCAAATCAACTAGGGCTCAACAATACTGTTTCTAGACAGCTGACTCAATAGCTCAGCAAGCAGTTTTAGTGCTGTCTTGCCAGGTATATGTTTTTCTCTTGATATGTAATTTAGATCTCTGCCTCTCACTTCTTTAGCTGTCAAAATGTGGGCTTCGCAGAGCACCAGATTGCTACAGTATAGAAGGAAAAGCCTGACTCCCATTTTTCAATAGAAAGTTAAAGAAGTTCCATCTCATAGACTCTGAAGCTTTCTATGTTTCTGTATGAATCAGGGAGAAAGGACATTATAGTGGTGACAAAATTAGGATTTAGTAAGAAAAAGCCTTTCAATGATAATTCAGGACTAACTAGAACTGTTTTCTTCTGCTGCAGAAATAAAATAAAACTTTTGAATTAATTTAAATTTAAATAACTTATTATGCTTATTCTTGAGTATGTTGGCTTACAAAAAATATATATTGTGGCTAATTTTTTCCTACTTCTTTTTAGGCCAAAAGAAGTATGTATTATAAATTATTTTTCAATATTCTTTTTATTTAAGAGTCCCTTTTAACTTGATTCTAAAAGGCCAAATTTTATTATTTAAATGCAAATGTTTTATAACTGAAATATGTATATAATGATATAAACAAATTTTAAACATCTGTCTATGAGAATCATAGAACTGAAATTTTTGAGTATTCGTATGAAAACCAAGAAATACAATAACTCTTTCTGCCATATAAAACAAAAGTAATGATTATAGTCCATAGTGTATTTTTATAGGTATGATAATACCCAAATCTATTTTTTCACATGAAGTTAGCGCATTTGAAACTAATCAAAAGATTTTGGAAGAGATATAAAATCTTCCAGGTACCACTGCTCAGATTTATTTCATTTGCAAATTAAGAGCAAAGATCTACAAGGGTACTCACATATCTTACACTTACCAAGGGTAATTTAATGAGAGAAACAGCTAAGTAATTATATTTTAATTAGTGGTCCAGTGCACAAAATTTGTTCAAGGGTGGAGGGAGGTGTCCCTCAGCCCGGCCTGCACCCTCTCCAATCTGGGACCCCTCAAGGGATGTCCCACTGCCACAGGGATTGGGCCTAAACTGGCATTCAGACATCCCTCTCAAAATCTAGGACCACTAGCTCCTAACCACTTACCTGCTTAGCTGCCTGATTGCTTTTTACAGTTTCTGCCTGCCAGCCTGATCATCCCCTAACCACTCTCCTGCTGGCCCGATTGACACCTAACTGTTCCCCTCCTGGCCTGATCGTCCCCAACTGCCATCTCCTGCTGTGATCCACCTCCTCCACTGGGCCCCACCTCCACTGTGCATGCAGCCATATTGTAGTCGCCATCTTGTAGTGGCCATCTTTGTGGTGGCCATCTTGTGACATCATGCATGAGGGCCACCTAGGCTTTTATTAGTATAGATATTGATTTTAATGATGTTAGAAAAAAGTATTTTCTAATTAGCTTGCCAAGTCAGAATTTAAATTCTCAAAAGTATAGGTCATACCCTTATATGTTCCTATTAAAATGGTTTTCTTAAGTCAAAAGAAAAATGAAACTAAAACAATGTATGTTCTATTGCTCACCTATAAACATGTCTGGATCTCCCAAGCTCAAGTACTTTGGAATCATATAACAAGTCCCTACAGCTATGCACTACTTTGTCCACATCTGCTTGGAAATTATCACTTTACCACCACTGTCTGCTTGGAAAATTTTCATCATTAGTTCCCCAAAGTATTTATATTTCTTGTTTTCAAACCAGGAATCATTGTTCTCCTGACTTGGGTTGCACTGTTTATTTGAATTCTGATTTTCTTCCATTGTAGTGTCCTTTGGCAAGTTGCCTGGATATTCTGCTCACCTGGTTTCATGCTGCTTAACTCCAAGTTTTGATGTTCTGTACACTGCCCAAGCTCAGAGGACACTTTCTATCCAGACCTTTAGTGTCTGATGAGAAGGAACACTTTACTGAAAACTCATGCTTGTGTTTGGATTCGCCTTAATGACTTTTATGAATAAATTGGAAAATAATGCCCCTAAAGTACTGTTGCCAGGAGGATTTTTAATGGCATAATGCAATAATTATCTCTGGACAGATTCCATGTTTGGTTTATAGCAGAAGTACAAATGGCTCCCTCTGCTAAAGACAAGAATAAAACACTATCTTTCCTACAGGTAAAAGTAAGGCATATTGTCATCAGGATACATAGGCACAAAATGGCTCAGATTTAAAACTAAGAAAGCCATTCTTTCAATAATAAGACAGGCAAATATGGGTATTTCACACACCTAAAAAAGGACATAATTACTGAGACTTAGATCCTGAAATGCAGTCTAAGAACTAGCAATGAAAGCATTTTAGCAAAGAATCACAATCAAGGAGTGAAGATTTGAGATATCAGCATTTTCTGGGAAAAGACAAAATGGGATGTGACTTCTATTATCCCTGTTGGTTAAAGTCTTCTACCATCCTATCTAATAAAAGAGTATTATGCAAATTGACCATCATTCCCACACACAAGATGGCTGCCTCCATGTGATCAAAGATGGCTGCCCCCATGTGGACACAAGAGGGCCTCCACAAGATGGCCAGCAGGAGAGGGCAGTTGGGAGGGACCAAGCCTTCAATCGAGGCCAGTTGGGGGCAATCAAGCCTGCAGAGGAAGGCAGTTAGGAGTGACCAGGCTGGCAGAGGAGGAAAGTTGGGAATGACAGGGCTTATAGGGAAGGGCAGTTAGGGATGGCCCAGGCCTGCAGAGGAGAGAAGTTGGGGGTGACCGGGCCTGCAGGGAAGGACAGTTAGAGGCAAACAGCTGGGCAGGGGAGCAGTTAGGCATCAATCAGGCTGGCAGGGGAGTGGTTGGGGGGGTGATCAGGCTGTTAGGCAGAAGCAGTTAGAGGCAATCAGGAAGGCAGACAGGCGAGCAGTTGGGAGCCACTAGTCCTGGATTGTGAGAGGGATGTCTGACTGCCTGATTTGGCCTAAACAGGCAGTTGGACATTCCTCAAGGGGTCTCAGATTGGAGAGGGTGCAGATTGGGCTGAGGGACACACACCCTCAGGCATGAATTTTGTGCACTGGCCCTCTAGTTTCTCTAATAAAAGATCACCCCAGTTTTATACCAGACTTCCACAGTATGTCCTTTATGCGTTTTCTATATAGCTCTGCTCAAATTCTGCTTAGAAAAGTATAGAATTCAAACCCAAAATTGTTGGGTCCTATCATGTTCAACCAATCATTTTCTTGTTGCTGTGGAGCTGCAGTTAAGAGAATACATTTTTGAGACACTGCAATAATGTTGACTATCTTTAAAGAGCTAAGTTTTCTTTGTTTTGTCTAGAAAACACTCAGAAAGAAGTGATCTGATTTTCTGCTCTCAACATAATGTCATCTCCATACAATAGGCCAAGGATGAAGAACACACTGCAATGGCAGCTATGCATGTCCTTTGTAGCACAGTAGCATTAGTAAAGGTGCGGGCTGTGGAGTGAGCCTGACAGACCAGGAATCCTGGCAGTGCTTGTTTTCATTACTTCTGTTAGTGAGGCAAACTTACAGCTAATTTTGTTGTAAATGTTGTCCATCTGTCTATTTTTACAAGGATGGGGATCTAATCCTAGAAATGGAATTAGCCTTAACCAAAGGGAGAGATTAAAAAACTATTTCACAATTACCATCTTCCCAGAATTCCCTTTGTTTATTTTTAAAAACAGAATTTTTTCTTATTGAATATGCTATTTCTTGCCTAAAAGAATATAACATGTTGATTATTTCAAGAAAGTTTTTGGGAGGTAAAGTTTTATATCAGTAAATAAATTTTTAATAGTATTTATAATTTTTGTGTCATAAACCTGTGTGTGTGTGTGTGTGTGTGTGTGTGTGTGTGTGTACTTGTGTGTGATTTTGAAAGATAAGAGTCTAGAGTTTTCAGTTATGGGATCACAAGATGTTGGGGCCAACAGGCTTTTGTCTGAGGAATCAGAACATCTTTTTTAAGTGACAGAAGCTACAATTAAGTGTGGCCTTTGCTATGCTTGGCCACATGATGGCCCATGTCAGGTTTAGATACACAGACTATGACATGGTTTCTACTAAATATTGAGGCAAGAGTGTCATAAACTTTGTGATTTATTTATTCTCTTTTGCCTTGGAAGAAATGTAAATGTTTAAATACAATAGAGGTTTGTTGGATTATTTTATAGCTTCTTCTAAGCTTACATTTTTGTTTACAAAAATGTTACAATGGATATATTATACAGATATATTAAAATTGTAAAACATGCATTACTAGGATAAATATGTTAACACATTCTCTTGTTTTTAGAAGGCAACAAAAATGTTTCATTTACAAGGAAAGAGGACTGATTCTGAATTTCTAATAACAGAAAAAAATCCAACAATCATACTGCTATTGGAAGGGCCTAGAAAGAGATTTTCAGTAGCATAAATCTCCAATAAACAATCATGTATTCTCAACATTATGGGGATTTAGATTAGTCCTTTTTAGTTTTGTTTGTCCTTAAAGTAGTAACAGAGGTAATTCCCTATTGAATTAAAATAAGCTGTAGGCATTTTTTCACGGATCATAGTACCCTTTCATAATAAAGAATAAGGACTATTATTGTAAATAGGGGAGAGTGATTCTACTAGATGACAAACCTGATGCACCCCTTGGTGCTCATTTATAGTGGTTAAGTGGGATTTAGTAGATTGTTAACAAACTGGTATAATTTGTATAAATATATGTTATTGCCAGATTTGAGATAAAAATATTTCTATAAATTGAATTCCTAATATTTTAACCTTTTCTTATTTAAACATTATTATTTTATCAGTAATCAACTAAAAAATAAAAAGGAAATGTTGAAATGAGGTAGTTTTACTGTTTAATAGAGAAGAACCTGCTCATGAATCTAGCCTACCTAATAAAAGAGTGGTATGCAAATTGACTATACCTCTGCTATACCCACAAGCCATGCTCACAAGCCAATCAGGAGTAAGTATACAAATTAACCCAACAAGACATCTATGGCTCAGAGAGAGCAGGTGGCAGGCTTGGGTTGCTCTCAGTGATGGAGGAAGCCAAGCTTTCCACAAACCCTGGCCGGCCCAGGCCTCCACTTAAGGCAACAAAGTTTCAATGGCTGCCACCACAGAGCAGGCAGAAGGCTTGGCTCTGCTCCAGGCTACAAAGTTTCAATTGTAGAAGATAAATAAGTCCCAGATACCAGGGACTCCACTTGGGTTGCCAGGGGTCATGGCCAGCCTGCAAACCACCACAGGCCCCTTGCACAAGCCACTCCACACCCTAAGGGAACCCCCACCCTGATCTGAGACACCCTTCAGGGCAAACCAGCTGACCCCCACCCGTGCACCAGGCCTCTATCCTATCTAATAAAAGAGTAATATGTAGGTTGATCATCACTTCAACACAGAAGGTGACTGACTGCCCACATGTAGTCAAAAGATCCTGCCCCCATGTAGACACAAGTTGGCTGCCACAAGATGGCCAGCAGGGGCGGGCAGTTGGGAGGAACCAGGCCTGCAAGGGAGGGCAGTTGAGGGTGATCAAGCCTGCAGGGGAGGACAGTTAGGGGTGACCAGGCTGGCAGAGGAGGGATGTTGGGGGCAACCGGACCTTCAGGGAAGGGCAGTTTGGGGGGACCCAGGCCTGCAGGGGAGAGCAGTTAGAGGTGACCAGGCCTGCAGGGTAGGGCAGTTAGGGGCAAACAGGCTAGCAGGGGAGCAGTTAGGCATTAACCAGGTTGGCAGGGGAGTGGTTAGGGGGTGATCAGGCTGGCAGGCAGAAGTGTTTAGGGGCAATCAGGAAGGCAGGCAGAAGTGGTTAGGAAAAATCAGGAAGGCAGGCAGGTAAGAAGTTGGGAGCCAGCAGTCCTGGATTGTGAGAGGGTAGGATCAGGCCTAAACGGGCAGTCAGACATCCCTCAAGGGGTCCCAGATTAGAGAGGGAGTAGGCTCTGCTAAAGCACATCCCCCTCCCCCTGCACAAATTTTATACACCGGGCCTCTAGCATATATATAAAAGCCTAAGCAATGGAACAACTGGTCACTGTCACGTGCACTGACCACCAGGGAGAAGATTCTCAATGCAGGGCTGTCCTCAGCCTGCAGGCCCCAATTGCCATGGGGCTTGGAGGCCAACTTCCCAGTCCCTCTTCCCAGCCAGCAGGTTTCGATTACCTGATCAGGGCCAGGCCCAAGGCTGGGATTGGGATCCAGGAGTGAGTGGTGGCAGATATGGATGGTAAAAGAAGTAGGCGGGTTGGGATAGGCAAGGAGGTGGGGAACTGCATGGTGGTGGTGTGTGGACAATGAGTGAAAGAGCAGGTGGGGATGTGGGGAGGTGGGGAGGCAGGGAACCTGATTAGCCCTTATCACTGGCCAGGCCTAGAGACCCCAGCAGTGAATGAATTTCATGCACCAGGACTGTAGTAGAGCTATATTGAGATGCAATGCCATACCAAAAAGTATACTAAACTTTTTTATCAGAGATATTAAAACAGTGATAAAAATATATTTGGAGAATTGACTCATGTATCTGATAGAGGTTTAGACATGTTGCCTTTAATATTACATGTGAATTTGGAATGCTATAATTTCACATTCAAGTTTGAATCTATATCAAGATAATGTGTCTAGTACTACAGCATATTGTGTCAATATTATTATAATCATAACTAGTGGCCCAGTGCACAAAATTCTTGCACATTAAAAGGGAATTAATTAGAGGAAATATTTTTTTAATATATTTTATTGATTCTTTACAGAGAGGAAGGGAGAGAGACAGAAAGTCAGAAACATCAATGAGAAAGAGAAATCGATCAGCTGCCTCCTGCATGCCCCACTGTGGAGATGTGCCTGCAAGCAAGGTACATGCCCCCAACCAGAATCGAACCCGCGACCCCTCAGTCCGCAAGCCGACGCTCCATCCACTGAGCCAAACCAGTCTTGGCTAGAGGAAATATTTTAATATTGCTATTTGCCCTTTCTCTATAATAGAAATGTCCAGCCAGTCCCACTCCCATTGGGCAACACCAAAACCTAGCTGGCCCCACTCCCGTCAAGCTCCACTGGGTGGGGGACACAGCCTCAAGTCCTGGCACTGGGGCAGGAGATGTGTGGCCTTGGGTCCCCTGGCCCTAACCTATACCATAAAGCCTCACCCAGACCTGCCACGCCATGGGACCCATCAATTCCTGGTGACCAGTCTTTTGGTCATTAGGGATGAAAATAAAGTTATGCATTTAAGCATGCACATTCATTTACAATATCTGATTTGTCTACATTCTCTAAATTGCAAAATAAATAAGATCTTAAGCCAGATAGTATCATAATGCCAAGTTCTTTATATAATGACACATATCATTCTCTCCACTCAGTATACTCCATTTGAATTGATTAAATGTATGCAACTCATATGAAAGGCACTGCTGTTTGTTCTTAATAGAGGAAGCATTAGCTCATTACCTAAAGCAGAAATTGGTTTAAATGGCATATACTGACTTGAAGAACAGAAGAAAAAATAACAAAAAACAATGTTCAGTGCTGTGGACAACAGAATCCTCTCCTTTTCCCTTTGTTTTTTTTTCTGCTTTTCTGCTTTGTTATTTGTGCTTTGCCTCAAAATCAACACAGAAGACAAAATCAGATAGTGTAATCTGCATTTTATAGGGCCATTTGAGTACAAAGAGGGGCTTTTCAATTTTTACCTATTTTTTTTCCATCAATGCAGCTCAAACTTAATCCCAATGTTCTAGGAACCAGGCCAACATGGCTGTGCAGACACACCTTTGCTTGGTCCTGTCAGGCTTCAGGGCTGGGTAGGGAATATGCCAGGTGTTGCTGGAAATGAATCAACTTTTCTTTCTACATAGCTGGTGTCTTTTCATTATGAAATGCAAAGCAGCAGCCGTTTTTCATTACACCCATCTCAGCCCTCCTCGCCTGGGGTCATAGGAAGGGGCTGGGAGAATATTTACTCTCAGGTCTTTGATTTCTCTCATTTAACTGAGAACAATGACAGCTGCTTCTCTGAGAGCAATGCCAGCTGGTTTAGGGCTAGCCGCACCTGCAAGGCAAGCGGCAGAGCAGACCAGGGGCTTTGATCAAGCTCAAGCACATGGGTCACAGCAACCTCGGCAGGTGGGCTGCTCCTGAAGCCTCTAGGCCCCTCCCAGATCTGTACCCCAAATCCCTGTTCTCCCCTTTTCACCCACAGTTGCCACCGGTGTGGTGTGCTCCAAGGCTTGGTGTGCAGACTCCAGGGTTGCAGGTTCAGGATGCTCCATCTCCTCCTGGAACTTTGAGCCATAAGCATTGGCAAGGACCTTTCCACTCTGTGTTGGTCTTTGGTCACTGCTGAGGTTTTCTGGACTGTCTAGGGTAGGGATAGCCTGTACCTTTGCCTCTGACCAATGCCTTGCCTGCAGCCTGCCTGGGATACCCCCAGCCCTGGGAAAGTGTGGGGGCATGGCTGGTCTGGGTGAGGGGCCAAGAGGGACGGGGGAGCTGGCTAGCCATCCCACCCTTAATTGGGATAGGAGAGGCTGATTAGGGGGTGGTAGGGGGAAGGGATGGGCAGAGTAGCCATCTTGTGATGGCATTATGGCGTGAGAGTCAATTTGCATATTACCTCTTTATTATATAGGAAGTTGTTACTTTTTTCCATAAAAATGATACATGTAAAGTAAGGCAACAGAATATTAAGCAATAAAGCATTTATAAAAATAAAACTAATGTTCTTTATCCTCATTCCTATCTATTTAACCAACCATATATTTATTTTAAAAAAATAAATCTGTGTATAAATAGACCCACACAATTCAAACTCATGTTCAAGGAGCAACTGTGTGTATATTTTGTGTAAAACATTTTTTTAATATTATATTTGTGTTCTCTTTTAATTTCCCACTACAGAATAGAGGAGTATCTGCATGGTGACACTGTCACAAATGCGGTCATAGAGCTGTGATTAGGTATCACCATGCCTCATAATTTATGCTTCTGGGAGTCAAAAAATTGGATCAATGTTTCCATTTTAACAGAATTCCCTGTTGGTTATACAGAGCTTTTGTGAAAAATTGGGGAGGAACTCTTTGGTGGCCCTTTAAGACTTAGTGAGCTGTGCCACTTGGTAATTTCTCCTTAAATAACAAGGTATCAAATACTATAGATAATGTCATAACGTTGCTTGGTGTTTGTGGCTGAAACTACCATGTTCACTTATATCCACAGGATCCTCCAGTTTGGTTGGCCATGGAATGAAGTAGAACTTGCAGAGTAATTGACAGGCCCCTAAAACCACCTCCTGCACATTTTGTCTCCCCTTTCAGTCTTCTGAAAACCAGGAATACTGAAGCTACAGAACCACACAATGGAAGGCATGGTTATCTGAGTCACTGTTTGCAGAAAGCACACAGAGGGTGATATAACCAGAACTGTCTATGATAAATCCAAGAAATAAATTTTATTTGTGTTAAAAGTCATTAGATACCACAGTTTAATACAATGGCATGAGCTAGCCTACCCTGACTTGTATATTACTGTTTTATGAAGAACAACAGTATACTTGACTGGCCTCTGCTTCCTGATGTTGTGAAACTTATGTCATGTTTATTTTTAAAGGACCAAAAGAAGTTATAGCTCAGAAAGGTTATTTATACCTGCTTTGGCACAGCTCACTTGCTCTTAAAGGACCATAAAAGAGTTCCTCCCCACCTTGTCACAAGAGCTCTGTACAACCAACAGGGAACTCTGTTAAAATGCAAACATTGTCCCAATCTTTTATGACTCCCAGGAGTATGAATTATGAGGCATAGTGATTCCCAATCACAGCTCTATGACCTTTAAAAGTATCCTTTAAAATATACAAAATTACTACCTTTTTTGCTTATTTAACATGTATTTAAAAATACTTTATAAATAACTTTTTTAAATAGGTCAGTCTAATTTGCTTCATATTTAGTCTGAACCTGCTTGTGGAGATGTTTTTTTTCTGTTGTTTGTAAAGGTTTTTCATTTTTATTAACAAAATATATTATGAGTTCTTTATAATATTACTAAGATATCCCATCTTTATAAAATATTTTTTTGAAGAGAGGAAGGGAGAGGGAGGGAGACATCCATATGAGAGCAGAACATAAAACAACTGCCTCTGCATGCCCCTCTTCTGGGGATTCAGAACACAATCCAGCCATGTGGCTAATCAGAATAAAACCAGCAACCTTTCAGAGCACAGGAGGACACCCAACCAACTAAACTTCACCAGCCAGGGCAAGATATTCTATCTTCTTAATCACAAATTTTGTTTAACAAAATTTACTTCCTGAAGACACGCTTTTCTGAACCCCTTGGTTATAATTTGTAGAATTTCACTACAATTTAGACTAATTGTTTTTAACTTTTCTCTATCTGCTATATAACTGACATTCCTACTTTGCTTGTATAGGGTTAGATACACATAATTCCTTATATTTTATGCTTTCCTCTTTTGGTATTTATTTTGCATTTTCCAGTATATATCCTTTAGTAATTATCTTTTAATTATTCAAAGGACATATATATTTTTAACTTCTTATTCTTCTAAAATTATCTTAATCAAAGCTCTTACATGGGTTCAAAATAATTTCTTTTAAATCATTGACAACATTGTTCTATTGACTTCTAGAATACACTGTTGCTAAATCATCGTCTGCTATATTTTAAGTTTCTCCCCTTCGGAAATTAGCAGTTCTTGTTCTCTGGAAGCTTTTCAGACCCTCTCTCTAGTGTTAGTATACTATAATTTCACAATGATGTGTTACTGTTGAGTAATTAAAAGTTAATTTTGTTTGGCATTTGATAGGTTATTTAATGTGAAACTCCTTTTTATCTCTGGAAAATATTATTTTATTTTATTGAATAATTTCCTTTTTTTTTCAATTTTTTCAACCTCCCTTACATGCCCACACCCTTGTGAACACCTCCTATATATGTGCTTAATATCTTAATTGCTTTTTCTGTGTAAAAGCATTTACTTGTATGAATGTTTAGAACACAGAAAAGAAAGAAAGAAGGGAAGAAAAAAAGAGTACATTAATACTCTGGTTAGAATGTTTCATATCTCCTTTTCTATATATATGCATCCATGCTATTAACTATGATATGTTACTGCCTCCAAAATTCATTTTCTTAAAATAAATAAGGACATTCCTGACTTTCCCATTTCTAAACAATTCAGAATCACTGAAATTTTACCCTATCTTTAAAATATCCTTTAAAATATACAAATTACTACCTTTTATGCCTATTTTAACATGTATTTAAAAATAATTCCTAAATAACTTTTTAAAATAGGTCAAACTAAGTTGATTTTATATTTTATCTTTTCATATATCTTTGTGACATTTAAATTTTTCTTTCACATACTCTAACCTTTAATTCTGGTGAAAAAACATAAGAGAAATATATATGCCTGTTGAAAAGGAATCTCACACCAGTGGATCGTAAATCAGAACTTTCTAAAATTATAACACTCTTAATCACTTGATATTGGATACGTCATATCATGAAGATCTGGAAGAAAATTGACCCTTAGAGTGCACCTTTCTTCCTGAAATCTCCCATTGATTAGAGATTCTCAGTACAGTGGCACCTCGAGATACGAGTTTAATTCCTTCTGTAACCTTGAGGTGTGGAAAACTATGAGACACTCTAGTCGCGGTAAACTGGTGGGTCCTGTGCAGCCGGCCGATCTGCGCAATTACTCCTATCTCAAATGTTGCTCGTATTTTAAAGCAAAAATTGCTCGCTCCACGGCTCGTATCTCAAAAATCTCATATGTTAGGGCACTCATATACAGCACTGTATATGCTGTTAATATTCAGAAATCTCTAAGTGAAAACTTTTTCACTTCCATGATTATGCCTCTGAGAGAGAGTATCTTCCAGGTAACATTTTTCATATAGGTATGTTATGTTTTACTTTTATGTCTTAGAACTAAATAATAAATTTCTGTGGGACTAGAAACCTATTATCTTTGTATTTCTGCGTTTTTCTACATAGTCTAGTTTCAAGTGTTTGTGTGTGCGCGCAACTTTGGGTCACTATGGTAGAAGAAACTATTTGATAGTTGTTAGGTCTTTATGCTAACCTGTGATAAGAACTCTTAGGTATACCTTATTAAGTGTTTGATTCAGTTTTTACTTATATAATTTCATTTCAGGGGTACAGTACTTCCCTAGACTCTATGACTCCCAAACATCTGTTTCTTTTTTATTGAATTCTTTAGCATCATTCTCTTCATTCTTTCTTGCAATATCTCTTTGGATTTTGAGAGCACCAATCTGCCATCTGGTCAGCTGAGCCAGCTTCTTAGCTTACTCCCTTTTTATTTATTTATATTTTCCAGTTTAATGTTTTATTTTATTCTTTCTTTTTCTTTTTCTTTATGTCTTTCTTTCTTTCTTCCTTCCTTCCTTCTTTCCCTCCCTCCCTCCCTCCCTCCCTCCCTCCCTCCCTCTTTCTTTCTTTCTTTCTTTCTTTCTTTCTTTCTTTCTTTCTTTCTTTCTTCCTTTCTTTCTTTCTTTCTTTCTTCTTATCCCTATTGCCCTCCCCACCCCCCACCCCCATACATGCCCCTCTCCGTCTCTCCCCCCACCCTCCCTCATTGCCCTGTATCCACTGGCTATGCCTACACACACATGCACACAAGTCCTTCCCTTGATCTCCTACAGGCCCCTCCCCCCCAACCTCCCCTGCCTCCCCACTTTAGCACGACAGTCTGTTCATTGCTTCTTTGCCTCTGTATCTGCTTCCCCCCTCATCCCCTGATTCTTGTCTTTAAAAATATCTTGCCCCTGTAGGCTAGAAATAAACCCAGAAGAGCCAAAGAAAAATGATTGAGTCCCAATTTCAATGTCAAACAGTCCCTTATGTGTACATGTCATCAATGGTATCTGGATAGTGGACAAATGGTGGCAATGCTGGTCCGACCCTCTCTGGTTCGGTCCTAGGCATCGTGTAGCGATGCTCAGCTGCTGGCTGTTCGCATGGCAAGGCATTGTCTGAGTCTTCCAACTCTGGACTGTTTCTCCTTTTGTCTTCATGGTTGGCGCAAATCTGTCAGTTCTTCTCTGTTGCAGGAGTCCACTTGGTCTTGGAGTTGTTTTCTGAAAGTATATAAACATATTCTTGACCAAGAGTTAATAAAGGAATCTTTTCTATAAAATTGACTTGGGGTCCTTTTTATTTTTGCCCAAATGATTTTCCTTTGGCTTATTTTGACACCATGTGTGTTTTTCATGAGTGTCTTGCTGTTAGTATTACAAATGGAAATTAATTTTCTAAAGTGAAAATTTTCTAGATGTAATTTACTTACCAGATATTTTTCCTTACATGATATTATCCTACTCCCCCCCCCTCTTTTTTTTGATTAATGGAGAATTTGGTAAATTTTTAATGCAATCTTGATAACTTTAAATTTTTTTTGCACACAAATATGCCTGTTTTATGTCCCTTACATATTAAGCAATTTTACCATGAGATGAGCTATCAATAGAAATTTTAATTCATACTTTAGAAACAGCTTTTTGTCCAGTACACTTAAATTTTCTTGGATGTTCGCTTATTTCAGTTCGCCAATTTAAATTACTCTGAAAGCTTGATAACTCTTTTATGTCAAATTTAATACTCTACCAACAATCTTAGATTACCCTGTATATATTAGTGGAAAGGTTTATTTTCATTCAGTAGGCACTGAGCATTCCTAGTGCTAGGCTTTAATACTAATGACAGTCTCCAATCTTTTTCTTAATCTATACTGCTACAAACAAAAGTTCCTAAAACGTCACTTTCATATTTTGACATAAAGAGCTACAGTTGTAAAATATTATCACGTTTATATTCTATTGAGTAATGTGAATACTATCTTATAATACCAACAAAGAATTTTCCAAGCATCTCTTTGGCATTGACACTGCACATGGCTACTGTTAGTAACCAGTATTATGATGTAAGCAAGGCATCTACTCAGAAATTAAGAAGCAGAAAAGTTCTATTATCTCAGGTTTTTGTCCTTTGTTATATATATGTATGTAGGTTTGTGTGTGTGTGTGCTTCCAAATGTCACGCACATCTGTTTGGAGGGGGTTATGATAGTAGGTAGATAAATCTTTAATAAACATTTGAAACGCATTAGTTGACTAAGAACATAATTTATGTTATTTCAAGTCTTTACTATGAGTTCCTAATTCCTTTCTAAACTATGTTTTTATTAATTTTTAAAGAGATAAGAATGGAGAGGGAGAGAGCTGTCTCCTGCACATCCACCAACCCCTACCTGGGATCAAGCCTACAACCCAGACATGTACCCTCACCAAGAATCAAACCAGTAACTTTTTGTGCATGGGACAACATCCAACCAATTGAGCCACATGGACCAGGTCATGGGCTCCTAATTTCAAGTTCATCTCATGATGAGTTTCTACTTTAGACTTCTTTGAGATGCGACATAGTTTCATTAAATCGAAAATGACATTATTTTCATCAACTTATGTTTAAATAAAAAAACTATTCAGGTCAAGTTTCTCAAGCTCACAGACTATCAAAGCATCTGTTTATATACAGAATTGCAAGTGATATACAAAATTTAGAGTCAGGACAGATTGTAATATCCTTATAATTTGAAATATTCCTTTTAGTAACAGCTGAAATTAAAATTTAAAAGCCCATAGTTTTATAATATAAGAACTACTTTCTACTTATTAGTTACAAAATATATGCATAACAGCCCTGGAAAAAAGAAGCCTAAAAGACTCTTATTTACATGCATTATAGATGAGAATATAAAACCGGTCTATAAATCAGGTTTTGAATTTTACTATAATTGTGCTTTTCAAAGTAGATAATTAAATTGCTATGTCTTTGGGAAAAGGTCAGCTTGTTAGAATAGCACAGATTAATCCCTCTAGGGCATTTGCTCTTAATAACCATGAACTGTAGCTGCATAAGTTTGAAAGCTTGGCAAGATTCCATCAAGCCTAAAATACTTTGAAAATGACAGAAATTCACTAAGAAACACTCTAATAGTTTTATTTAATCAGCAATTAACCTGTAGAAGAACCTCTGTATTATCATCTACCACTGAACCTATGCTATGATCAGATATTTAGGAAATTGAGTACATGAACCCACAGGGTTTCTTTGTTCATTCCTGTTGGTGTTGGTGACTTGAGTTAGAAGTAGAGGTCAAAGATATGAACTTAGATTCAGAGAAAATAAAATCTGTAATTCTATAAATTATTATTGTGTACCTGTCAAATGATTTTCCATTTCTATTATAAAGTTTTCATGTTCTACCTTTATACAATTATTGACAATAATTTCTGCTACAACTTTTAAGAGAGTTCTAAAAGAAACTTTGTAAGATACAGTGACAAAGTCTATGTGTAAATAAGAAGAAGTAAGGTATTTTTTTGAGAATATGTTAGTCTTCATCTCTCCTTATGAAGAAAAAATAACCCCAGCTACCTTGATCCTGATTTATCCACCATGAAAGTTCTCAGGTTGAGGGAATATATAGCACCTCATTCACATAGCCTAAGAGAAAAAGAACAAACTGATGATAAAATAAAAGTGAAATGTTTCATTTTCTAAAGCACAACTATTAGAGACATAAATATATTTCATGTTTCATTTTAAAGTTTTGAACCTAAATTCTGCTAAATTCTATCAACATAACCTTAAATTAGCGATAGAATATATAAATTCCACTGGCGAAAAACTTTTTCATATGATTATTATTAGTATACATTTGATACAAGAGATTATTTAATAAAACTAAGATCTCCATTGCTTAAATTAAGGGCTGTTTTTCTAAAATACATACCTGTGTTTAGATTGCCCTTCCTGGCCATTAAACAGCTTGTGTTTTCTAATAACATTCTGTGACTTCTCTGGGGTAATAAAAAAGATTTTCCTTGTCTTGTTATTTAAAGAGAGAAGTCTTCCTCTCATCTTAACACCTTCAATATGTATGTTGGCATTAGTAGTTTGTACTCATAATGGAAATGTCTTTTTTTAAAATAAATCTTTATTGTTCAGTTTATTACAGATGTTCCTCTTTTTTCCCCCTCCTCATTCCCCACCTCCTCACCCCATGCCCTTACCCCCCGCCACTGTCCTCATCCATAGGTGTGAGATTTTTGTCCAATCTCTTCCTGCATCCCTCACTCTACCCTTCACCTGAGAATTGTTAGTCCATTCCCTTTCTATGCCCCTAATTCTATTATATTCGCTAGTTTATTCTGTTCATCGGATTTTCTTTATTCACTTAATTTTTAGATTCACTTGTTGATAGGTATGTATTTGTTATCACTTTGTTGTTCATAATTTTTACCCTTACCTTTTTATTCTTCTTCCTCTTCTTAAAGAAAACTCTTCAGCATTTCATATAATCCTAGTTTGGTGGTGATGAGCTCCTTTAGCTTTTTCTTATCTGTGAAGCTCTTTATCTGACCTTCAATTCTGAATGAAAGCTTTGCTAGGTAGAGCACTCTTGGTTGTAGGTTCTTGCTATTCATCACCTTGAATATTTCCTGCCACTCCCTTGTGGCCTGCATAGTTTCTGTTGAGAAATCAGCTGACATTCATATAGGTACTCCCTTGTAGGTAACTAACTGTTTTTCTCTTGCTGTTTTCAAGATTCTCTCTTTGTCTTTTGCCCTTGGCATTTTAATTAAGATGTGTCTTGGTGTGGTCCTCTTTGGATTACTTTTGTTTGGTGTTCTGTGTGCTTCCTGGACTTGTAAGTCCATTTCTATCATCAGGTAGGGAAAGTTTTCAGTTATTATTTCTTCAAATAGGTTTTCAATATCTTACTCTCTCTCTTCTTCTGGCACCCCCATAATTCTGATGTTGGTACACTTGAAGTTGTCCCAGAGGCTCCTTACACTATCTTCACATTTTTGGACCCTTTTTTTTTTCCTGATAGGGTGTTTTTTGCTTCCTTATATTTTAGACTTTTGATTTGATTCTTGAGGTCCTCTAGGCTACTGTTGGATTTTTGTATATTATTCTTTATTTCAGACAATGCATGCTTAATTTCTGACTGGTCCTTTTCCTTTTTTTTTTTTTGACATTCTCATTAAGATCTTTGAAGGTCTCACTAAGTTTCTTAAAAGTCTCAATAAATTTGTTGGCGGTTTGTAGAAGATTCTTGAGTAACTTTACAAATGTGGTTTTGAACTCTATGTCCAGTTTTTTTGCTTTCTCCATTTCTTTCATTCGTGATATGTTTCTTGGTCTCCGCATTTTGGCTGCTTCCCAGTGTTGATGGAGTGGCTTTGTGTGCTAGTTGTCCTTAGGGCCCAGTAGCTCCACCTCCTCAACCACCTGAGGTGGACACTCTTGGTGCACCCTTTGTGGGCTGGGTTCACAGTCTTATTGTAGTTAAGCCTTGGTTGCTATTGGTACACTGGGAGGAATTGACCTCCAGGCCAATTGACTGTGAGGATTAGCTGTGTCTATTAATGAAAGAAATGCTGTGCTGGAGACACCCCTCTGGGGCAGAACTTGCTTCAGTGGGGCTTTGGTGCTCACCGACTCTGCCTCTTGAGTGTATCACTTATGTATGTCAGGAATTGAAATCTGCTGTCATCTCACACTGACCTCTAGGTACACTGCTTCCTGGATCTCCAAGGAGGTGCAAATCAGCTATTGTCTGAGGCCACGCAGCAGGAATTACAGGGAGCTCTGCAGATTTCTCCTCTTTGCTTGGAGTTTGGAAGTTTTGGAGTTGTCTGACCCATTTGCAATTTGTTAGGTTAAGCTGTCAGAGGACAGGCCATTCATATGCAAAAGTCACTGCACATCTGGGTGGGTTTGTAAATTGGGCAAGGCGGGGTCTCAGGGAGTCTCTAGGCTAGGGTATGGCAAATAGCAATGGCTGCCAGTCAGCCCTTTCTGCCACGTTCTGTTTAGTGTCCGGTGTCCCTTGCCCAAGTGCAGTAAACAATGATTCCAGTGTGCAACTCTGTGTGAGAGCCACCATCCCTTTCTGACCCGATGGCAGACAGTCCAACTTCTCCCTGTATGAGTCTGGAATCCCATAATCTCCCCAGAAACTGTAGTTCAGACAATCAGGAACTTGTAATTCCCTCCCAATTGAAAACAACATTGCATGCCAGCCTGATTTGTAAATGTCTCCATACCTCTGTCTTTCTGAGCCTCTGAACTTCCTACCTGGTCTGAATGCACTTTTTTCTTTCCTTCTAGTTATAGAACTTCTACTCTGCCAGCTTTCCTGTGGTTCTGGGGGATAATTGTTTTGTCTTTTAGTTGTAGTTTTGGAGTGGTTGTGATAGAAAACACATATAGGTGTATATCTTATGCCACCATCTTGGTTTTCCCTCCTGGAAATGTCTTTAATAACTTGAAATGGCACCATTAATGGGGATGCAGCTAAAATGGAGACTATTTCTAGGAGAAATATCACTTTTGTTTTTGGTTTGTCTTGATTAATGAGATTTATAACAACAAAAATATGCTTGTAATTGCTTTCTTCTCTGGGTTAGTAAGGACTCCTTTATTGACACACATATTTTAATCTTAAAAATTATTATATCCCCCTGTCTGATTTTGCTCAGTGGTTACAGCATTCATCCTGGGAACAAAAGGTCTCAGGTTCTATTTTGTATCAACAGCATGTACCTCGGTTGCAGGTTCCCTAGTCCTAGTAGGGGCATGAGAGGGAGTCACCCTACTGATGTGTCTCTCTCACATAAATGCTTCTCTCTCACACTCTTCCCTTCTTCCGTCACTTCCACTCTCTCTCTAGAAATCAATGGGAAAAAAATATACTCAGGTGAGGATTAAAATTTGTAAAGAATAATTTTATTAGTTGATTTTTATTTAATCACATTTTCCTGGGAGCACTGACTGTTGAGTGTTGTGTGTTATCAAAGTTAAAAAATGAAGGGATAACTTGGATAAATCTGGGGAGCATTAAGTGAAAGAAGTCAATCAGACAAAGACAAGTACCATATGGTTTCACTCATAAGTGGAATCTAATGATGTAAATGAACTAACAAGCAAAACAGAGACAGACTCATAGAGAACAGGATGAAAGCTTTTAGGTAAGGGGTGCTAAGTGGGGATGTGAAGAAACTGAGCAAAATAGAAAAAAAAAAGAAACTCATGGCCATGGACAACCATGTGGTATTGCCAGGGGGAGTGTGTGTGTGTTGAGGGGAGGAAGTGGAGAAGGTTATAAGGGGAATAAATGGTGATAGATGAAGACTATACTTGGGATGGTGAACACACATACAGTGTACATATAATGTGTGTAGAATTGTTCACCTGAAACTTGTATAATTGTTTTAACCAGTGTCACCCAATAATTTTAATAAAAGGAAAATAAACTGCATATATGTGAGCTGTTTTTAAAGTAAAATATTAAATCTGAAGAGAGGTATTGTATGAAAAAAGCAGCAATAAAATTTAAGCAAAATAAAAGGAAAAATGGAGGGATGACTACTATTGTTACACTAGAGGCCTGGTGCAGAAAATTTGTGCACTGGGATGGGGGTGTCCCTCAGCTCAGCCTGCACCCTCTCCAGTTGGGGACCCCTTAGCACTTCTCTCCATACACAAATTTTGTGCACGGGGCCCATAGTTCTAAATAAACACGAAAGCAATTTCAGCTTAAATATACTGAAGGTAATGGACATTATTTGTAGCAGCAAATAAATAGTTGAATCATATTTTTTACCTATTTACTGGATTTCAAAACACTGATGGCTAATATTTTATCTATCTTAGTATATATGCTTTTTCTGTATTAGTAAATGATATTTAATATGCAGTTTACATTTAATAACACCTTCCCAAATTTATCTGTGCATCAAAAGGAAGGTTTCTAAAATAAAATGATCATTATTTCCACTGGGCTTTCAAATCACAGGTGTTGTAATATAGCATAATTATTACATGTGCATTGTTAACATGTACAAAAGGGTCCCAACTTTTGAGAAATTTTGGATATTTCATGAATACCTTTATGTGTTTGACTTTAATGTTAAGGATAATTTTTTTAAATTTATATTTGGCCCTAATCAGTTTGGCTCAATGGATAGAGTGTTGACCTGTGGATTGAAGGGTCCCAGGTTCGAGTCAGGTCAAGGGCATGTACCTACTGGGGATGTGCTGATCAATGTTTCTCTCTCATTGATGTTTCTAACTCTCTATCCCTCTCCCTTTCTCTCTGTAAAAAAATAAAATATATATATTAAATTTTTTTTGTTTGTTCACTATTTAAAGAATTGAACTGTAACATTCATTCTTGTTTCTATATTCTAATAATAGAGTGAAATAATTACTACACCTAAGGGCTCTTTATATCTGAAATTAAATTTATTTCTCTTTAGGTCCTTTAATAATAATTCCTTTAAATGTTCCCACTCTGTTTCAGATCATTTGTTTCATTTACCACTAATAAACTCATTAACATCAATAATTATTGTTTTCAACTGTGTTTTCATATGATGAAAGCAATCCAAAAATAATGTATTCATTGTTCTATCCAAATTTCAGTTATTAGCAATGAGGCAATCACTCGATCTTTTTTTTATTTTTTAATTAATTAATTAATTAATTATTGTTTAAAGTATTACAAATAGTAGTACAAATGTCTCTTTTTTTCCCCCTATTGACCTACCCCTGGCTTTCCCTACCCCCACCTGCCCTCACCTGCCCCTCACCCCCACTGTCTTGTATCCATTGGTTATGCTTATATACTTGCTGCCTACAAAGGCTTACAATCACTTTGATTCTGAACAGGACTTCCTTAAAAGCAATTCACCTCCAACTATTAAACTATCCAATGTGGCTGTTTCTGGAAGATTAGTTGAATAAGATAAAGTTTTCCATAAAGCATATTCTTTTTCCTTTATCCTTGGCTTGAAATCTATCATGAAGCTTGAAGACTGTCCTCCAACTCATCATGCAGATTACACTTTCCCACTTGCACTAGTCACTTCGAGTGTTCTGCATTTTAGTTGTTATTGTTGGTGGTGTGTGTGTGTGTGTGTGTGTGTGTGTGTGTAAATGGGGTGGAGAGGTTGTTAAATGAAGAATAGTGTCTTAAGAAATCATATGATAACACTAATAAGTGAAGATATTTGTAAAATAAAACTAAACCAGCTCTGTGCCCCTAGCTCTTAACCTTGTTTCTCTGACACATGCTAAGAACATCCTTAGTCCTCCTTACATGGTATACCACAAAAAATAATTTGATGAATTCATTCATACTGAGATGTAAAAGATGAAGGGTTCAAATATTGCTAAGAAACCAGGCATTTGTAATTTTTTTCAAATAAATACCACTATAATTGTAAATATTTATGCTTATTTAAGTAGAAGATTTGAATTGCTTTTCAAAAATAATAATGGCAAATATGGTGATAATATAGAGTTTATATTAAGAAATCCATGGGGAAGAATCAGATCTATGGCTTTTACCTACATTATATTTTATTAATTAACAATTCTTTGAAGTGGGGAATATTATTATTTCTAGTTTGCATATATGCATTTTTAAATAAGTCTTCCTGAAATTTCTGAAATCACATTGCTCAGGAGAGTGCGGAGTTCTTCTCATAAATTATTTTAAACCACTTGGAGAGTGGGGAGTTCTTCTCATAAATTATTTTTGGGTTGCTTTCATTATATGAAAACACAGTTGAAAACAATAATTATTGATGTTAATGAGTTTATTAGTGGTAAATGAAACATACGTATTATCTGTAGAAAAGTATTCTACAGATAATACATTTATATGTCACATAACTTTAAAATAATCCGAATAAAGGCTGAGAAAAAAGAAAACTACTTGAAGGCACTGGAGAATAAGCAAAATAAGGCAGAAATTAGATGGAAGTTTACTCCTGGAAGAAAGCATAAGGTGAGTATACGAGATGTAACTGATTCCTCAAAGAATAAAAAACAAATAATGGGCAAAAAAAGAAAATTCAAAAATAATGGCAAGAATTTTTCAATGGTTGATTAAAATCAAATTGCTAAACACTAAAAATAAAGACACAAACGAAATTATACAGATGAAAAAAAATGTGATATTAAAAATAGAGGGAAACTTTTTATAAGAAATAAAGGAGGGCATAAGATGGTGAAAAGACATTTAAAGTCAGAAAGAAAAATCTGTCAACTCAGAAGTCTCTACTAGTTGAAAATAATGTTTAAAAAGAAAAATGAATGACAGACTTTTACAGATACGAATAAAGTAAGATAATTCATCATCGAGAGGAATCCAAGATGGCGGCATAGGTAACACCTACACTGCTGCCTAGCACAACAATTTCAAAACTACAACTAAAAGACAGAATGGACATCATCCAGAACCACAGGAAAGCTGGCGGAGTGTAAGTTCTACAACTAGAGGGAAAGAGAGGGGCTCACGGAGACCCAGAGGAGCTGCAAAAAGCCGAGGTACTGAGACATGCGTGCTGAGAGAGCGGGTGCCGGAGTACCTGGCTGGCTTTCTCTGGCGGGAGGGAAACGGAGACTCCCAACGGCATTGAACCCCTTATTTTACGACACTAAACCCCAGATCCAGCGAAACACATATGGGGGGAGTTTGGACTGTGAAAAGGGAGAGGTGCACGGAAATTTAGGGGAGTCGAAGAAGATCAGGTGCTGGGCGGAGGACAGACTGCTGATTGTGCTGCTGGCTTTCTTGAGTGGGCGGGAGACAGACCCTCCCAACTGTGCCACTTCTGAGTCCACTAAGCCCCTGTTTCAGGCAAAACCCTGGGGACCTAGACTCGTGTGGTCCTAGTGCTCAGGGGAGCTGGAAAGACAGCGGTTAGAAGCACTGCGGGTGCGCGCGTGCACAAGGACCGCTCCAGGGATTACCCAGTCATGTGAGACTCAGGGGCCGTGGAGGGCCGGGCTGACTGGAAGGCAAGGCGGTCCCTTAAGCCCTGAGACTCCACCCATCCCAAGCTCAACAGAGGCTTCTTCGGTTTTGCATCTGGTATCATAAGCCTGAATCCAACACAGAAGTTTCCCCGGCACAGTGAAAATGCCGAAACAAGGGAAGGGATCACAAACAAAAGAAATGGAGGAAAAAAAACGACTGGATACAGAGTTCAAAACCACGCTTGTAAGGTTTTTCAAGAATATGCTAGAAAAATTCGATAAATTTAGTGAGACCCAAGAGGAGATGAAAAAGGACCAACTAGCGATGCAAAAGAGCCAACTAGAGGTGGAAAAGGTCCAACTAAAGATGATAAAGGACCAACTAGAAATTAAACATACACTGACTGAAATAAAAAATATTATACAGAGTCCTAACAGCAGACTAGAGAAAGGCAAGAATCAAGTAAAAAATTTGAAATATAAAGAAGCAAAGAACATTCAACTGGAAAAGCAAGAAGAGAAAAGAATCCAAAAATGTGAACATAATGTAAGGAGACTCTGGGACAGCTTTCGGCATACCAACATCAGAATTGTGGGGGTGCCAGAAGAAGAGAGAGAGCAAGATACTGAAAACCTATTTAAAGAAATAATGACTGAAAACTTCCCACATCTGGTAAAAGAAATAGACTTACAAGTCTAGGAAGCACAAAGAACCCCAAAGAAAAGGAATCCAAAGAGGACTACACCAAGACACATCATAATTAAAATGCCAAGAGCAAAAGAGAAAGAGAGAATATTAAAAGCAGCAAGAGAAAAACAGTTTATTACCTACAAGGGAGCACCCATACGACTGTCAGCTGATTTCTCAACAGAAACGATGCAGGCCAGACGGGAGTGGCAAGAAATATTCAACGTGATGAATAGCAAGAACCTACAACCAAGAATAATCTATCCAACAAAGCTAACATTCAGAATTGAAGGGCAGATAAAGAGCTTCACAGATAAGAAAAAGCTAAAGGAGTTCATCAACTCCAAACCAGTATTATATGAAATGCTGAAAGGTACTCTTTTAGAAGAGGAAGAAGAAAAAGGTAAAAGCCAAAAAATTATGAACAACAAATACATATCTATCAACAAGTGAATCTAAAAATTGAGTGAATTAAAAATTTGATCAACAGAATACACTGGTGAATATAATAGAATCAGGAGCACAGAAAGGGACTGGACTGATAATTCTCAGGGGGGAAGGGGTGAGGGATGTACAGGGAGAGACTGGACAAAAATCATACACCTATGGATGAGATCAATGGGAGGGAGCTAAGGGCAGAGGGAGGGGTGGGACCTGGGTGAAGGGGTGCTATGGAGGGGAAAAAAGAGGAACAAATGTAATAATCTGAATAATAAAGATTTAATTAAAAAAAAAGATAATTCATCATCAGTGTAACTGCACTATAGGAAATTCCTCAGGCCAAAGGGTATATTGAAACCCAGATCTTCAGGAAAGAATAAAAAGTGCTATAAGGTGTAAATACGAGGTTAATGTTAATAATACCTTTTACCCTGGATGGTGTGACTCATTTGGTTGAACATCATTCCATGCACTGAGATGTCTCTGATTCAATTCCTGGTCAGGGTACATGCCCAGGTGGAGGGCTCGATCCTCATTAGGGAGTGTGCAGGGGACACTGACCCAGGTTTCTTGAATTGATGTTTCTATTTATCTCTCCCTTTCTCTCTCTATAAAATAAA
Organism: Lasiurus cinereus; assembly: GCA_011751065.1. Lineage (NCBI taxonomy): Eukaryota > Metazoa > Chordata > Mammalia > Chiroptera > Vespertilionidae > Lasiurus > Lasiurus cinereus. The sequence continues at coordinate 43,311,367 of JAAGEH010000286.1, read as the reverse complement.
TAAGAAAAACATCTCTTGTGGAGGTGGTTAGGTGGGGGTCCAAAGTGATTTGAAAGTTGGTTACTGCTTTATTGGCTTTGGGGCCTCCCAGAAGGTGCAGGTCAAGGTCGGCCAACAGTTGTGCTCTGCATAGAGCTATCCAGCATGAGCTACAAAGTGATCTGCAGGTGATTACTAGTGTGCTAGGCTTGTAAATGTTCAGGAGAGGCTAAGCTGAAAACAGAGTCTGGTGGCCGCTAGTAATAGGTACACACCTAGACATAGCATAGTTACATTGCCAAAGGTTAAAGAAAAAAAAAGAGAGAGAGAGAGCTGTAACCGGTTTGGCTCAGTGGATAGAGTATGGGCCTGTGGACTGAAGTGTCCCAGGTTTGATTCTGGTCAAGGGCATGTACCTTGGTTGTGAGCACATTCCCAGGAGGGGTGTGCAGGAGGCAGTTGATCCGTGTTTCCCTCTCATCTTTGTTTCTAACTCTCTATCCCTCTCTGTAAAAAATTATAAAATATATTTAAAAAAAGAAAAAGAAAAAAAAGAGAGTCTTAAAAGCAGCAGCAGAATGCTGATTAGTTACCTAAAATAAAGCTCCCTTAAGACCATTAATTAAGTCTTGGCCCAGTGGCTCAGTTGTTTGGATCATCATGCCATATACGAAAAGATTCAATGTTCAACTCCAGTTGGGACACAGTTAGATCCCAAGTTGCAGTTAGATCCCCAGTTGGAATGCATATGGGAAACAACCAATTGATGTTTCTCTCTCACATCAATGTTTCTCTCTTAGTGTTACATTTCTCTCTCTCTCTTTTCCTCTCTCTAAAAATCAATAGAGATATATCCTCAGGTGAGGATGGTGGGGAAAAAAAAGACTGTTAGCTTATTTTTCATCAGAAACTTTTCAGGCCAGAAGGGATTTGCACAAAATATTTAATGTGATGAAAAGCAAGGACCTACAACCAAAATTACTCTACACAGCAAAGTTATTATTTAAAATTGCAGAACAAATAAAGAACTTCTCAGACAAGAAAAATCTAAAAGAATTCAGAACCACAAAACCAGCATTACAAGAAACTTTAAAGGGTCTTTTTAAGAAGAAAAAAGGTATAAAATATGTAAATGGCAATAAATATGTATCTATCAATAATTACTTAAAATGAAAATGAATTACATGCTCCAATCAAAAGACATACAAAGGCTGAATGGATGAGAAAACATGATACTTTTATATGCTGTCTACAAGAGATTCATTTCAGATCAAAAGACACACACAGACATAATGTAAAGAGATGGAAAAAGTTGTTTGAGGAAATAAAAATGAAAAAATAGATTTGAGATAGCAATACTTATACTAGAGGAAATAGACTTTAAAACAAAGGTTATGACAAGAGACAGCAATGACCCAGCAATTCCACTTCTGGGTATTAATTTGAAGAAACCCAAAACACTAAATCAAAAAGTTAGATGCCTCCATATTATCATTGAAATGTCACTTACAATAGCTAAGATATGGAAGCAACTTAAGTATCCATTAATAAATTAACAGATAAAGAAGTGGTGAATATATACAATGGAATACAACTCAGCCATGAAAAAGAATTAAACATTTTTATCTGCAATAACATGCATGGCCATACAGGGTATTATAATGAGTGAAATAAGTTAAACAGAGAAAGACAAATGCCATATTATTTCACTTACATGTGGAATCTAAACACACACACACATGCATGCGCATCATACACAAAACAACAAACAAAAAATGTATACAGACTCACAGGTACAGAGAACATTTTGATGGTTGCCATATTGTAGGGGTTGGGAGATAGGTGAAAACAGTGAAGGGATTAAGAAGTACAAATTGGTAGTTACAGAATAGTCATGGGGATGTAAAGCATAGCATAGGGCATATAGTCAATAATATCATAACTATTTATGGTGTCAGATGGTTACTAGTTTTATCTGAGAGATCTCTTTATATGTTATACTAGTGGCCTGGTACATGAAATCTGTGCACATTAAAAGGGAATTAATTAGAGGAAATATTGTAATTTTACTATTTGCCTTTTATAATATGTGTCAGAGGTGGAAAAAATTTAGTAAAATGTATATAAAAATCTCCCTCCTGTCAAAATCTGGGGCATGCTGCAGAACCCAAAGTCAGGACCCCATTCACTCGCTCGAAATCAAGTGAGGCCCATACCTGGCTGGCCCCACCCCCATCAAGTCCTGCAGGGTGGGAGGTACAGTCTCAGGTCCCCTGGCCTCGGCACTGGGCATGATGCATGGCCTCAAGTCCCCCAGCCCTGGTGCAAGGACATGAGGACACAAGGGTGTGAGGGTGTGATGACCATTAGCATATTAGCTCTTTATTATATAGGATAAATATCTAATCACTGAGTTGTATACCTAAAACGAATATATTATTGAAAGTCAACTATAATTTAAAAAATTAAAATTGTTTTAGAAAAAATTTGAATGAGTTATATACTAGCTGACTTTAAGACTTATGCTAGATCTATAGTAGTCAACAAATTACACTACTGATCTAAAATAAACAACATCAATTGAACATATTAGAGAGCCCAGAAATAGATCTCGAGTTCTATTAATTCTAACTTAAGGGATAAAACAATATATTAGGGAAAGACTATCCATAACAAAAACAAATTCAAACTGAAACTATACTTAGAAATTAATTTTAAAAAATCATATACTTGAATGTAAAATCAAGAGTTAAATCTATAAATCATAGGAGAATACTTTTGTGACTTGGTTGTAGGGTAAGCTTTAATATAGAGAACACAGAAAGAAATAATTATTAAAAAATGATAAACCATCGAGCTGTAAAACTTTTATCCCTTTAAAGGTTCTATTAAGAAAAAAATAAACTACAAATGTTCACAAACATATTTTCTGTCAAAAGATTGTTATCCAGATCTTATAATAAAATATTTCAATTAAATAATAAAATATCAAACAAGTCAATTTAAAGGACAATCTATTGGAATAGCCATTATACATAGGAATATGAAGAAATGAACATAAACACATTTAAAAAGTGCTCAAAAAATCATTAGTCATCAGGAAAATGCAAAATAAAACCATATGGGATGCTGGGCTGACCAGAAGACCCTGAGGGACAGAGGAATGATTACTCTTATACAACGTTTGCTATGAAAAAGAGGGCCAAGGGACTGCCTGGCTAAAGGAACCAGACAGCCTCAATCCCCTGCCTCTTCAGGCTTTTATTGTAACATCAGTTGGAGATACAGTTTATCTTTTAGATACAATAAGTAGGGAAACTGTGTATCTGGGATTTATTTATCTTCTATAATTGAAACTTTATAGACTTGAGCAGAGGCCAGAGCTGTGGGAAGCTTGGTTTCCTCCATCACCAGGAAGCCTCCTGCTCTCTCCAGCTCCATGGCTGCCTCCATTTTTGTTGGGATTTATTTATCTTCTATAATTGAAACTTTGTAACCTTGAGTGGAGGCCAGGGCCGGCCAGAGTGGGCAGAAAGCTTGGCTTCCTCCATTTCTAGGGAAACCCAAGCCTCCTGCTCCCTCTGTAGCTGCAGCCATCTTGGTTGGGGTCAATTTGCATACTCACTCCTGATTGGCTGCTGAGCATGGCTTGTGGTCATAGCAGAGGTACAGACAATTTGCATGTTTCTCTTTTATTAGTGCAGATATGACTACCTTTGGTTTTATAATATGTTACAGCTATCTTTGGCAATTTCTTATAAAACTAAGCACAGTCTACAAACATCCTGAATTACCAGACTGGAAAAATGAGTCCATATAACTCTTTTTAAAAATCCTCACTAGGATATGTTTTTGTTTTGTTTTGTTTTGTTTTGTTTGCTTGTTTTTTGTTTGTTTTTAGAGAAAGAGGTAGGGAGAGAGAAAGAAATACTGATGTGAAAGCAAAACATTGATCAATTGCCTTCCCTACGTACCCAGACCAGAGATGGAATGCACAGCCTTTTGGTGTACATGACTATATTCCAATGAACTGAGCCACCTGGCCAAGGTGGTCAGTATAACTTATTTTTTCATTGTTGGTTTAGAATACTTTTCATTACTCTTACTCAAAACTTCCTCTTCTGAAGTTCATAATGTCCTCTATATTTCTTCACCTTTTAATTCTGTAGCTATCTTTACTGCTGTCCAGATTTACCTTGATGATTTCATCACTTGTTTTCTTCCTCAGATGATTTTATGCCTTTGTGTTAAGTGTTTTTATTGTTCATTTTGATGACTGGATCCAGTTTCTTGACTTCCTCTACTGCAATGACTTATAATTAAACAGTTGCCATCTGTCAAATCTCTACCTCAGAATTTGCCTTGAGTGATAAATAACTCTTGTTTCATTTTTCTATATTGTAGTTTCAATTCTCCCCATTTTCCACTTTCCCATCTGTTCTAAGGTTTGTTTGTTTTTGACTCTTTAGTCTCATTGTGACCCCTGATCCTTCATCTCCTGCTCATTTTCCTGGTCTTTTTCTTTCTTCACTTATTGGGACCTAACACTGGCCTTGAAACTGAAGACCTTTCATAAATGTTTGCTCAATTGAATTCATTTATTTCCCTTGCCTGGTTTGGCTGCATATTGTGATTTGTCATTTCAAAATCCCCTTTAAGGCACCTTAGAATCACTTATCTTCTTGGTCTGTATTGGATTCTTAAATCCTTATTCACATGTACCTGTGGTTCATTCTGTTCTTTTTTCAACTTGTTGACAATTCATATGTAAAGTCTACACACATGACTAATTACATAAAATAATTACTATAGCTATGCTCAGACAGCCTTACCTATACCTCCACAGTCCTTATATTCATCTTGTGTTCAATTCCTACTCTATCCTCTACAATAGCTTTTCTAATATTCTTTATTTCTCCAAATATCTTCTTCCCATTCACTTTCTTTTTGGAGGAAAATAATGACTCTCTTTTGTAATTTTAATATTTCAGTACTGATCCTTTTTCACCCTGGCTTCTATAAGAGAAAGTTTTATCAATAACTTGCCCACCTCTGTCCATTGCATTTCAACATAGTTTGCATTAGCTTCTTTCTGTCTTTTTATAAGGCTATTCAAATCTCCTGTCTCAAAAACCAAATGCCACGTCATTCTTCCAAAAATATTTGTCCATGGTACTTCACACACTATTATCTCTAAGGAGATAATAGGCAAGTCTACATTTACTGCTTCTATTTCTTCAACAATTGTAAGTTCTTAGCCATTGGCCCCTTAATTATTTAAGTCACACCATTAGTTGTAGCTGCTTTCAGGAAGCCCATCTGTGACCTTCTCATTAAAATAAAACATCTCCCACTCCCAGATTTCCTTTCCTTTGCATTTCTAACACAAGTGATATTCTTACTACCTATTTCAAAATCTTATCTTTGACATGGCTTCTATACATAGCTTTCATTTACCCCCTCCCCCTTTTTTTGTCTTAAATATCTTCATTGATTTTTCCCCTCATTTTTCTTGTCAAAGTTATATCCCATCTGGTTCTACTTTTCAAAAAGTGTAAATGGCTTGCCATAGTAGTTGGGCTCACTAACTCATTATACCTCTTCCTAAAAATAAATGAAGATCTCTTTTTAACAAATGCCATATTAAAATGTAAGGAATAATGAATTTAAGATTTAAAAAACATTATATTCTGTTTGTTTTGATAGTTAATACCCTATTTTCTCATATCTCTCTACACACAAGCAAATAAAAATTAAGTAAATTATACATTATGCATGACCATAACAATCAAGTAACTCAGTTGTTGACAATATATTTGTCCCATATTGGTACTGGTGAGGCCCTTCATTGCTAGTATCTGGTTTTCAGTTTTTCCGTATCTCCATCTTCCATTGTCTTATTTCCTATACCTGTTCCATTTTGCGACTTCTAGGACCCATATGAGCTAACTCATTTGGAGTTCTCTGTCTGAAATTTCTAGAAATTCAGTGCCTTTTCCTCTGTACTTATAGAGCCTTGCAACTATGCTTCTAGTATGATAATTTCTGCTATGGTTGCTATTGCACAAGTCCAAGGAATTTCTTCACTGTAGTTTCCTATCTTTCAATTTCTGATCTTTCCTGGCAGTAGAAGCTAAAATTAAAAAAATGCCACAAACTTATTATTTGCCAATAATGTAAGGATTAAACTATAATTAAGTTAACTTGCTGCTCAGTGAATCCAATTTGTTCCTGCAATTCACCATATCAAAGTTTTCAAAATTCTTCATAAACTTGACCAAACATATATATTAATCTTATTTTTATTCCAACACACAGTGTTCCTTTCATCACTATCCCTGACACAGTATGACCATTTTTATCAACACACCTTTCCTAATGAGGGCTACTTCACCTCAGCTGCTCTTCTTCTTGCCTGCACCATGTATTATTCATTGCCAAACTTAAGTCTCAATTAACTATAGAACCCTTTTCCAATTATTACATATTTCTTGTCATCACTTTCTCTGGTGATAGTTCCTTTGCACACCATGGAGTTTTGTATTTTTTAAATGTGTTATACATTTTTTGCTGTGAGGTGCTTTATTAAATAAAAGTATGCATTGACTAAAAAGAAGCATACTTTTCAAGTGCACATTTACAGCACTGAAATATTATATATTCAGAGAGTTTCCTGGGTGCCAGATGCTATCCTAAATTCACTTAATCCTCACAACCACACTCTGTAGTTGTTGTTATTAAATTCATTTAATAAATGAGGGTTGAAGTTCAGAGAGTTTAAATCTCTAATGTCAGATAGCTAATCAAAACCAGCTATGTTTGATTGCAAAGCCCATAATCCGTCCATTATACCTGGAGGATTCTACATACTTGTGAAGTGATTGTTTTTAAATGAAAATACTGAATTGGTTTAATATGATGTCAAGTATGTATATGTAAATATTCTGCCTAACTTTAGTCTATACTCTAAAAAGAACCCCATCTGGTATATTTGCTGGTAGTCAGCATCTTTCCTGGCCTGGTCTAGTCCTGTCTACTGCCATTTCAACCTGTGAAGTTTCATAGAATTGAAGTTTAGGTTTGTATTATTTAGTAAAGAAAGGTAAAGATCAAATGATTGATAGGAAACTTCAAGAAAGTGCTGGAAAATATTTATCTCATAATGACAAGCAACAAAGAAACAGAACTAGAATATCTTGAAAATCTGTCTGTATTATTTGGATGCGATGAATAAATTATTGGTGTTTTAGTAATAACATTCTTTCAAAGAATACACTGCAATATTTGCCATATATGAAATGTGTGGAGAATAGCAAATGGGAATAAGGTTTAAAAAATCATATAAAAAGTTTCAGTTGTTCTTTGTGCAAATAAAATATGTTCTCACCCTTATGGTGGAGAAAAAAAAATTGAGAGAATTTCACAAGACAATAAATATATATATTATGAAATCAGAAAAACTGGATCAGGGAGGTACTATTTATTTTACTACATCAGCTATATCTATTCCTGAGAGTAATACATTGAAAAAAAACAACAAACTTGTAGAATAGAAATAGTGTAACTATGAAGTTATTAAGTCAAAAATCTTAAAAGATAATCAAATTATGTCAGTATATTTGAATGATATGTTACTTCCAGAATATTAAACAGAAGTTCAATGGATAAACAAAATAATTCAGAACTTTTTGGAGACTGTGTACAGCTGAGAAACCCCTGGTGTTTCCTAAACAAAGTTGATATCATTATGCAATGTCATCAGAGCTTTTAAGGAGAATACTGTTTCCCTTACCCGTGAACTGCTTATCTCTTGTGTCATTAGAAAAACAGTTTGAATTTTCTTTTCTTAACCCTGGGTAAACTTTTAAAGGGCCTGTGGAATATGATTTTATTTTGTTTGGAAACATCCCAGATCTGAGGGCCTATGGGGTCTTCCAACACCTGAAACATTTGCTTCCAGCTCATGATACCAAGGCACATGACCAGATACCCTATTGGTCTTGTTTCCGATGACTTTCACAGCAATCCAGACATGATGAGCTGTTTATATCTGTCATTGTTTGTTGTATAAATCATTCTACTGGCTACAGAAGGTATTTTTTTTTGTGTGTGCGTGTGTGTTTTTTAAAAGAAGAGAGGGCCTCAAGTTAGAAAAAGAAAAGAAACTTGGCCAATATCAAGGAACTTTAAGGCAAAGGACTTTCTACATGACAATAAGATAAGAAACATGACAGAGATATCTTTCTGTCAACAATCTCACTTTGGTTCTGCTGAGATCCATTAGCAGCTGTGAAGTGTGAAAATTAGGAGCTAACATACAGATGATATTTGAAGGCTGAGAATGAAGTAAGCTTTCACATTTTTTCTCATATCCCTTTTATTCCATCAAATATGTCATTTGTGCTATTTTTAATGATTTCTCAACAGATTCAAATATTGTCTCAAAAGGCTAATGAAGAATGACCTGGTTCAGAGTGATAGGATCAGTGGCCTACTTCCCAAGAGAATCTTTCAAGGGGACAAGGAAGGAAGCAGATGTTTTCCATCAACAACTGATGCTAGAGAACTACCATTACTCCCCTCTGACCACATGCTCTAGGCCGCGATCATATACTCCCCTCTTCTGTTTTCATAGACACAGCAGCATGTCATAATTCAAATCCTGTCTTGTTGACACAGCTTGTTTCAGCTGTTCACATAGCAAATTGTTTGTTCACTGAAACTGAAGACACAGCAGCTCTTTGTGGAGTGACTAGGAGGAGCTGCAGATTTCTGGATGATGTTTTCAGTTAAGTAGATTGCTGTGTGGGGGTCCAGGATTGCTCCACAAATAAGTTTATACTCCTTCAGCCCCAGCTACATATGGGGTGTTCTACCACTGCTACTCACATTCCACACGTTGGCTAAATAGGGCCTGTGCATTATTTGAAGAGTCTCCATCATTACCAAAGCAACTTAATCAAATTTCTCTCTGCACCAAAAAATGTAGCCTTAAGAACAAATGTGAAGAGGCAAAGGGAATGAGGATTATAATGAGGAAGATAAAATTAATATATTAATATATTAATATATTAATAGAACATTGTCAATCACAATATATCACTGGCAATACCTTTCAGTGAACTGACCACCTACTGCACCATTTACATTCACTTATTACTAGGGGCAGCTGACTCAGGTTATTTACCACCAGTATACTATTTTATTTGGGGTATGAGGTTGCCATTAGTTAGCTCATGGCAATAAGACTTAGTGGACAGAGACCTGACATAGATATTCATATCCTTGCCATGTCCCAACTGCACACAAATCATGTAACCTGAACAAATTCACTTTAATTAATTCCCTTATCTACAAAGAGAGATCTAAAATATATAAAAAACTCCTTTAAGTTTCCAAGTTCCATTTTCACTAAGTTAATGCTTGGTAATCAAAGCTGCAAATCAATACAATTACAATATAATCATTGTTATGAATGATTACAAATACTTTTCAAAGACAAAGTCCATATGCCTAATTTTCTCCTCTCTTCTAAAGGTTATAGGTTCAAATATTTTCTCATGAATAATGGGCAATTTCACATATTCAGCTTGCTTTTTTTCTTTTCCCTCAGGTCTGATTGTTCAAGTCCAGGATTCTGCACATATTCAGGTTGTTATTTCTGGTCTTGAATTGGCCTGCCTAGCCCCCAACCAACTCCTTTATATGTTTAAAAAATCTATTTCATAATTTCATTCCTCCTTTCTGAAAAGTATGAAACATTTCTCTATGGCCTGTAAAATCAAGTCTAAATGATTTGGTCTGGTTTTCAAAGCCTTTATATTTTTGTGGTCAAATTTTAAAAATGCCTCAGTATTGTGCACCAGAGCCAGGTCAGTATTCTCACTGACTGAACTATGTCACTTTCACTTCTCCCTCTTGTCATTTACATGCATTGAGTTTTTTTCTCTTATACTTGACTTTGGTACTGCTCATTCTTCAAAGGCCCATATTAAACTACTTCAGGTCACTTCTCCCAGGATTTCATAGGCCTCACCCGCTTCTCTTCTCTGTATATTAAGTCAAAAGTGGCATTAAAATGAAAATGCCAGAAAATGTCTTTCTCACCCAAGTTTGGAACCAAATGAGAAAAGTGGAGCTTGAAATATCTTTATTATAAGGAAAGTCTGAATTGAAAGTTGCAGCCTACACAGAACTAAGGCTTCAGGGATTTGGGTATACATCATTTAAGTCCAAAATCAGACAACTACACCTTACAGCTTGTCAGGTTTCTGCCTGGAGCTTATGTTCCCTGCATATTGGATAAGATAAGATGAGGAACAAGAAGCTGAGCTTCTTTTGCTAAATTTCCCAGACAGCCTCTCCTTTTCCCCAGGAATCAGAGAAAAATCATAAACACAATAAATGTGACATGCTAAGTAAGTGGTTAAGCCATTGTCCCTGCTGCAGAGAACCATGTTTCATTTGATTAAAATACATTGTTTTAGTATTTCTGTACCAGATACAATATAGGGTACGACTTGGTATAAGGGATAACAATAACAGCATGCATGGAATGCTTACAATATGCACTGTGGTAAAGGCTCTCTTCTAAGTGCTTTACTTCTATGATCTCACTACTCACAACAACTCTACCAATTAGGCATTAATATTGCCATTTTACAGGAGGGAAATGGAGGCACAAAGTGGTCAAGGACCTTGCCAAGCATTATACAATATGTAAGTGGTGGAGAAATCATTTGAATCCCGGTCTTCACAATACACACCCTCACTCTTCATCACCATGCCGTATACTGTTTCCTACATAATTTCTATCCTCAAAAACCACTTATGGAGAAATGGGACATCTTGGGGAAATAAATTGCATCATGGGAATTAAATATGTCTTCTTGAGGTCTGTGGTGGAGTCTTAACAAAAGTACTTCTCTTTCGTACCTGGACTCTGAACACTTTGAGAAATAAATGAGTTGGGACATGGGGCCAAAATGTCACCTTTATTACTGATATCACTGAATCTTCTGATTTGGCTGTTGATCTGTTAGCCCAATGAGATCACGGAGCCCCAATGAAAGAAAGCGCAGGTTTAGGGTAAGCCTTACCCTAATCCTACTTCCAGGACTGGCTCCCAGTAGGGGAAGACTCCCTGGGGAGCTGTGAACCACATGCTCCCTATAAGCATCTCAATCCCAAAAGGAGGAAGGGGGGTTCTAAACCAATCACGCTCAATCTGTTCCTCTCAAATTTACACCAGATAAGTCAGCCCATCTCCTCTGAGCAGAGAGAAGACAGTGATTATAGTTAATGAGTTCCTTCGGGAAGGAATTAGCAAAAGTGTGGAAATGCATACCTCCCTAATATTTTCTAGCTCCTGCCAGCTATCTACTAATTTATTTATTTATTTATTCTTTGAGAAATCCATTGTGATAGACAAAATAATCATCCCCCAACACGTCTGCATACCAATCCCAGAATCTGTAAACGTTAGGTTATATGTTATGTTAATATTCTCTCTCTCTCTCTCTCTCTCTCTATATATATATATATATATATATATATATATATATATATACACATATGTATATTATACACATATATATATACATACACATATATATATACATATATATATATATGTATATATATATATCAAAACATCCTCAGGCAAGGATTTAAAAAAAGGTGGAAGAGGGATGTGGAAGAGTCAGAGATGGCACAGAGCTCCTAGTTATATGTGGTGTTAAATGTGGTGATTTGCCCTAGCCAGTTTGGCTCAGTGGATAGAGTGTCCACCTGTAGACTGAAGGGTCCTGGGTTCTATCCCAAGCAAGAGCACATGCTTAGATTGGGGGTTCGATCCCCATTAGGGGGTGTGCAAGAGGCAGCCGATCAATGATTCTTTCTCATCATTGATGATTCTCTCTCTCTCTCCTTCTTCCTTCCTCTTTGAAATCAATAAAAACATATTAAAGTAAAAAAATACTTAGAATAAATCTGGGGAGATAATAGAAATGTTTAAAGGATTACACTAAATTTTTATAAATGGTAAGATAGGTAATGCCACTCTAACATTGATTCCAAATTGGCAGTGGAGTAAGTGGAAGTGACACTGACACACTTCCAGGACCAAACTGAAATTACAACTAAAAGAGAAAATAACCATCCATAATAATTAACTGTAGACAAGCTGGAGGGAATTCTGATAGACAAAGATGGAAAGTGGGGACTGCATAGAGACTGGTAGGAAGGGCAGAGGCATGAAAGCACTGGCCGGGCTCCCAGACAGCAGCTGAAGTTCCAGAACAATGTTTAAGCTGTGGAGGTTTTCCACTGAGAATTATGGAGTCACCAGCCCAGAGCATCAGAACTGAGAAAGTTACCCATTCAACATCTCACTCTGAAAAGCAGCAGGGTTGAGGTGATGGCTGGAAATGCAGGCAAACTGTTAAAGGGACAAGCCACAAAATTCCCTATGTAGCTACTTATCTTGGGCTTCCACAGAGGAAGGGCAGAGGAAACGGTAGCTGTGTGAGCAGAAGCCAGGTTTTGAGGCGCTGGTGTTAGAAATCAGAAGGCAGATGCCCTGATTTATTGTGCTTAGTCATTCTTCCCTTTTGCTGCAGAGGAAACTTTTCTCCTGCAGATATTTATGATCTAGTCAGATTTTGTGTTGGGGGAAAGCAATTGCTCCACCCACTTGAAAAATACTTTGACCCATCTTGTGGACTTACGAGATCCTTTAAGAAAGTGAGACTAATAATCACCTTGCAGGCAGAAGAAATTGTTGCATCCTGTTGGAAAACCTCTTGCCCCACTTTGTGGCTGATAGCCTGAGTCTAATCAACACTGCAAACAAAGGTGGGTCTCTGGAAGCTTTCAGTCTTTACATTTTTGCTCATCTAATTTGGGTCCAAGAGCCAGGAAAAACAGATCTTGGTGAATCTTGGTCATTTCCAAAGCCACCCAGCCCCATCAGAAAAAGCCACAAGCTGTGGATTTCTGATGGCTTTTAACAGAGTACTCAAAGCCAAAAACAGCATCTGATGTTATTCTGCACTAGAGATTGTGAGTCGTAGCAGATCTACCTAATATATAGACACGAACCCAAACAAGCAGCCAAAATGAGGATACAAAAAATAAGCCCCAAATGAAAGAACAAGAAAAGCCTGTACAAGAAGAGCTAAATAAAATGTAGATAAAAAATATATCAGCTATAGAATTCAGAATAATGATGACAAGGATGCTCAACAGTATGAAAAAAGATATAATAACTATGAAAAAGGACAGGTCAGAAATAAAGAATGACATAGCACTAATAAAGAACACATTGAAAGGAATACACAGCAGAATAGAGGAAGCCAAGGACTGGATCATTGAATTAGAAGACAGGGTAGGAAAAAATCATGCAATCAGAGAACCAAAAAAAGAGAAAAAAAAAAACAGAAAAAAAAAGGAGGACAGCTTCAGGGAGCTATGGGACAACAGAAAATTTAACAATATTCACAGCTTAAGAGTATCAGAATGGAAAGAAAGTGAGCAAGTGTGTGTGCGGGAAAGAGAGAAAGAGAGAGAGAGAGCGAGAGAGAGAACTTGTTTAAAGAAATAATGGCAGAAAAGTTCCCTAACTTGGTGAAGGAAAAAGTCACACAAGTTCAGGAGGCACAGAGAGTCCCCAGAAAGAAGAAGCCAAACAGACCCATGCCAAGACAGATCATAATTAATATCCCCTCAAAAAATTAAAGACAAAGAGAATCTGAAATATAGTAAGAAAAAAGCAATTTGTTACTAGAAAGGAGCTCCCATAGGGCTGCCAGCTGATTTCTAATTAGAAATTCTATAGGCCAGAAGGGAATGGCATGATGTATTCAAGGTAATGAAAAGCAAGTATCTAAAATGAAAACAAGGCTATCATTCAAAATAGATGGTGAAATAAAGAGAACTAAAGGAACTGCTGTAATGAAAAGAAAAAAAATATATAGAAAGTGAAACATAGGCATAAAGAATTAAACTAGTAATAAATAAGTACCTATCAACAATAGATGTAAATGGATTAAGTGCCCCAATTAAAAAACATATGATTGTTGAATAGAAACAAATACATGGGTCATCTATATGCTATCTATAAGAAACCCATCTCAGAACTAAAGATTCACAGAGAACAAAAGATTCCCACAGAAAAAGGGATGGAAAAAATAGTCCCATGCAAATGGAAATAAAAGCAAAGCTGGGTATCAATACCCATATCTGTAAAATTTTACTTCAAAATGAAGGCCATCATGAGAGATAATAAAGATCACTACATAATACTAAAGGGATGGGTCCAACACATATGTACACAAAATAGGAGCATCTAAATGTATAAAAAACTTCTAGAGCACTTTAAGGAAGAGATCATCAGCAATACAGTCATAGTAAGGATCTTTAACAGCACACTGACTTCACTGGATAGATCTTCCAGGTAAAAATATTAAAAAGAAAACAGGGCTCTACATGACACCATGAATCAGATGGATTTAATTGACATTTATAGAAAATTTCACCCCAAAGCTGCAGAATATATATTCTTCTCAAATAAATATGGGTCAGTCTCAAAGATAGAACTCATATTAGGATATATAACAAGTCTCTACAATTCAAGAAGATTGAAATCATATCAAGCATCATCTCAGGTCATAATAGCATAAAATCAGAAAACAATGAAAAACATTCAAACACATGGAGGTTAAATGGAATGTTATTAATAATGAATGGGTTACCAATTAGATGAAGAAATAAGTTAAAACTTCCAGGAAATAAATTAAAATGGATACACAACAATCCAAAATTTCTGGAACACAGATAAAGCAGTCCTGAGAGGGAAGTTTATAGCATTACAGGCCTATCTAAAAAAAAAAAATTAATAATAATTTTTTAACCCTACAACTTAAAGAATTAGAATGATAATTACAAGAAATGCCCATAGCAAGTAGAAGGAAGGAAGTAATAAAGGTTAGAGCAGAAATAAATGGCATAGAACCTAAAACAAACAAATAAACAAAAAATCAATGAAATGAAAAGCTGGTCCTTTGTAAAGATAAACATACAGATTTTTACCCATATTCATCAAGAAACAGAGAGGAACACAATAAATAAAATCAGAAAGGAAAGCAGTGAAGTAACAACTGACACCATAAAAATGCAAAGGGATATTAGCAAATTCTATGAACAACTATATGCCAACAAGCTGGAAAAATGTGGAAGAAATGGACACATCCCCCCGCCCCTCCCCAGCAAAAAAAAAATAATACAATCTCCCAAAACTGAATCAGGAAGAATCAGAAAACTTGAATAGACTAATAACAGATGAAATAGAAGCAGTAATTAAAAAATTAAAAAAAAAAGCTTGCAGCATATAAAACCCTGGACTGGACAGCTTCACAGAGGAGTTTTGCCAAACAGTGAAAAAAGATCCTCCTCAAAGTATGAAAAAAAACACACAAAAGGATGGAATATTTCCCAGCCCTTCTTATGAGGCCAGCATTATCCTAAATCCAAAGCCAGGTAAAGGAACTGCCGAGAAAGATATTACAGGCCAATATCCCTGGTGAACACATATGCTAAAATCCTCAACCACATATTAGCAAATTGGACCCAACAACATGTTAAACAGATCATATACCATTACCAAGTGGGATTTATTTCAAGGATGCAAGGCTGGTACCATATTCATAAATGAGTAAATGTGATGCATAACATAAACAAATTGAAAGACAAAAATCACATGATAATATCAATAGATGCAGAAAAAGCATTAGATAAAATCCAACACCTAATTTTTTTAAAAATCTCAGAAAAGTGGAAATAGAGGAATCAGACCTCAACATAATTAAGGCCATAGATGACAAACCTACAGCCAACATCATATGCAATGGGCAAAAACTAAAAGTGTTTCCCATCAGAACAGGAACCAGACAAAGATATCTGCTTTCACTACTCTTATTCGACATAGTACTAGAATTCCTAGCAATAATGATCAGATAAGAAGAATTAAAAGGCATACAAATTAGAAAGGAGGAAGTAACACTGTCATTATTCACAGCTGACATGATACTGTACATATAAAACCCTAAAGACTCCCCAAATAATTACTAGATTTAATAAATTAATTCAGCAACATAGCAGGATGCAAAATTAACACCTAGAAATAGATGACATTGTCCTCACTTCCCTCGTGTCTGGGAGGAGATCAATGGGGGAGAAAAGGAGACATTTGTAATACTACCTGTAATACTTTAAATAATATAAATAAATAGGTTGAAAAACTGGGGAAAAAAAAGAAATCTATTGCATTTTTATACACCAATAATTAATTCTCCAAAAGAGAAACAGACCATCCCATTTACAAGAAAAACAATAAAACAATTAAGATATTTATGAATAAACCAAAGGAAGCTAGTAAAATACTTCTACTCAGAAAAATACAGGATAATGAAAAAAGAGACACAGGAAATATAAACAAATGGAAGAATATGCCATGTTCATGGAATGCTAGAATTAACATCATTAAAATTTCCATACCACCCAAAGCAATCTATAGATCCAATGCAGTCCTTATTAAATTATAAATGGGATATTTTATAGATCTAAAACTAGCACTCCAAAAAAATTATATAGAACCCGATAAGACCCAAAATAGCAGCAGCAATCTTAAGAAAAAAGAACAAAGTTGGAGGGATCACAATATCAGATATCAATTCTACTACAAAGCCACTCTCATCAAAACAAGCTGGTACTGGCACAAGGATAGGCATATAGATCAATGGAATAAACCAGAGACCCCAGAAACTGACCCATCTATTACACTCAACTAATCCTTGACAAAGAAAGCAAGAGCATATAGAGGAATCAAGACCATCTCTTCAATAATTGATGTTGGAAAAACTGGACAGATACATGCAAAAAAAAAAAAAAAGAAAGAAACTAGACCACTAACTTACCCCATATGCAAGAATAAACTCAAAATCGGTAAGAGACATAAATGTAAGTTATGAAACCATAAAAATTCTAGAAGAAACCATAGATAGCAAAATCTCAGACATCTCTCATAGCAATATGTTTACAGATACAGCTCCTAAGGCAGAAGAAACTAAGGAGAAAATAAACAAATGGGACTACATCAAAATAAAAAGATCCACAGCAAAAGAAACTACCAACAAAATGAAAAGGCAGCCCACTGTTTGGGAGATCATATTTGGCAATGATAAATCTGATAAAGGGTTAATATCCAAAACTATATAAGGAATTCATACAACTTAACAAAAGACAAATAATCCAATTAAAAATGGGCAAAGGACCTGAAGAGATCCTTCTCCAAAGTGGACATAGAGATGGCCAAGGGACATATGAAAAAATGCTCAAAGTCACTAATCATCAGAGAGGTTCAAATTAAGACCACAATGACATAATACCTCACCCTGTCAGAATGGCTATCATCAAAAAATAACAAATGCTGTCAAGGAAATAGAGAAAAGGGAACCATAGTATACCTTTAGTTGGGAATGCAGACTGGTGCAGCCATTATGGAAAACAATATGGTGTTTCCTCAAAAAATTAAATATGGACAAGCCATTTGACCCAGTGATCCCACTCCTAGGAATATATCCTAAGAAACCTAAAACACTGGTCAGAAAGAATGTATGCAGCCCTATGTTCATAGCAGCCCAATTTACAATAGCTAAGATCAAAAACAGCCCAAGTGCCCATCAGTAGATGAGTAGGTAAAAAAGCTATAGTTCATTTACCCTATGGAATATAATGCAACCCTGAAAAAAGAGTGATCTCTTACCCTTTGTGATAGCATGGAGGCACCTGGAGAGTAATATGCTAAGTGAAATAAGCCTGTCAGAGAAAGTCAAGCATGACATGAATTCACTCATATGTGGAATCTAATGAACAAAATAACCTGATGCACCAAGTAGATCCAGAATTATAGAAACTAGGAATAGTCTGTGGAATCTCAGAGGTAGGGAAGAGTTGGGTTAGTGGGTGGGAAGAGATCAAAGAACTTGTAGGCATGTATGCATAACGCATGGACATCTACAATAGAGAGATGAAGGCCTGGAACTGGGGAGATGGGGGCAAGCTGAGGAGGTCAATGTGGGGAAAAAGTGAACATATGTAATACTTTCAAGAATCAACATTTTAAAAATGAAATAATCATCACAACTAACATATTTTAAAATAATAAAGCTAGATATCTTTCAAGGTATAATTGCTTAGCTATCTTTATATAACATTATAAAATTTATTTTTAAAAATTTAAAAATTTTATTTCTTTTCCGCTTGTAGTTAGCCATATCTTTCTTTTTTTTTATTGTGTTACATATATACATATCTCCCCATTGCCCCCCTCCCTCCCAGGCATACCCCAATCCCCCAGTGTCTATGTTCATTGGTTATGCTTATATGCATGGATACAAGTCCTTTGATTGATCTCTTATCTACCCTACCTCTCCGTAAACTTGCTGCTATAATTTGACAGTCTGTATGATGTTTTACTGCATCTCTATCTATCTTTTTGTTCATCAATTTACAAATAAATGTTCTTTATTATCCACAAATGAGTGAGATCATATGGTGAATCTCCTTCATTGACTGGATTATTTCACCAAGCATAAGGCTCTCCAGTTCCATCCAGGTTGCTGCAAATGGTAAGAATTCCTTCTTTTTAATGGCAGCATAGAATTTCATTGTGTAGATGTACCACAGTTTTCTGATCCACACGTATGCTGATGGGCACCTAGGCTGTTTCCAAATTGTAGCTGCTGTAAATTGTGCTGCTGTGAACATAGGGGTGCATAAATCTTTTCTGATTGGTGTTTGTAATTTCTTAGGATAAATTCCTAAGAGTGGGATTGGTGGGTCACATGGGAGACCCATTTTTAGTTTTTTGAGGAAACTCCATACAGTTCTCCACAGTGGCTGCACCAGTCTGCATTCCCACCAACAGTGCACAAAGGGTTACTTTTTCTCCGCATCCTCGCCAACACTTGTCATTTGTTGATTTGTTGATGATTGCCATTCTGACAGGTGTATGATGGTATCGCATTATCCTTTTGATTTGCATCTCTCGGATAATTAGTGACCTTGAACATGTTTCCATGTGTCTCTTGGCGTTCCTTCTGTCATCTTTCCAAAAGGTTCTATTTAGGTCCACATTCTATCTATTGAATCAAATCAACATTTTTCTGATGTTTGGGAATTGCTTTTCTGGAGAAAGGTAGAAATGTGTTTTAATTTCAAAGTTGTTTCTGTCTACTCAGAGACATTGTAACTAAAAACTGAGCTGCCAACTGGTAAGACATACAGAAAGTAGTAGAACCTTAAGTCTCCTATATCCTTAGGCCTTTTTCATACATGATAAAGGGTTCTGTGGGGTGATGATCTTCTAGCAAGTGTAACTCAGTTTTAGGTTGTGCTATTGAAGAAGAAAATTTGAAGTTCATTATATACTCGTAATTGGGCATAAATTGAATGAAATATTATATAGCTAATGGAGTAATGGGTAATTTATTTTCTTTGCTAGGGGTGTTAGAATACTGACTATGGTAGGCTTTCCCTAGCCCAATGATGGTGATATTCTTATCCCAGGAATCTGTTAGTAGGTTACTTTTCATGGCAAACAGACTTCACAGATGAAATTAAATTAAGGACATTGAGGTGGAGATTATTCTGAATTATGTGGGTAGGCTGATGTAGTCACAAGGATCCCAGAATAGTTGAAATTAGAAGATGTTATGAAAGAAATAGAAAGTCAAAGTCAGAGAATGATTTAAAGATGGTATGTTGCTATTGTTGACCATGAGGGAAGAAACTACCCACCAAGGGATGAAGGTTGACTCTAGAAGCTGGAAAATATAACTCCCTAGCACCTCTGGAGGGTAGTTGCTTCTGCAATATTTTTATATTGGCCCACATGAACCCATTTCAAATAATAACCTTGAAAACAATCCTATATAATAAAGAGGTAATATGTAAATTGATCCTCATGTCGTCATACAAGATGGCCAACCCCGGTTAAAGTGGCTGCCATAGATGGCTGGCAGGAAAGGGTAGTTGTGGGTGATCAGGCCATCAGGGGAGAGCAGTTGGGGGTGACCAGGCTTGCAGGATAGGGCAGTTGGGGACAATCAGGAATGCAGGACAGAGAAGTTGGGGGTGACCAGGTGGCAGGGGAGGGTATTTAGGGGCAACCAGGCCTGCAGGGAATGGCAGTTAGGGTAAGCAGGCCTGGAGCGGAGGGCATTAGGGGTGACCAGGCCTGCAGGGGAGGGCAGTTGGGAGAGAACAGGCCTGTAGGAGAGTGCAGTTGAGGGGGACCAGGACTGCAGGGGAGGATAGTTGTGGGGGGGGACCAGACCTGCAGGGAAGAGCAGGTGGGAGTGACCAGGATGGAAGGGAAGGGCAATTGGTAGCAAACAAGCCTGCAAGGGAGGAGGTTTGGGGGTGACAAGGCCAGAAGGGGAGGAAAGTTACAGGTGACTAGCTGGCAGGAGAAGGCAGTTAGGGGTGATGAGGTGTCAGGGGTGGGCTGTTGGAGGGGACCAGGCCTAAAGGGAGGACAATTGGGAGTGATGAGGCTGGCAGTGGAGGGTAGTTGGGAGCAGTCAGATCTTCAGAGGAGGGCAATTTTGGGGGGGCAGGCCTGCAAGTGTGGGCAGTTAGGGGCAACCAGGCCAACAGGAAAGGACAGTAGGGCTGAGACCAGGCCTGCAGGGGAGGGAAGTTGGGTGCAACCAGGACTGGAGGGGAGGAAAGTTGAGGGTGACTGGGCCAGCAGGGGATGGTAGTTGGGAGCAACTAGGTCTTCAGGGGAGGGCAATTGTGGGGGACTAGACCTGCAGGGGAGGACAGTTGGGGATAACTGGGCCAGCAGGTGAGAGTAGTTGGGGGCAACTAGGCCTGCAAGGGAGGGCAATTGGGGGTGACCAGGTGGCAAGGGAGGGCAGTTGGGGGCAACCAGGTCTGCAGGGGAGGTCAGTAAGGGGGACCAAGCCAGCAGGGGAGGACAGTTAGAGGTGACTGGGCTGGCAGGAGAGGGCAGTTGGGGGAGGGAATCAAGCCTGCAGGGGAGGGCAGTTGTAGAAGACCAGGGTGGAAAGGGAGGAGAGTTGCGGGGGAACAGACTGAAAGGGGACCAGGCAGGAAGGGAAGGGCAGTTGGGAGCAACCAGGTCTGCAGGGGAAGGCAATTGTGGGGGACCAGGCCTGCAGGGGAGGACAGTTGTGGGGGACCAGGATTGCAGGTGAGGACAGTTGGAGGGGACCAACCCGCTGAGGAGGCAGTTGGGGGTGACCAGGCCAGAATGGAAGGGCAATTGGAAAAAAGCAGGCCTGCAAGAGAGGGAAGTTCAGGGGGACCTGGCCAGCAGGGGAGGTCAGTTTGATGGGGGGGGGGGGGAGATGAAAGGGAGGGCACTTGAGTGTGACCAGGCCTACAGGGGAGGGCAGTATTGGGGGACCAGGCCTGTAGGGGAGGGCAGTTGGGGAGAACCAGGCCTGCTGGGGAGGTTAGTTGGAGGTGACCAGGTCAGCAGGGGAGGGCAGTTGGTGGAGACCTAACTGGCAGGAGAGGACAGTTAGGGGCAACCAACCCTGCAGGAGAGTGGTTAGGAGTGATCAGGCTGGCAATAAGGGGAGTGGTTGGGAGCCAACAGTCCTGGATTGTGAGAGGGTTGTCTGATGCTAGTTTAGGCCCAATCCCTTGGATATCCACCCAGGAGTCCCAGATGGAGAGGGTATAGGCTGGGCTGATGGATGCCCCCCCCTCCTACCCACCCCCCTCCCCTCCCGTCTTCTGCACAACTCTTGTGCACTGGACCTCTAGTAGATTATAAATGTGGGTTGTTTGAAGCCACTAAATTTGTGGTGATTTGTAAAAGCAGCAGTAAGAATCCAACACATTGACACTTTTTTAGAAATGGGGAAGACCCTGTTACAAAGTAATTTTGCATTAATTAAAATATTTTATGCTAAGTAAATATATTAATCTTTACAAAGGTTTTAACACATTTCAAACAAAGGTTATAGAATTATAAAACTACTGTAGAACTTCTATTTTTACTTTTTAGAAGACCCAAATAAAAATTTTAAAGCCAATAGAATACAAGCTGTCCATGGCTAACCTGTAGATTTGGGAAGGTTAAAAGAAGCCTTGTGCCTTGGCTGGTTTAGCTCCATTGGGCATAATTCCCCTATACCTGAAGGCTGCTGGTTTGATTCTGGTCAGGGCACATGCCTGGGTTGTGGGCTCAATCGGTAGAGGGCATGCAGGAAGTAGCAGATTAATGTTTTGTTTTCACATTGATAATTTTCTCTCTCCCTTTCCCTTTGTTTCTCTCTAAAAAGTCAATAAAATGACAAAAATCTTAAATTAAAACAAATAAGCTTTGTGAACTTGACTTGGAATACTTTTTAATCTAGTAAAAAAAATGCATCTGTTTTGTACTTGAAATCATTATGATTTCAGCAGCACTACATTTAATTTAATGCTCATCAATTTTTGGTAAAATGTATTCCTAAGCACTGTAGACTGTAAAAAATTTTATTTTAAATTTAAATGAAACAAAACTACTTCTTTGGGTGAGTGAGGTTCAAGCAATGCATATATCTGTGTATTCACCAGCAGAATCGAGATACAAAATATCTCTATGGGCATGAGGAGCATGTGCTCTCATGCTACCCTTTTGTAGTCAATCATCCACCTAACGACCCTGACCCATTACAGCCTGGTATCTGTTTTATTCCTACCATTTTATGTTTTCCACAATGCCATATAAGTGGAATTAAATAATAATATGTATATCACCCTTTATATCTGACTTCTGTTATTTAGTAAAATGCGCTTGAGGTTTAAACATGTAGTAAACTTTATCAATAGTTCATTTCTGTTGTTGAGTTTTCCATTGTATTGTGTTATAGTTTGTTTATTCATTTCCAGTTAATGGATAATTAGTGTAATTTCCAATTTGGGGCTAATACAAATAAATCTTCTATAAATGAGTAGATTATTGATGATTATGTTTTCATTTCTTTCTAGGAGTGGGAATGTCAAGTCATAAGTCTTAATGTTATAACAAATGATCAAACTTACTCTTCTCACCACCTATTGTGGCTATTACATTTGCCTTTTATTTTTGGCAGTTTGAATATGGTATGCCTAGATGTAGGGTTTTAGTCATTTACATATTTTGATACTTTTTAAATCTTCTTGAACATGTGAATTTATATTTATTATTAACTTTGGATAATTCTTAGTCATAGTTTCTTCATATACCTCTTCTGCTCAGTTCTTTCTCTCTGTATTCTGGAAGACCCACTATAAATAAGTTAGATTATTAGAAATTGCCTCACAATTTTTAGAAGTTCTATTTGGTACTCCTCTTCCCCCCCTTTTTTTCCCCTTTGTTTCATTGTATTTCTACAGACTTATTTCACTGTTATATTCTTTAGCTGTTTTGAGTCTACTAATGACCTGGTTGAAGGCATTCTTTCATATTTTATTTTATTTTAACTTCTATTATTCCCACTTGTTTCTTACAGTTTTCTTCATTCTACTGAAAATAACCATCTAACTTTGTATGTTTCCTATTTTTTTATTCTAAAACTTAACTATGATACTATTAATCATAGTTAAATGAAATTAAAGTAAGTTCACTACTTGATATTTCTAACCTTTATGTCATATCTGATTTTTGGTCCATATTTTCCTTTTGTGTTTTTCCTTAGCAGTGCATTGTCTTATTGGATTTTGGGGGATAATTTTCTGCCACTTCAGCTCTCTGATGAGCTGATAAAAGCTGTTAATTTGAAATGGTCAGTTTTGTTGTTGCTATTTGAAGGATGGGACTGTTACTCTTTCTACCTTTCTATGTTCCAAGTGAAAACCAAAATTAACACTTTATATTTTCAAAAGATAAGTAAAACCATTTCTTTCTGGAAGTGGCATATAGATGCCTGTGTATGTATTTAATGGGAATAAGGTAGGAGGATCAGAGGGAAGAAATACCCAAACAAAAATAATACAATTCATTAATTTTATTCAAAGCAATTTTGGCATGTACATACATTGCCAGATCCATTGATAGTTATGGCAAAATAATAGATGCAAAATGAGAAGTTTATTATAATTATTAGTATTTTTACATTTTATAATAGATTATAAGATAGTCTAATTATTTGAATCAATATTGAGAAGATGATGGATTAATTTCCCTCACTTCATATATATGGTAAATATTGAAGCGAGGAGTCAGACCTATATCTGACAAGCCAAATTGATGGGTAGCCATCAAATTTTACATCTAGTTGAAGGCTGCAGGCAGAATGAGAAAAAAAATATTTCAAAGATGTATCATATATGATAGACTCAGAAATATTAAGACCAGATAAACTAAAATAATTTAGGTTAACAGTAAATGAGGGATATGGATATGGAATTAAAAGAGACAAATATATGTCAGAATTATGTGAAAATCAAATCTATCAGACATGGATATAGAGTTCAATAAATCTCAACCAATGACTGAAAATATTGACATCAGAAAGTTCACATCTGTATCAAGGGGAAGATTTAAAAAGAGGCAGAAGAGGAAGGTGGTGAAGCAGTTTTAATATATTTTGAATTGCCATATTAGGTCAGGACACCAGAACAGTCACGACTGGTCAGGACAGTGGTTCTCAACCTGTGGGTCCCGACCCCTTTGGGATTTGAATGACCCATTCACAGGGGTCGCCTAAGACTATTGGAAAACATCTACTTCCATGGTCTTAGGAACCAACACATGGCTCCTCCCTGTAGCAAACTGTAGCAACGTAGTTTATTGTTGTCATATGAAGACTGTTGCCCATGCTACACCACGATTCAAGACAAAATTTCATTTATTTGTAATTAGAAATAAATATTTCACAATATATAAGTACATATTGTTTTTGTGATTAATCACTATGCTTTAATTATGTTCAATTTGTAACAATGAAAATGCATCCTGCATATCAGATATTTACATTACAGTTCATAACAGTAGCAAAATTACAGTTATGAAGTAGAAATGGAAATAATTTTATGGTTGGGGGTCACCACCACATGAGGAGCTGTCTTAAAGGGTCGTGGCATTAGGAAGGTTGAGAACCACTGGGTCAGGAGGAGACTGCATGTGTAGGTGAGGCCTGGAGCAGAGACAGAGACAGAGACAGGGGGCCTGCCTGAGCTGCCGTGCTA
Source organism: Lasiurus cinereus (assembly GCA_011751065.1). NCBI lineage: Eukaryota > Metazoa > Chordata > Mammalia > Chiroptera > Vespertilionidae > Lasiurus > Lasiurus cinereus. The sequence continues at coordinate 43,286,134 of JAAGEH010000286.1, read as the reverse complement.
CTGTGTCAGTTCAGGCAGCCCTGGAGTGGACACAGGCAAGGTGGCAGAGGGGGCCTGGGGCGGAAGTCAGATGTGGGTCATAGCCGCCTCCGGTGGCAGTCAGGCCCAGGTCCACAGTGGCCAGTGCTGTAGAAGTCAGGCCCATTTCTGCCTGCCAGCCTGATCACCACCTAACTGCTCCACTGCCAGCCTGATTGATGCCTACCTGCTCCTCTACCAGCCTGATCACCCCCTAACTGCTCTACTGTGTGCCTGTTTGCCCCTAATTACCCTCCCCTGCAGGCCTGGTCACTCCTAACTGCCCTCCCCTGCAGACCTGGTCCCCCCCCCCCCCCCTGCAACTCCCCTCCCCTGCAGGCTTGATTATCTCCAACTGCCCTTCCTTGCAGACTTAGTCCCTCCCAACTGCCCTCCCCTGCTAGCCATCTTGTGGTGCCCATATTATGTTCACATAGGGGCAGTCATTTTGTGTGTTGGAGTGATGGTCAATCTGCATATTACTCTTTTATTAGGTAGGATAGAGGCCTGGTGCACTGGTGGGAGCCAGCTGGTTTGCCAGCTGATTTGTTGGGGCAGCCTGGGCGAGGGGCCTGTGGTGGTTTGCAGGTCAGCCACACCTCCCGGCAACCAAAGTGGAGGCCCTGGGATCTGGGATTTATTTATCTCCTACAGTTGAAACTTTGTAGCCTGGAGTGAAGCTAAGCCTTCTGCTCATTCCTTGGCAGTAGCCATTTCTGTTGGAATTTACTTATCTTCTATAATTAAAACTTTGTAGCTTTAAACAAAGGCCACACCAGCCAGAGTTGTGTAAAGCTCAGCTTCCTCCATTTCCAGGGCAATTCAAGCCTCCCTCCTGCTCTCTCTGTGGCCATAGCCATTTTAGTTGAGTTAATTTGCATACCTGCTCTCCATTGGCTGGTGGGCATTTTAATGGAGCGAGTCCCCACAAGACAGACCACAAAGACCAACCGAATTCAAACAGGCCTAAATTTATTACAGACTCGAATCTGGGCTCACCTAAATTTATTACAGATTCGAATCTGGGCTCACCTTAATTTATTACAGATTCAAATCTGGGCTCAAACCTGAGCTGACGCAGCAGCCTGGCTCCTTTTCCCCATCGAGTGTCTGAGTTAGGGCAATCAGCTCGGCCTTTTGGGCAGAGGTCCCATGTCCTAGGGCTTGTGCCCAGATGACAGAGTCTAGGGTGACTACGGCAGCTCTGGCATATCAGGTGCCCTTTTCTACAAAACTGCTTCCATCAGTAAAAAGGGTACAAGCACTGTGGGTGCAGGTGGGGAGCATCATCACTGCACCCTCCAAGCAAGAGAGGTCCCTGAGCAGCTGGCTTCCCTGGCCCACAGCTGGGATGGAGCCTTTGGATTCTTGATGGCCATGCTTGCTGCACTGTAACTCCAGGTTTGACAATGGCCACCTTCAGGGACTCGCTACCCAGGTCCACAGACTTCACTGCTAGCATGTCACTCAGTGCCAACAGGTTTGCCAAGAGCACAGCGATCAAGGCCCAACCAGCTCGTCTCATCTGCCCTGCCTGTAAAAGTCCAGGACGTGAAGGTTGTAAAACAGCGCTACATAGAGATGCTTGGTGGTGAAGCACAGGCAATACAGCAGACTGCTCAGGGGTGTCGACATCAGTGGGAAGGCGTGTAGGCAGGCCCTTTGGTGCCGGTCCCACAGTCATACAACCCCATAGTAGGAGGAATCTGTGGCCAGCAAATGGTTCCCATCTGTCTGCAAGCAGTACAGTGTGCTGTCGTGGGGCTCCTCCCACTCCATGACACACTTCCTGCGAACATAGGTGTCATAGCAACAGGACAGGAGCGTGAAAGGGGACTCATACATGAAGTCCAACACCCCAGTCCCTGGGGGAAAGTCACTGCCCAGATGTGTCATCAGCTGCCCACTGTTGAGGTCCCAGATTCTCAGGGGTGAGAAGTGCCCAAAACAAGCTGTCCTAATCACAAAAGAATGGGCTGATAGCAATGGACCAGACTCGTCCTTCAGTCTGGAAGCACTGGCCAAGCTGGCCTGAGGCCAAAGACCATACCTTGACCGTTCTATAGCCGCTCACGATGATGCTCCCTTTGCAATCCACACCAGCTGTGGCAATCGTCCCAGGTGGGTTGATGGGTACTTCTGGCACAGCAAACCCAGCTCACCAGAATTAGCCAATATCACTCACTCACTGGCCCAGCCCTGGGCAGCCTCTCCTGGGCCCACAGAGCAGAGAACCAGCATCAGCTGGTGTTTTTCAAACCAACTGAGAACCCTCACCCTCAGAGTGACAATTTAATAGAAGCGATGACGTCATGTTCCAAAGTTCGCACGTACAGTATCACATGTTGGCTCCTCTGGTAGAACTTACTTCTCTGGACGAAGCGAGCGAGAAAGGAGGGTTCTGGTTCTTCCAGTTGTATACTTCCAGGTCGCCCTATCTTTCCTGGGCATCACGGTGGTGCGTCAGGGATTGCCATGCAGGGTTTAAAGACGATGTCATGTCAGGCAGGGCCTGGCCGCCGGGCTGCTAGGGGCTCGCCTGGTAAGAGCACCAACAAAGGGGGCAGTCCCTCTTTTTATACCCATTCTGCCTTCCCCTATTGGCTCTTGGATGCTGGCTTGGCAATCTCTAATTGGTTCTCAGGCAGCAAGGGACCAGCTAACCCAGGAGGTTCCTAGTAAGGCTGATTGACCTAGTTAGCCTAACAAACTCAGGAAGCCATGTTTTAGGTGTTGTGGTCTAGCCAAAGATAAGAGGCTCAAGATTGCAGTTAATCAGAGGCAGGTTCACACTTTTAACCCTGATTCTGAACCTTCCCCTCCCCCTTCTTTAGTAGTTTGCAGGCCTGGCTTTAGGGGAGGAAGTGTTGCAAGCCTAGCCGTAATAGGATTCCTCAGTAGTTCCCAATTTAATTGCTACAGGCATGGTTGGTGGGCATGGCTTGTGGGTGTAGCAGAGATACAGTCAATTTTCATATTACTCTTTCATTAGGTAGGCTAGCAGGGAGCTTAGATTTTATTCCACAGAAGGAAAAAAGGTGAAGAATGTCAAGCATGGAAGCATTCTGGTCTTGCTTTCATTTTAAGTAAACCATTCTGGTGGCCGTGGGAAGAAGGATCAATTTAGACAGTTGCAGTGTTTTGGGGCCAAAGAAAAAGAGATACTGATTTTGGGAACTAGGACTAGACAGAGGCAGTGGCTCCAAGACATATTTATGAGCAAACCTGATGAAACTGTTTGGCTGATTACACAGGGATGAAAGCAAACAAAGCAAATGGTATTAGCCCAAGTTTTCCAGTTTGGGCAACTTTGTTGAATGGGTGATTCTAATAATTGAGAGAATGTATCAAGGAAAAGGAACAGTGTAAGGGAGATTGCTTAGTTCAGCAATAGCCAAACAATTAGGACAAAAGACAGATTTATGCTCTTTCTTTGCTGCAACGTTGAGAGGAACACTTTGATTGGATGCCTCCTGCATAAGGCCTGAGCTAGGCCCCCTTGCATGGGTGGAGGGGGTGTCCTTCAGCACAGACTGCTCCCTCTTCAATCTGGGATCTCTTGAGGGATGTACAGGTAGGATTATGCAAATTGACTGAATAGCAGAACCACTAGTCAGTAGGGGGCGGGTCCAGGTAGGATCCACCCTAAATAGGCAGTCAGACATCCCTCTCACAATCCAAGACTGCTGGCTCCTAACTGCTCACTTGCCTGCCTTCCTGCTTGCCCCTAACCACTTCTGCCTGCCAGCCTGATCACCCCTTAACCACTCCCCTGCCAGCCTGATCAATGCCTAACTGCCCTCCCTTGTGGGCCTGGTCACCCCTAACTTTCTTCCCCTGCAGGCCTGTTCCCTGCCAACTGTCCTTCCCTGCTGACTATCTGTGGTGGCCATCTTGTGCCCACATCAGGGCAGTCATCTTGTGTGTTGGAGTGATGATCAATCTGCATATTAATCTTTTATAAGAAAGGATAGAGGCCTGGTAAGAGGTAATATGCAAACTGACCATCACTCCAACACAAAAAAATGGCTGCTCTCATGTGGTCAAAGATGGCCGCCCCCATGTGGACACAAGATGGCTGCCATAAGATGGCTGACAGGGGAAGGAAGTTGTGGGGGACCAAGCCTGCAAAGGAGGGCAGTTGGGGAGACACAGGCCTTCAGAAGAGGACAGTTGGGGGGGGGGTACCAGGCCTGCAGGGGAGGGCTGTTGGGGGCAACCAGGCATGCAGGGAAGGGTGGTTAGGAGGATACAGTCCTGTAGGGGAGGGAAATTGGGGGGACCATGGCAGAGGAGAGCAGTTAGAGGTGACCAGGCCAGCAGGAAAGAGCAGTTAGGACAATCAGGCTGTCAGGGGAGCAGTTAGATGTCAATCAGGTTGGCAGGGAAATGTTTAGGGGATGTTCTGACAGGCAGAAGCAGTTAGGAACAATCAGACAGGCAGGCAAGAGAGCAGTTGGGAGCCATCAGTCTTGGACTGTAAGAGGGATGTTCCATATTGGAGAGGGTGCAGGATGGGCTGAGAGACACAGCCCCCAACACCATGCACAAGTTTTGTTCTCTGGGCCTCTAGTATATTAATAAAAGACTAACATGCTAATTAGACTGGATGTCTTTCAGACTTCCTTCTGGATAAAGTCACAGTGGTTTAGACCAAGGCAAAGGGAGTTAGGGGCAATCAAACCATCAGGGGAGAGCAGTTAGGGCGTTATCAGGCTGGCATGGGAGAGCAGTTAGGGAGCGATCTGGATGGCAGGGGAGGGCTGTTAGGGATGATCAGGCCAGCAGGGTAGGGCAGTTAGGGACATCAGGCTGGCAGGCAGAGATGGTTAAGGGCGATCAGGCAGGCCGGCAGTTGAGCAATTAGGAGCTAGCAGTCCTGGATTGCAAGAGGGATGTCCAACTGCCAGTTTAGGCCCAATCTCCACGAGTGGGCCTAAACCAGCAGTCATACATCCCCAGAGGGGTCCTAGAATGGAAAGGATGTAGGTTAGGCTGAGGGACCGCCCCATGTAAGAATTTAGTGCACCAGGCCTCTAGTATGCTAATAAGAAGGTAATATGCTAATTAAACCAGATAGACAGGACGTCTCCAGACGTCCTTCCAGACATCTTTGAGATGTCCTTCTAGATGTCCATATGGACAAAGCCACAGCAGCTGTGAGAGCTGAGGAGGGCCTGCAGCCATCGTGGCTGTGAGGACCAGAAGTGGCAGCAGCAGCAGCAGCAGTGTGATGGGGGCAGTGCCTTCCCCTGATCAGCCTTGTTGCCTCATGCAGAGGGAGGCCAGACTGTGGCAAAGGCCTGCTCCCCATAGGCCTGACATTCCCTGAGGTCTTCTGAATTGTGAGAGAGAACAGGCTGGGCTGAGGGACCCCCACTTCAGTGCACAAATTTTCATGCACCTGTCCTCAAGGACATATATAGACTATGTACATATGTATGCTAGAGGCCCAGTACACGAAAATTCATTCACTGGAGGGGGGGAGGGGTCCCTCAGCCTGGCCTGCCCCTTCTCAGAGTCTGGGAGCCCTCAGGGGCAGCAATCGACCTGGTGATGAGGGGAAGGTGATGCTCCATCACACCTCTGCTGCTGCTATTGCTGGCAGTGCAAGCCTCAGCTAGCCCTGGTTACCTTGGTCAGCCCTGGGCATCTGGGCAGCCACCATCTGAGGCTTGCTTGAACCTGGGGCCAGCCCTGCGTGGCTCAGGGGCTGAGGGGACTGGGGACTCTGGAGACAAGCGCACGGAGCGGCCAGGCCCACCCAGCCTTGTCATGTGCCTGCTGTCCCAGCAATGCTGAGGGGACATTTTGTGGCTATGGGCACTGCCATCTTTGAGGGTGGGGCAGTCAATTGCATATTCCCTTTTTATTATATAGGATATAACAAAAGAAGTAAGAAGTAAAAGGAAATAGTAATATGGTATCACTAGTACAAATGTGGTAGAAATATGAGAAAACATTTGTCATAAAGTCCAAGGAAAGAGAGAGAGATCTAAAAAAGCAAAATACAAACAAAAACAAGATTAATTATGTCAAATGCTCATCTTTGATTGAGTGAGGGGAAAGTAAGTATATAAAAAGGCTATTGGACTTCTTGATTAAAAACATTGTTAATGAGCAATAGTTCAATAGTCTTATGGAGTGGAAGCCTGATATCAGGAAAATATAGTCTTATATTTGATTTGAATTTGTAAGAATTTTCCTAAGCATTCATGAATTCAAAAACAGATGTATTATTTAAAAATAGACATACATTATGTATAACTTTATAATAATTGGATTATTAATATTCAAAGTTAAAATTTATTTATTTTACTTTTAGCTTTTTGTCCCCAAATTTTTAATTAAATTTATGCAAAAATGAAATATATTTTAAGATATTTTTCAGATTATCTTTCCCTATAATATTTTCATCAAAATATGGGCATGAATGTTATATTCATTTTTTTAATATGAGATAAAAACATCTTCAAAAATTATTTGTTTAGATTGATTTGTTTAGAGTTTTATTTGCACAGACTTATTTCACATTCTTTGCATAGCCAGGCATGTTTTTAATTTCTATTGGAATATTGGCCACTCAGAATCACATTATAGTTCAGGGTCAATTGTATCAATTCTATAGGATTATTTATAGTAAGTTAAATTGAAGCAGTGAAATTTTCAACAATCTTGAGCTTGAAAGAGTTAATTTTTAAGGCTTAACTATTCCCATAATTCCCACTATAATTGTTGCTAGTTATTTTTGTGTTGTAATAAAGCAATAATCATCAAAGCACAGGCCCTTTCTTAGGGATTCACGACTGACTGGCTTCGCATTGGGCCATTAACCCTAGTTATTAATTCCCTTGGAAATGTATTGTGCTGAGGTCATTATTGTTAATAACAGAGTTGTATGAAAACATTTGTATACATTCTGAAGTAAAACTATTGGTTATTTTCTGCCTGTACAAGTTTTGGGATTGAAAGGCCTAAGAGTGATAAAGTTTGGCCCAGAGAGAAAAATAAAGTGTATTTCAGTTTAGAGGAATATAATACATAATTATGTATATTAATATGATATCATATGTACATATATATGTATATACATATCTATATAAAAACTTTATGTGAACACCTGAGCAAACATTATCTTTATATTTTTCCTTATACTGTATAAACATACTTTGTGAATGTATTATATATAAATTGAAGATTTTAAACCATTTCTAATTATAGCTACATTCCTAATTATGAAAGACAAATACTGAGCAAATACACTATACTTTCTCCTATATAACTATTCATCCTTAAAATATCTAGGAGAATTAATAAACATTTCTTTAAAAATTTATTTAAAAAATAATTTTTAAAAATTAATTTTTTATTTATGTTCTCTCCCAGTTATAATTCCTTAAAGTAATGACAGTGACGGCACTATAATTGTCACTCAAAATGTGTGTTTTTAAATAAACTTTTTCTTGTTGATAGCATTACAGATATCTCCCCATTCCCTCTTTTAGTCCCCCTACCAATCCCTATGCCCCTCAAGTCTTCACCACCCTATTGTCCATGCCCTTGGGCTATGGCTGTTAAGTATATAAGCTCTTTGGTTTATCTCTTCTTGTACCCCCAACCCCACATCGAGGTATGTCAGTCTGTTCCATGCCTCCATTTTTTTAATGTTCTGTATACACATTACCAAAGTTCTCACCAAAAGAATAGTCACAATGTGATATATAAAATTGTTAGGGGAAAATTAAATAGCAAATAAGTTAAACTCTGTCTTGAAATTCAAGGGCCTAATCAAAGAACTACAGTAGATCTTCAGGTTACGTTGGAGATCTGTTCCTATGGCACGACGTAAGTCGGAACCCACCTACATAAGTGCCACCTTTGTTGGGTTAATTTGCATATCACTCCTGACTGGCTTTGGGCATAGCAGAGGTATGGTCAATTTACATGTTTGTCTATTATTAGGTAAGATGGGAGATGGCAATATAACCACAAAACAATAAACATCGACTAACGTAACCTGAGGACTGCCTGTATAGTTGAAAGTTTACTTTAGTTAAGCTTCCCTAAGGGGCAACAGGTTATTTTCAAAAGAGTTGATAGACAAGGAGAAACAAAATATTCAAATTGGAATTGAGCAAAACTTAAGAAATTGTTTTCCCTTTATACCCTTGTAAATGAAAAGAAAAAAATCAGTTACTGTTAGGTTTAACTTATTTAGATAGTCTTCAATTATCAAATTTTAAATTTGTACTTTTAAGTACAAATTTGTATATTATATGCAATTGCTATTTAATTTTTGCCTTTTATATTCTCCCATATTTAAATTAAACACTGAGGAAAATAAAGAAAGGTGAAAGAGATATGGCTAATGGAGGATTTCAGATAATTTTTAAAATAAAATTTTCTTTATCCTTTGGAATTGGAAAGAGGTACTATAATTGAAAACATTAGCTACAATACAAATGCAAACTGAAAAAAAACACAAACAAAAAAACAACTGGGATATTATGTTTTTAGCTTTAAAGATAGTAGAAATCTAGTCATTCAATCTGTATTTCTCTAAGTGCAAATCAATGAAATGTGAATTAGTAGAAAGATCTATCTTCATTTTACAGATGAAAAAGCATGGCTCACGTAACAAATTTAATGAAGGTAAATCACTTGCAGAGCAGCAGAACTAGGATTTAAATTACTCACAAGCATAAATTTTTGCCTTATTTCACTTGGTCATAACAGATAAACATTCACTAGTGTATCTTTTTAAAACATTTTTCATAGGTAGGTGAGTGAGAGTAACAAGACAACTATTTTCAATAGATGATATGATGGTTAGTCTTCTATTATAACTTAGCTGAGCCATGGTGCCCAGATATTTCATAAAAAAATTATTCTGGATATTTCTGTGAAGATTTTGGTGAGATTAACATTTAAATAAGCAGATATTTAGTAAAACTGGTTATACTCCATAACATAGAAGGACCTTACCCAATCTGATGAAGTCATTAATAAAACAAAGACTGACCCTCCCTTGAACAAGAAGGAATTCTGCCAGTAGACTGTCTTTGGATGCTTATGGTATCTCTTTCCTTAATCTCCAGCCTACTGATCTGCCTTGCAGATTTTGACTTTACCAAGCCTTGACAAACTCATGTGACAATTCCTTAAAATAAATTTCTATCTCACTTCAAATATATATATATATATATATATATATATATATATATATATATATATATATATACACACACACACACACACACACACACACACACTAATAGAAGAGAAAGATGCAAATTGACTGTAACTTCATGACACCCACCAACCCATCAGGAGTGAGTATGCAAATTAACCCAACAAAGATGGTGGGTTGATTTACATACACAGGTGCCAACTGAACGGGGATGGGACACTTGCGTCATTGCCATGGCAATGACACAGGCATTCTGCACTGCTTCATCTGCTACAGGTCTCTGGGCAGCATGGAAAGGCAGAAAGGCGGCTCTCGGGCAGAGCAAAAAGGCAGCTCTGGCAGCCAGGGGAAGGAAGGCCCATTCTTGCACAAATCTTTGTGCATCAGGCCTTTAATGCATATATATTTACTAATCTTCATGAATGTTGGTGGGGGTGCATGTGTCCCTCATCCCTGCCTGCACCCTCTCCAATCTGGGACCCTTTGAGGGATGTCCAACTGTCCATTTATACCCAATCCCACCGGGCAATTGGAAATCCCTCTCATAATCCAGGACTATTGGATCCCAAATGCTCGCCTGCCTGCTTGTCTGATCGCCCCCTAACAGCTTCTGCCTGCCAGCCTGATCACCCTATAACTACTCCTCTGCCAGCCTGACTTATGCCTAACTGCTCCCCTGCTGGTCCAATTGCCCTCCCCTGCCAGTCTGGTCACCCCTAACTGTCCTCCCTGCCAGTCAGGTTCCCCCTAAAAGCCCTCCTTTGCCAGCCTGGTTGCTCCTAATTGCACTCCCCTGCTGGCCTGGTCACCCCTAACTGCCCTCCCCTGCCAGCGAGGTCCCCCCTAACTGCCCTTCTTTGCCAGTCTGGTTGCCCCTAATTGCTCTACCCTGCAGGCCTGGTACCTCCAAATGTCCTTCCCTACAGGCCTGGTTGCCCTCAACTGCCCATCCCTGCTGGCCTGGTCTCCCCAACTGCCCTCCCCTGCTGGCCATCTTGTGGCAGCCATTTTGTATCTACATGGCCATGGCGGTGGCCATCTTTGACCACATGGGGGCAGCCACCTTTTGGGTAGAGTGTCGGTCAATTTGCATATTGCTCTTTTATTAGATATATATAGCCACTGTCCCTAATGACCAGAATGACCATATGACCAGTTTCCATGAAGTGGCATTGACCATTTCTCGGCCCCTCCCCTCTCTCTGACACTGTGAGCCAAGGCAGGGCAGGACTAGTGACTAGTGAGTGGGCTGAACTGCTGACCTCTTCTTGGTCCCTCCCCCTGGCCTTCATGCTCTGATGGATCAGCAATAGTGAACTGGGGAATCAAGGTAGGTGGTGCAGGGATCGGCTGACTGTCAGGTCGTTGGGATTACCACGCATTCCCAGCTGCCTAGAGATTCAGGACTGCGGGAAAGTGGGCACCAGCAACTTCACCTCTATCTGTGTGTGCCAGGCTGGCTGCTGATAGAACATGCTGCCTGCTTGGAGCCACTCACACAGGGGCGGATAGGCTGCAGGCATACCCGGCAGCCTCTGTCAGCACCTCAAGCCCCAGCAACAGTGGTAGCAGCAGCAGCAATGGTGGCTGAGCAGGCAACATGTTCCATCAGCAGCTAGCCCAGCACACATGCATGGAGGTGAAGTTTCCAGCATCTGCTTTCCTGCAGACTTGAGCTACAGAGCAGCCAGGGATAAGCTGGAGATCCCAAAGGCCTGACAGCCTAGAGGTGGAGTTGGCATTTAGCATGAGGACTGGCAAATGGGGAGAAGATGGCCCTGATCACAGTAGGCTATGCTTAGGGACCCTACCCATAT
>JAAGEH010000286.1:43210002-43275009 GCA_011751065.1 Lasiurus cinereus | reverse complement strand
ATATATATATATATAGGAGTTCACTTTAGGCCACTGAACTCCTTGGTACAATGATTAGAAATGAATTCCCAATCCAGGGGATCAAATTTGACTCATGATGTATTTCAGTTATTCAGTTATGTGCAGAGTGTGGGGTTCACATGAGAATCTAATGGTATTTTAGTGATGTTTTCTGGCACACTGATATGCTAAAACTCTGTATTTGATATACTTACACTTTTATTTCTCTTTTAAAAAATCTAGGTTCATATATAGTTTAAGATTAAAAATTCTTAGGAAATAAAGTAATTTTTAAAATAATTTATTAAAATATTTTTAAGAAGAATATGTATGATTGCATTTGCATGTAATGATATCTCAAAATTATAATTAGTTAAATAAGAAAATATAGAGGATGGGAAAATGTGTCTTTTGTGATACATATAAATTAATTTGCTTTATAAACATCCTGATATTCCTTTAATAACATATCATCTCTCCTGGAGAACTTCTATTATTTTAATTTTATTTAATTACATACACAAGTATATATATTTGCAAAGAGTTTTATGCATACCTTATTTTTTTAATAGATCACCCACATATCCTTCAGAAATAATTATACCTATGTTCATGGTAGTTAAGGAATTGAAATGAAAAGTTTTCATTTTAGAATGATGCCAAAAGCAAAATTATACATAAATAGCATTATCTATCCTCAGCTTATGACGTAAGCATTCTTTCTTATGAGAACAATTTTTAAGTAATATTTTTTGGTTGCTCTTCAATTTACAAATGTAACAAAACCATTCATAATCCTGCCACCTTGAAATAAAGCATTTTTCTTTTTCTCTTTTTTTCCCCAAATTTGCTGAAACTATAAGATTATTTTATATGCATATAGATTTTTATATTGTTCAAAGTATTTTCACATCTATTATCTCAAGTTCTCAGTGTTTCATAAAGATAATACAGACAATTATATCCTAGTTTACAAATGTATAAATTAAGTTTCATGTGGACTTGCCTAAGGTTTTACAAGTAAAATTATAGTAGTTGACCAATGACTGAAATCTAAAGTCTGGTTTCAAAAAAGTCATATGTAACATGAATTCTTAAGCTAATGCATCTTTAGCATCAACAATGGCTTAATAATCGGAACATAATTTAAAACCCATTATTTTAGGTTGCTATTAGGTCCCACTGCTTTATCTTCACTCCACTGGTCACTATGGTTTCAGATCTTTGATCCATGCCACCATGTATGTGTCATCATCTTCCTGCCCACAAACGAGTATTACAATATGAGCAATTCCTAGCCTCCAAATTAATAGTCATTTATTTTCTTACACATCCATTAATTTAATGCAGTTAAATAGCCACTGGAAACCCAAACAGATCAGAGAATGAATGAGCAAATTTATAGGAAGGTGGCGAGCAGCAAGGGTAAGAGGGGAGAGGGAACAATAAATATCCTGAAGGATAATTGGATTGTCACATTAATCTAAAACTTGAGGCCACTTAACTCCTTGGTACAATGATTAGAAATGAATTCCCAATCCAGGAGATCAAATCTGACTCATGATGTATTTCAGTTATTCTCAGATTGTCTTTTGGCCCATCTGTTTAGACAAATGCTAGAGCCTTCGGACTAGAGACCATCAAATTTGAGGGCAATAAAATGTTTCATTAGTAAAGTTCCTATATAAAATTAAGATAGTAAGTTTTGTGTGCAGTTAACAGGGTATAATACAGAAGATAAAGTTGTTTCTCATGATCAACTTTTGCATCAAGATTTCAGAAACTAAAGGCAAGAGGGGATAAATAAGGCACAAAAGCCAATGTAATGGCCCACCAGCAGCTCTAGTCAAAGATTTTTTCAGTAGCATATGTGTCCTCCAGGTGGTGGTTATAGGACTAAAATGGAAGTCATCCTTTAGAGTAAATGAGGAGGAACACTGTAGACTCATCTGAGGGCAGACTTGATGTTTTAGGGCAAATATAAGTATGGGAGTAAAGTAATTTTAGCCTTTGTCTCTATTCTGTTGTAACCTGGGATATTCTTATACATGGGAATTAAGTCTTTAACTCTACCAAACTTTTGGGGAATATATAATTAAGAATAAGACAAAATCCTTGAATTTAAATATATGTTCTTAGACTCTAAGTGTCAAAAGAAGAATAAGTAGAGAATCATTAGGAAAATATGTATGGAAAATTGAGGCAAAAACAGAAATGGTAATCTATAAATGGAATATAGAAAGACAAGATAAATTTTACCAAACAGTAAAATAATTAGGCACCGGGTCTAAGTCAGATTGACCCATAGCATTAATTGTTTTATTGTACTGAGATTTGGGCAAATCCTCAAGTTTTGTGGAAGATAATTATAAAAATAATTTTATAAAATATGGCATTGAGTTTATTGTAGATTCTGGTCTTTATAACATCAGATCCCAAGACAAATTGTGAGACCGTAGTACCAAAAATGTTCTGCTTAATAATTGGTTTTGTTGTATGGATTCTTTAAAATGTGTAAGTGACTGAGTTTTAATTTTAACATAGGCTGTTTAAAAGAAAATGTGTGTCCCAGCCAGTTTGGCTCTGTGGATAGAGCATCAGCCTGTGGACTGAAAGATCCTGGATTCGATACTGGTCAAGGGCACATGCCCAGATTGTGGACTCGATCCCCAGTAGGGGGCATGAAGGAGGTCAAAAGCAAAATTATGTATAAATAGCATTATATCTCTTCATTGATGTTTCTATTTTTCTCTCATTCTCCCTTCCTCTCTAAAATCAATAAAAATATATTTTAAAAAATGCAAAAGTATTGCTTCAAAAAAACCCTATCTAATCAAAGAGTAATGTGCAGATTGACCTTCACTCCAAGACACAAGATGACTGTCCCCATGTGGACACAAGATGACCAGCAGGGAAGAGCAGTTGGGAGGGACCAGTCCTGCAAGGGAGGGAGTTGGGGGTGACTGAGCTTGCAGGGGAGGGCAGTTAGGGGTGACCAGGCCCACAGGGGAGAGAAGTTAGGGGCAAACAGGCTGGTAGGGGAGCAGTTAGGCATCAATCAGGATATTAGGTGACTGGTTAGGGGGTGATCAGGCTGGCAGGCAGATGTGGTCTGGGGCAATCAAGAAGGCAGGCAGGTGAGCAGTTGGGAGCCAGCAGTCCTGGACTGTGAGAGGGATTTCCAACTGTCATTTTGGCCTAATCCTACCTGGAGAGGGGATCATCCAACGGGCAGTTGGACATCCCTTAAGGGGTCCCAGATTAAAGAAAGAGCAGGCTGGGCTGAAGGACAACTGCCCCCCCCATCGTGCACAAATTTTGTGCACCAGGCCTCTAGTAAATAAATCAAAGAAAATGTGTGGTACAGTCAGAGTTTTGGATTACTTTGATAATCATATTTATTTATGTATTTACTTATTTACTTATTTTTCCACATTCTCAAGTCTACTTATTAAATTTCATATATATTACCTTTAATTCTTTCTCAATGAAATAAAAACTATATTGTTCCCTGAAGTAGTTCTTTCATGACATTAGAAAAAACAAAGAAGTAAAAAGGGCAAAATGTAGTTACAAAATGTACATTTTAGCATAGAGTTAAGCAAAATTTTTAACCGTGATGTAATTTGCTATGGGTCTGTAATACCCTTTAAAACAACATTTCTGCCTACTTCTGAAGAAGCACTGTCCTATGGTAGTGGATCTGGAAAGCAGTGGAGTCTGATTTGGAGTTTGGAGGATACTGTTGAACCAAAGAAATGATAATCACTTGAGATACTCAGCTCAGTGGCTGTATGCAGAATTGAAAGAAAGTTATTCCTCAGCTTTTCAGGTCGTAGTAAGAGAACCAAGCTGTAATGATTAGTTTCCTAGGTAAGCCATAAAAAAAAATACCACAAGCTGGGTAGCTTAAGACAACAGAAATCTATTGGCCCCCAGTTCTGGATGTAGGCTAGAGACCTGAATTCAAGATATCTGCAGAGCCATGCCCTCACTGAAGGCTCTAAGGAGAGGATCCTTCCATGTCCTTCCTACCTTCTGGAGGTGGACATCCTTAGTTTGTAGACATATCACTCAAATATATGTCTCCATCTTCATATGGCCTGTTTCCCTAACGATGTGCCCAAATTTCCCTTCAATTTCTGGAAACACTAGTACGTAGAAAGAGAGCACTGCTATAAAAACAAGCAAATGCTGTATGTATTAAAGGTCATTTATAGACTTTTATGAGCAACACTAGAGGCCCCGTGCAAAAAATTCATGCACAGGAGTAAGGGTCCCTAAGCCTGACCTGTACCCTCTTCAATCTGGGACCCCTCGGGGGATGTCCAACTGAGGGTATCAGGCCTAAACTGGCAGTGGGACATCCCTCTTGCAATCTGGGACTGCTGGCTCCTAACCACTCACCTGCATGCCTGCCTGATTACCCCCTTCCTTATCCCCCTGCTGGCTCAATTGCCTTTACCTTGCCCTCATGTCAGCCTGATTGCCCCTACCTTGTCCCCCCTGCTGGCCTGATTGACTCTACCTTGCTCCCCTGCCTACCTGATCACTCCTACTTTGCTTCCCTGCCAGACTTATTGCCCCTAACGTGGCCCCCTGGTGGCCTGATCGCCCATAACTACCTCTACTTCAGTCCCTGGCCTAAGCCACAGTCTGGCCTCCCTCTGTGGGAGGCAACCTGACAGATCAGGGGAAGGCACTACCCCTATTACCCCATTACTGCTGTCACTGCCGGCCTGGGCTTGGGCCCTTTGCAGCCATGCCTCAGCCCTTTGCAGCCTCTCTATCTTTGTCCAGAAGAACATCAGGAAGGGTCCGGAAGATATCTACCCTAATTAGCAGATTACCCTTTTATTAGTATAGATATGAATTCAAAATTCTGGTTATTTCTATGCTAAAACCTTCAGTGACTATACATTTCCTACTTTTTCTTTGTCTGTTTAGGCCTAGTCCAGTCCAGCATGATCTTCCCTGAACTTGATTACATCTACAAATACTTTACGTTAAAATAAGGTCAAATTTACAAGTACAGGGGTTAGAATTTTAATTTGAAAATTTTGGAGACATAACTCAAAACAAGCAGTAACTATAGTAATAATATAGCATGAATTATACTTTAAGCCAGATTTTGGCCTTCCACTCCAATAAATATGTTGTTACAACTACCTACTGCTCAGCTCAAGTAGTTGTACAAGTTTGTATTTGCTACATTAACCTCCCAATCTTTTCACTTTCAGTCACACCTGGTACCTGTCTTTTTTTTTTTTTTCACTTGAATTATCTCTCATTATATAGTCCCTTCAGAAGAATGCTTTATTGCTGGGACAACCAACTGATTATTTAAGCTGCTAATAATATTTCCTCTTTCAGATGATATACCTGGACTCCACTTAGCAAGTGATACCACAATTCCTTATAATCTTAAACTCCTAAAATGCTTATGCTACCACTTATCTCAGGCAGACAGGCCACCTGGCTTAACAGTAAGTCGTTGCTAATCCCTATCCCAGTCTGAAACATTTATAAACTTAACATGCATGAAATGTGGAAGTAGACCAAAATGACTTAAAACTGATTTTGCAGACCCTGATGTGATAACATAGTGTTCTGTGGGTCATCTGGGTTTGGAGAGACACAGAATTGAGTCCCAGTTTTCCTGACACTGAATCTAAATTCTAAAGGGAAAAAACAGTGAATTCTATGACTCATAGGAAATATGCCAGTTCATCAAAAGAAGTAAATCATATTCACATGCAATTCTAGAGTAATTGAACAAAATATAGATTCTGGTTTTGCCATTTCTGAGTTGTGTAAACTCATATATTAATTTAACTCTTAAATGTATTGGTGTATAAAATTAAGGAAAATGTATATTATAGTTTGGTTGTGATAAGTAAATAAAACAATACTAAAATTGCTGTCACTGTTCTGGTATACAATACATGATTAATAAATGTTAATTGCCACACATTTAACATAAACAGTAATAGAGCTCAATATCATCAGTATCAATTTATTATGCTTTGAGACAGGTTTTATGGAACATTTAAATTTGTTTTGTTAAATAATTGTTGCCATGGTATTCCAATGAATTTCACTTAACTTTTTCAATAATGTGTATTTATCTACATACTTATTTTTTTCTCAGTACTCATATTGGTCACATATGTTTGAACAAGTTTTGTGAGCCAGATTTCTGAGATCAGCCATTTCTAATCTAACCAGCCCAAAATTTTTTTTTAAATTAACAGAATGCGACAGTGCATAGAATTAGAGAAGGCTCCATGAGCACCTAGTGTGAAACAACCTAGAAGCAGAACATCATCACTTAAAATATGTAAAAGCTCCCCTGTAATTCCATGATACAAAACAAGAGCAGTAAGGCCATAACAAAATTCAAGTTCACCTCAAAACATTAATTGAAGGAAAACTTTTTTTGTGCCTTATCAAAGGTTGGCTGTGTAATTCACAGAGTGCATAGAATTTTTAAAAATGTTATGTGCAAGTGATGGTCAATATGTCTCATTTGTTTATAATTTTAAAATAATAATTTCAATAACACACACACACACACACACACACACACACACAGACTAAATATCTATTTATTCACAATTAAAAGCAGATGATCTACCAGAATTTATTTTTGGGGTAGGGGAAGGAAGTAGGAAGAAGAAAATATTTTCAAAATGTTGACCATTTAAACATTGCTGCATTGCTTAGAAAAACAATGTACCTGCAATGATAGAAGGATAATGACATATCAATGAATATTTATTTTCTTGTAATTGTCCATTCCTAATGGTTATTGAACTGCAACTACCCATAAAACTGAATTTAGTACCTAAGGCTAATGCTACAACACCCTTATCATTAACACAAATGCGACTGCAGAATTTTTATCTCTTGAACTTGTAATGTTGTATGTTTGAGAAATCAGACAAAAATGATTTTCACTGATAAATTTGTTGTGTTAGGGTTAAGGCAAGTGGAGATGTAGAGTGATAGCTTTTGAAGAGTTAAACTTACATTTCATGCTTTAAAATAACTAACCACGACATGTATGCCTGGGAAATAATGGACATGTCACAGTAATATTGATATATGCTTCTCTAAATTATAGTATATTTTTAGTAACCTCCTCAAAAATATTTTTTCTTTCTCTGATTGGAATTATTTCTATTTTCAGTCTTGCATTTTATTCAATTGAAGAAAGTCTAGTTTCTTGTTCTTTTGTGAACATGCACTACATTTGGACATGTGAAGAAAGTAAATAAGCTGTAGACCACCTAAAAGAAGCATTACCATCATGGTATGTTATACACTTTTTTAGAACTTATTCATCCATATATTCGCTTCACAAATGTGTACCTGAAGTAAATAACAAAATCCCTGTTTCTAAAAAGTGATATTAATATTTTTCACTGTTTACTTTGGAATAATTTCAAACTCACAGAAAAGGTTCAAGACAGAAGAAATAATTCCTATATACCATTTACCCAGATTCATCAATCCTATCTAATAAAGAGGGAATATGCTTTGACCATCACATCCTCACAAAGATGGAGCCACTCACAGCCAATAAGGAGCGACTATGCTAATTGACTGCCATGCCCTCAAAGATAGTGGCACCCACAGCCACAATATGGTGGTTCCCAGTTCCCTCAGCCCCTCCAGGGTGGAGATGCGTGATATGGCAGGACCTGCTCTAAGGCACAGGCAAGCCGCCAATGGCAGCTGCCCAGCTACCCAGGGCCGCCCGAGGCTCAGGTAACCAGGGCTGGCCAAGGCTTGCGCTGCAAGCAGTTTCAGCAGCAGATGTGTGATTGGGGCATCACCTTCCCCTGATCGCTGGGCTGCCTCCTGCCCTGAGGGCTCTTGGACTGTGAGAGGGAACAGGCCAGGCTGAGGGATCCCCTCCAGTGCATGAATTTTCATACACTGGGCCTCTAGTTATATATATATATTTCCATATATATCTACTCATATTTTTTCACCCCTTCACTATTAAGTGCTGAGAGTGTAGTTCCTAAAAATAAGAATATTCTTTTAGAACCACTGAACAGTTAAAACTTTAGAGAATTTGATATTACCACAATCTCTCTATATATAATCTACTTATCATCAAAGAAATAAATAGGACGCCCATTGGTAAGAGAGTCACTTGAAATAGAGTTTGGAGGCTATTAAGGAAGTGTGGCCTATATATATACTGAGATTTAATTCTGAGAGCTGCTATTAAGTTGCTAAACTGTTGCTAAACTTAGCTCAACCCTGAGCCATAAACATCCTGGAACAACAACTGCTGTGTGAACACATATAGACTTTACTTTCTCCTTGTGGTGATGGCCTCCTTCATTTATATATTGGAGCTTATCAATCCCTGTTAACCTAGCCAGCATTCCTTCATTTGCATGGAGAAGTTAAATGGGAATTGCACTTGTGGTTTTTGCCTTTATACACCCTGCCTGTCTTTGTTCTCTTCAGAGAACAATTTGGGTTGCTACCTGAATCTGTGCTTCCTGGATTGCAATTCTTTTGCTCAAATAAAAGCTTTTATTCTTTATTTCAGTCTAACTAACCCCTTCTTGGCTAACACTACTGTGCATATTCAAATTTTATCAATAATGTTCTTTACAGCATTTTTTCCCCTTCCAGTCCAAGATCCAATCCAAAATCATATACTGCCTTAAGTTGCCATGCTCTAGAGTTTTCATTCATCTGAAACATTTCCTAGGTTGCTCCTTTTTTTTTCATGACTAACAGTTGTGAAGACTACAGGCCATCCCTTCTTTTCTTTTTAATAATAAGTTTTAATGGGGTTGTCACCTTTACATTTATATTGTATATCCTGGGTCTGAATTCTATACAGTGTCCTGTTCAAGGTGTCATATTAGAGGTTCACGTTTCTCTGTTCTTCAATGGTATGTCATTTTGGATCAATGGATCAAAGTACTGTCTGATTTCTCCACTGTAGAGTTAGCATGTTTCCCTTTGCATCTTATAAGCAATCTGTAGAGAGACATTCTGAGATTTAGAGGAAGCTCTAAGACAAAAATTTGGTCCTCATCAAAATCCCCCTTCAGATGGACTGAAAACCAAAATTTTAATGATGATTGCAGCATAATAGGTTTTGTAATTCCTATTACAAAAGGTACTTTATCTGCCTTTATTGATCAGCATTCTATTTTAAGGAAAAGCTCTCTCTTCTTCCTTCTTTCCTTTACTTATTTAGTTATTAATTAATTAAATATCAGTAGGGATCAATGATTTTTTCCTTAATCATTTAAAATTCATTATTTGTCATGCTTAATTATCTTGTTCTAGGCACGGTTAATGGGATCACCTTCAAGAGGATAAATGTATCCCTTTAACATATCTCCATCATTTCTTTCTGCACAATTTTATCTTCTGGCATAACGAATTATTCTAGACTCTTCTTAACTTACCCT
Source organism: Lasiurus cinereus (assembly GCA_011751065.1). Classification (NCBI taxonomy): domain Eukaryota; kingdom Metazoa; phylum Chordata; class Mammalia; order Chiroptera; family Vespertilionidae; genus Lasiurus; species Lasiurus cinereus. The sequence continues at coordinate 43,265,554 of JAAGEH010000286.1, read as the reverse complement.
GTTACAGACCATGAATTGGTAAAATATCTTAGTGTAATAGAGGTGTATAAGTTCTACATATGCTCATTGACATTGGAGTTTCTTTTCTTCTTAGTCTTTGCTACAGACAGAACTCATAATTTACAATATAAATTCATACTTTCACTTCCAACTGCAATCCATCTCACCTTGGTTGTTTCTTCCCTTCCTTCCCCCTGCCATATTTATATTTTCCTTCATCCACAGTAAGAATTCCAGTTCACAGCAATATCAAAACACCTATTCATTTGCTCCAATCTACAAATTGCCTATAATAACTTAAGAACTGCTTTATTCATAACACTACAAAAATAAGTTCTACTAAAAGTTTCAGATTTATTTGCATTTTCCCCTTAATACTAATATCCCACCCTTAGACTTAGAACACATTGTCACATACTATGTTCAAAAGTTAGCTTCATTCAATTTTTTGTTCTGTTTGCCTTTGACTTTATGTTATCTCCTGGTGTTATTTATTATACATTTTAAATATAGTTGAGTTCATTTTTTTTGAGTTTCAGTTATTTTTTCCTTCTCATTGTTATTTACATTTTTAATATTTAAATATATAATATGTTATGATTCTGAGAGTCAATGCTATGTAAATAGGTACATTTAGAAAAGTGTGCCTCCATCTTTTTTTCCTCTTGCCCAACATATCTTATCAATAATAACTACATTTTTTCAGTTTACTGTTCTTGCATTTTTTTCTTGTTAGAGCATATACATCAGATATATACATACTACCTAATTTACCCTTCTTTCCATATATACATATATATTTATGCATGAATATTCTTTTGTCCTTTGCTTTTTCATTTAACAACATAAATTATGGGCAAAACAGATACTTTTTCAAGGTCAGTTACATGAAATGTGTAAGTAATAGTACAGAGTGGTATACTGAAAGGAGAGTCAGTGCACAGAGGACAAGATGTAGAGGGTGATCAGGTTCCTCCTTCATTAACTCAGGCACAGCCTATGCCAGGCCACATGGAACTACGTTTCCCTCAGCTTGCCACCACTGAAACAAAAATCCATCTTTTCAATTTTGTCTTCTATTCTCACAGGATAATCTTTACTTTCTGTTAGGGCTTTGTTTATTCCATGTCCTGCTAGTTTTCCTGTTTTATTAATATGGTCTTCTAAATTGGGTTATTTGCCTTAAAATAGAACCACTTCACATCATATGCCATATCTTAAGCAGCTCCATTGTCCTGTATCACCTTCTGGATATCTCAGCATTTCAATCCTATATTTCATTGCTAAAATTTCTCAAATAAAGGATTCATCGTTCATTGCACAACCATTTCAAAATTACAAATAAAAGACAGAACAGACACCATCCAGAAGCACAAGAAAGCTGGCTGAGTGAAAATTCTGTAACTAGAAGTAAAGAGAGGGACTCACAAAGACTCAGAGGAGCTATAAAAAGCTGAGGTACAGAGACAGGCTCATGAAGAGGATGGGCGGAGGAGGGTCTGGCTGGCTTCCTTTAGCAGGAGGGAGATGGAAAATCCTGACAGCACTGAATCCCAGCTCCAGGCAAGACTCATTTAAGGGAGTCTGGACTGTTGTGGAAAGAAAGGAATGCACAGAAACTTAGGGAAGCCGCAAAAGCCAGAGGTCTTGGGGTGGGCAAAAGTGCGTGGGAAAGTGTGTGCAAAAGTGTGTATGAAAGTGCGCACACAGAGAGCTGACTGCTGATTGTGCCACTGGCTTTCTCTAGCGGGAGGAAAACAGAGCCTCACAACAGCATTGAAATCCAGGTCCAACTGCACTGAACCCCAGTTTTGGGCAAGACCCTGGGGACCCAGAATCATACAAGTCCCTAGAGCACACAGAATCTCAGGGGAACCGGAAAGGCAGAGGTCTAGTAGCTCACGTGCACACACGAAAGACAGAGGTCTGGAGGCAAGAGTGCATGCACAGACACAGCTGATCCTCACAACTAATTGGCTTGGAGGTTAATCCCCCCCCCAACTGTGATACCAACAACAATCAAGAATTAACTACAACAAGACTGTACACACAATTGACAGAGGGGTGCACCAAGAGAATCCACCTCAGGTAACTGGGAAGGCAGAGCTACTGAGCCACATAGGACATCTAGCACACAAAGCTACTCTACCAACTTAGGGAAGCAGCGAAATATACAGAGACAAAAGAACATATCACAAATGAAAGAAATGGAGGAAAACAAACGACTGGATACAGAGTTCAAAACCACAGTTATAAGGTTTTTTAAGAATTTCCTAGAAAAATGGAAAAATTTAACAAGACCCAAGAGGAGATGAAAAAGGACCAACTAGAAATTAAAGATACACAGATTGAAATAAAAAATATTATACAGAAACCTAACAGCAGATTAGAGGATCGCAAGAATCAAGTCAAATATTTGAAATACAAAGAAGTAAAAAACACTCCACTGGAAAAGAAAAAATAATAAAAAATGTGAAAATAGTGTAAGAAGCTTCTGGGATAACTTCAAGCATACCAACATCAGAATTATGGGGTGCCAAGAAGAAGAGAGAGAACAAGGTACTGAGAACCTATTTGAAGAAATAACTTTCCCCATCTGGTGAAAATAAAACAGATTTACAAGTCTAGGAAGCTCATAGAACCCCAATCAAAAGGAATCCAAAGAGGACCACACCAAGACACATCACAATTAAAATGCCAAGAGCAAAAGACAAAGAGAGAATATTAAAAGCAGCAAGAGAAAAACAGTTAATTACCTACAGGAGAGCACCCATACAATTGTCAGCTGATTTCCCAACAGAAACTATACAGGCCAGACGGGAGTGTTAAGAAATATTCAACGTGATGAATAGCAAGAACCTACAACCAAGATTACTCTACCCAGCAAAGGTATCATTCAGAATTGTAGGGAAGTTAAAGAGCTTCACTGATAAGAAAAAAAAAAATGAGTTAATCAATACCAAACCAGTATTATATGAAATGCTGAAAGGTGTTCTTTAAGAAGAGGAAGAAGAAAATACTAAAGATAAAAAGTATGAATACAAATGCATATCTATCAACAAGTGAATCTAAAAATCAAATGAATTGAAATTCTGATAAACAGAATAAACTGGTGAATATAATAGAATCAGGGGCATAGAAAGGGAGTGGACTGATAATTCTCAGGGAGAAAGAGGTGAGAGGGGTACAGGGAGAGACTGTGCAAAAATCATACACATGGATGAGGACAATGGGGATATGTAAGGGCAGAGGGTGGGGTGGGAGCCAGTTGGAGGGGAGATATGGGGGGCAGGGAAAGAGGAACAATTATAATAATCTGAACAATAAAGATTTATTAAAATAAAATAAAAAATTGGGGACAACTAGAAATCTCAAAATCCTGAAGTATCCAAAATGGAAATCTTTAATCTTCTTCTTTACATATTTAACAGTAAGAATTTTTTTTTTGATCCCAATCCTTCTATCTCAGAAATTTGCCTTATGACTCAAACCTGTTATTCATTCTTGATCATTTACTTTTTATTCTCTCTCCCAATGTATCAGAAAGTCCTAATATTATATATTTTGAGTCTATATTATTCCAATTCCACAGCTGTTTTTATGCCCTATGCAAATATCTTCTCATTTTGGTTCTCTGTAATTCTCCTCTATTTGGTCTCACTGCCTACATATTTGCTCACCTACTATTCAGTCTCTATGTAGACATCAGAGTGATATTTTAAATATGGAAATCACATTATATCATCTTTTAATTTAAAGTCCCACTGTAGACAGAGTAAAATTCAAAATCTTTTATTCAACTTCTCTGATCTACTTCCTCTCACCCTTCATGCAATTTCTTGCCCTACTTATTAACCAGATTTCAGCCAGTTAGGCTTTTTTGTTTTCTTCCTCAAATATGCAGAACACTAATCTTTGAACTTATTATTTTTTCTGCTTAATAAAGTGATTTTTCTTTTTTTTTTTCTCTCTTTAGCAGACTGCATAATATAAGGTCATTCTTATCTAACTGAAATGTTATCTCAAAGATATCAAATCACATCCTGAGAAAAATCTTTCTAGATAAACAGTTCTAGCATAGTTCAGCCTAGAATTCCTTTATATCAAATCTGCCTTTTGATATCCTTTGGACATTTATCAGATCTATAACTATTCTATGTAATATTTTTTTTTAGTTTATTGTTCATCTAATCTTGTGTATAAGGCAGAGTCCTTGTCTGTCTTGATTTACAACTTCATCTCCAGCAATAATAACTTGTTTCTAGCTAGTAATGCCATCTGAAATGGATACAACAAATATGATCCACATTTTGCTACTAAATCCTCCCACCAGATTCACCACTCTCTTCATAAATATTCTAACTATTTAATGATTTAAAGAAAGTATCAGGAATCAAAAAAGAAAAAAAAATAGTCCACTTTGATGTTAAGTACAAAATAGACTTTTAGCTCTAGCCAGTTTTGCTCAGTGGATAGAGAGTAGGCCTGCAGTTTGATTCTGGTCAAGGGAACATGCTTAGGTTGCAGGATTGATCCCCAGTATGGGGCATGTAGGAGACAGCCAATCAATGATTCTCATCATTGATGTTTCTCTCTCTCCCTTTCTATCTGAAATCAATAAAAATATATCTTTAAAATAATAGAATTTTTAAAATTTCACTGTACTATAATTAATTTAATATTTCTAACTTAATTCATTCTAAATAATCTGTTTTCCCTTCAATCCTTTATCTTTCAAGGAATGAGAAGCCTTTACAGCAGCGTTTCTCAACCTGTGGGTCGCCACCCCTTTGGGAGTCGAACGACCCTTTCACAGGGGTCACCTAAGACTATTGGAAAACACCTATTTTCCATGGTCTTAGGAACCAACACACCGCTCTTCCGTGTAGCAAAATGTAGCAATGTAGTTTACTGTTGTCATATGAAGATTGTTACCCATGCTACACCACGATTCAAGACAAAATTTCATTTATTTGTAATTAGAAATAAATATTTCACAATATATAATTACATATTGTTTTTGTGATTAATCACTATGCTTTAATTATGTTCAATTTGTAACAATGAAAATACATCCTGCATATCAGGTATTTACATTACAGTTCATAACAGTAGCAAAATTACAGTTATGAAGTAGCAACAGAAATAATTTTATGGTTGGGGGTCACCACCACATGAGGAGCTGTCTTAAAGGGTCGCGACATTAGGAAGGTTGAGAACCACTGCTTTACAGGGGCATATTATTTCATTGTCACTATATCTACTACACTTCTTTCTCTTGATATCTTGATAACAGTGCCCAATGATTAGATAGCTGCCTCCTTTTCAAGTACTCTCCTTCAAATTGAAAAAAATAAAAACAAAGAACATATTTGAATAGATGCATAACCTAAGACACAGACAATAGTGCCTTGAAGGCCTGGAGAAGGGGTAGAAGTGGGGAGGAGGGAGTCAATGGGAGGAAAAAGGGGACATGTGTAATACTTTCAATGATTAAGATAAATTTAAAAAAATAAAGAAATTATAAACCTAGTTAGTGTTTGTCAGTTCTGGTCACTTTATCAAGCATTGAAGTTAGTCCTAGACATGTAATCAATCAGGACTGATCACAAATCAAAATTTAGAAGTATGTCTTTTTTTTTTTCATGCCATCCCTAATCTCTTGCTTTAAAATAAAAACAACAAAAGTATAATTAAAAAAATAAAAATAAACCTAAAATATTCCTAGTAATCAATGAAAATATTCTTATTTTAAAAACTTAAAAGATGCAGTAATATTAAAAGTAAAAATAGAAGTACCTTCATCCTCACTCTCTATAGTTTGCACATTATTCTATACTCATTTTATGTGTTTATAAAGAATATTTGCTTATAAAGAAATGTGTTTGTGTTTGATATACAAATCCTATGTATATATTTATAGCTTGCTTTGATTCAATTTGAAGTGTATCTTGATGGTTGTTTGAAAGTCTTATGAAAATATGTAGAAATGCTGTTTTTTAATGACTGTATAGTATCTATTATATAAATTGCCTATTATTTATTTAACTTTTTATGTTAAATGCTAGTTATTTCTTTATTTTTCTAGTAAAAAAAAAGTACCTAGTGAATGAAAGCTAAAATACAAATAAAAAATTAGTAGAAAATATTTGTAATAAAGTTATCACATAGATAATATTGATAAGCAAGTAGAAAAATATGTACTAGAAAATGTGCAAATAATATTAATAAGGAATTGACAGACTAAAAACATATAAGTATGTTATATAATTTAAAAGATACTAATGAAAAAGAATGCAATCTTGCCACACATGAGAACATAGATGTTGAGGACATTGTATTAGTGAAATAACTCAGATAAAGACAAATACCATATTATTTCATTTACTAGTGTATGTGGAATTACATTTTTACAAAGCAAGCTTATAGATATAGAGAACAGAAGAGTGGTTGCCAGAGGTGCATAAAATAGAAGAAAGCGGTCAAAAGGTAAAAACTTTGTAATAAGAAAAATATCAGATGTAATGTTCGTGTGGTGACCATTTATTTATATAAAAGGCTAATATGCAAAATGTCCCCTAGGGAGTTTGACTGGGAGACTTGGAGTTCGACTGCTTACCATGATGTGCACTGACCACCAGGGGGTGTTGCAGAATGAAGGAAAGACTTGTCCAGCACCCGGCAGCTGGGAATGGAGGGCCCAGCTGGCAGCCAGAATGGCGCAATTGGCCCTGATCACCAGCCAGACCGAGGGACCCTACCCATGCATGAATTCCATGCACAAGCCCTCTGTTAGTTAATCCTAATATAAAACACACACACACAAAAAAAAAAAAAAAACACCAGAATCTGTAAGGACCGACTTAAGACTCGATCAAACACCAGAGGTCAGTCCTGCAATCAGTGCTAAGTTGCTGTGGTGACTCAGCACTGACTGCTGAGAGGGCTGTGGATCAGGCCTGGAGAGAGGCCTGCAGAGAGGCCTGGAGAGAGAAGTAGGATCTAATCTGCAGCCTCTGTGGCAGCTGTTGATCAGCTGTTGACTCTCTCTTTCTCTCTTGGCTTTGCCAGCTGTGCCTGTTTCTCTCTGGGCCACCTCAGGGGCTGCTGATCAGCCACATCTCTCTGATCAGGCCCAGAGATAGGCCCAGAGATGCTAACTGGCATAGAAACCAACCAATCAGAACCAAATCTGAGTGAATTGTGCAGAGCCAATGGCTGCCTAGGAGACAGAACTTTTGACACTGACTGGCATAGAAACTGACTAATCAGAACCAAATTGGCCAGCAGAGGAGGGAAGTTGGGGGTGAGATCAGGCTGACAGAGGAGGGCACTTAGAGGTGATCAGGCCAGCAGGGGAGAGCAGTTAGGGGCAAGATTAGGTCAGCAGGGGAGGGCAGTTGGGGGGCAAGATCAGGCAGGCAGGGGAAGGCCATTGGAGGTGAGTTCAGGCTGGCAGAGGAGGGCAGTTGGAGTCAAGATCAGCCTGGCAGGTGAGGGCAATTAGGGGTGATCAGGCAGGCAGATAGAGGCAGTTGGGGCGATCAGGCAGGCAGGCAGAGAGGTTAGGGGCAGTCAGGTAGGCAGGCAGGTGAGCAGCTCTGAGCCAGTGGTTCCAGATTGAGAGCGGGATGTCCAACTGCTGGTTTAGGCCCGATCAGTCCCTAATTGTAGAGGGTGTAAGCTGGGCTAAGGGAACCCCCACTCCATGAATGAATTTTGTGTACTTTGCCACTAGTAATACTATATTACATATTTGAAAATTGTTAAGAGAGTAGATCTTAAAAGTTATCACAAGAAAAAATTGTGTAACCATAATATGGTTACAAACGTTAACTAGAATTATATTGCTGCTTATCCCACAATATATACAAATACTAAGTTATGTTGTACACCTAAAACTAATGTAATGTTATATATTAATTATAGCTCAAAAAATGAAAATTAAAGACATACCATGACCAGCACACATTGAAGTTTTTTTGGGTATAATCCTAGTTTACTATGTGCCTTTAAGAGTAAATTTTTTTCTTAAAGAATATGAAGCTTAGATTATTTAAATCTTATTTTCTCAAAAATTAGTCAAGTAAGGTTTCATTATTATTAATAGTCATATAACCTTGAATACATTCCCCTCCCTAATTCCATAGCATTTTATATTATAAACTTTTAACCATAATTTTTTTCTCTACTTCTTTAAGTTGTAAATTAAAAAAAAAAAAATTCACCGTGACCAGTTCAAAGCCTCCCCTACTACACTAAAGGGGCCACCTTTTAAATATGTAGTTATTTTAAAAGCATTCACTCTTATGTGGAGAAAACTGATACAACTTTAAAAACAAAGAGTATGAGGTAGAGTAAATTATTGAAAATATTTAGAGCAAGTAAATATAAAATTAATTTCAGAGGTTGTTGGGAAACATTTTCAAACAGGTGTCTTTCATCTCCTGTGTAATAAAGTAAGCTCAGAAAGAATTTTAAAGAGCCCTGACAGGGTAGCTCATTTAGAGTGTCATCCTAATAAGATATGGTTGTGAGTTTGATCTCAGTCAGGAAACACAAATTGATATTACTTCCTCTCTTCTTTCCTTTCTTTCTGAAAATCAATCAATATTTTTTTAAAGAATTCTGAAGAGAAATAGAAGATGAGAAAAGGCTACTTTACTTTGTGTTTATTTTCTGAAGCTTTTTTCTTCAATAAATGAGGGAAATGCATTGTTTCACTTAAGAAGAAAAAATATGCTTACTCTGCAGATTTATAGTGTCTTTTATATCAAAGTTATGAAGTACTTTATATTCATATTAAATAAAGTATCAGATATCTCCTTTTATACATACACGTTTTATGAATTTTTCCACTTTTACAATTGATTTTGCCCAGAATAAAATAGTTACATGGTTTATTTTCTTGAGTAAATATCTTTTGTTACTATTTTTAATGTTACAAGTTGATGGATATGTATATTTGGAGTAAACTATAATGACTGAGGAAGGGAGCAAAGCTAAGTGTCAAGGAAGTGATGCTTCTAAATGAACTGAAAAAGTGTCATTGCAAAATTTCTTGATTATCTCAATTTTAGAAAAAGAAAAAACAATTGTAGTTTTTAAATAATCATTACAAATTATATTTTTCTTGATACTTTTTGCCTAAAACATCTTATTAAAAATTAAAAATAAAAATGTCATTCTATGAGGATTAGATTACATTAATAATAAAGACATTTAGCATAGTCCTTATCTTATAAATCTTATAATTAAGAATTTCATAATTACAGAAAGGATTCTACAAACACATGTTTTCCATTCAGAAAAAAACAACACACAAATACATTGAAGCTTCTTAGAGTTGCCTCTTTCTTCAAAGGTGTACAGTTAAATGCTGGCTGTTTTAGAGTATTTGCTAAAGTTACAAGTTAAGTTAATTTTTTGAGCAGTTTAGAGATGTAGTTGACAAATATCTATGTCTAGACAGGTCACAATAAGTGGCTTTATTATCAATAGTACTGCTTTACTATACATTATAACGAATTTTTTTTAAAAAAAGGTAAAGACAGTGCTTTATCATCAAATTTTTGTATTCTACATGAAAAGCTTAATCAAACATATTATTGAGTAAAAACAACTGCTAAGTCATTTCAAAATTCATGTCAGTTTTGATTATAGATGTACTTTTAATTATATTAAGGACAGTCAATCTCAGCTCTACAAAGGTATTAAATCAAGACCTAATATTGCTTTGTTAATTAATTTCCTGTAATAAGCTTACAAATAGAGATATTTTACCATGGTGTGCTAATTCTAAAAATATGCCATCCTTTCATCAGAACCACACAAATATTAACAGGGTTTGTCATGCTCTCTGACTTCCTGCTGTTAAAATGTTTAATTTAATCATAAATATTATTAATAACACATGTTCTAATTCTGAGATAGATCAAATTAGGAGTCTATTCAAAATAATAAGTAGCTTGTTCATGAAATCATATCTAGTTCAGTCATTCAATAAGAATTGAATGATAAAGATTATGATTATGCTATGAACATACTTCAATTGCCTCTTTAAATTAGGAACTAGAATACTGCTATATACTTGAAGGAGGAACAGGTGAATCAAAATCAATAGCAGACTATTTTCCCTCCATCATTTAAGTGAAGTTGACCACAGGATATTGGTGTTATGTCTTGTGTCCTAAGGATTTTTCTCACTTCTAAAATTATATATATATATCCTATATAATAAAAGCCCAGTGATTGAATAGCAGAATGACCAGAACCACCAGTCAACCAGTTGCTATGATATGCACTGACCACAGGGAGGCAGACACTCAACACTGGAACTGCCCCATGGTGGTCAATGTGCTCTGACAGTGGGAGTGCTGCTCAGCTGATTGGTATGGATAGCACTCTCACAGCAGGCCAATCCCCGCAAGCCACACCCTCAACCAGGCCTCTAGTATAAGTCGAAATCCATGCACTCTGGGAGAGAGGGACTTGCCTGCACCTTCTCGCAGTCTAGGAGTCCTTGGGGATGTTGCACTGCCAGCAGTCAATGTCCTTAGTGCTGCTGCAGAGGCAGGAAAGGCTTCCACCACTGCTCCTGGGCTTATCAGCCATCTGGCTGAGCAGCACTCCCCTTATGAGAGCACACTCACCAACAGGGGGCAAATCCTGCATTGAGCGTCTACCCCCTGGTGGTCAGTGTGCATTATAGCAACTGGTTGTTCTGCCATTTGGTCAATTTGCATATTAGCCTTTTATTATATAGTATATATACACACACTTTGGGAAACTAAAGACAGGAATGTAGTATATTTTGTGCTAGGCTCATGCTTTAAATATTCTATGCTCTAATATTTCTTTGCAAGAATAAAATATTTTAAAGGAAATTGAGGGCTTCCAAAAAAATTTGTGGTTGATTATACAGGATAATAGTTATTATGAGATACATAGTAATTACTATGTATAGAAAAAGCCTTAGCTTCAATATAAACATGCATATACATATATCAAATTAAGCTTCACATTTCCTTGAGAAATGGACTAGAGCACATATAAGGCTAAATTATAGAAATGGGCATTAAAGAAATTTGAGCATTAGCATTATTATTTGTCATGAGCTACCTAATAGGAAATACACAATATAGTATTTTTAATTGCAATGAAACTTTAAAAATTTTGTAACTACAGGAGGAGAAAATGGCGGAGTAGACGGATGCATCTGGAGCTTTGTTTCTGGGCAGAGTGAGAGAGAGCGGCTGAGAGTCGCATTGGGAGTGTTTGTTGGCAAGCAAAGAGTCAGTTATCCTCCAGGAGAAGCCAGAGAACTCCTGAAAGGGGCTCTCCTGGCCAGGTTGCCCCACTGCCAAGGGGTTTTTGTCGACCGGAGCCACCAGCGCGAACGCGGAGCCCGAGCAATCTTGCAGAGGGAGGTGGATGTCTGTGGTGGTCTGAGGCCGGCGGCTGGGCACCCATCGAGCAGCCAGGGACCGGGGACCCAGAACTCTGCTCTCCAATCAGCACAGACATGCGGCGGAACCAGAGATCCACAGAGCACACGGACAGGTCAGATTGCGCCTGAGATAAGGGGGAGGTAGATGTCTGCCTAGGTCTGAAAGCTGCGGCTGACAGAGGCACCCACAGAGCAGCCGGGGACCCAGAGCACAGCTTCCCAGGCGGCACGGACGCACAGGCAGCGGATTCGTAGATCCACATGGCGCTCAGAAGGGTCAGATTTCGCCTGGGTCAGGGTGAGGTCTCCTACCCCCACACAACAAAGATGCGCACACTGTGGGAGCCGGCTGTGGGAAAGCTGCCTCTGGAGAGGTCCACGGAGGTGGTCAGGGCGTGATCCCTGAGTGTGAAGGCAAACCCTCTGAGCTGTTGACAGAGGAGAGCTCTGGAAAATGACTCGTTTATTTTTGTTTTTTTTTTTTTTGGTCTGGGGCAGAGGGACAGCCTGGGAGTTACTACAGTGTCCTGGCTGCAAAACCCCCACAAACTGGCTTTGAGAACCACAGAGTTGCAGGATCTGAGCACAGCCTAGAGAGGTCCTGTGCTTTGTCTCAGAGATCAATTCCAAAACACTGCCACCCAGTGGATGACACACAAATTGACTCTCGCATAACCACAAAAGAATAAAGAGGGGAACACAGGGAGCTGCAGTGCCTTCCCTGCTGGGAAACAGGAGTGCCAAGCAGAATAATAGTGGAAATGAAGGACCATTCTCTTCTTCTTCTTTTTTTGTTTTCCTTTTTTCTTTTTTCTTTTTTTTTATTTTTTTTTTTTTTTTTTTTCTCTTTCACATATTTTAATTAAAATAATATTTTTTTTTCTTTCCACCTCAATTGATTTTACCTTTATAATTATAACATTTTTGTCTTAAACTAGTATTATTAATTACTACTAGTACTTAACCGTTTTGGAAAAAAAACACAAGTGTCATTTTGTTTTCTCTTTATTTTATTTCGGGATTAGAGTTCTACATTCTATTTTCATCTTTCCTTTAGCATAATTTTACTCCAACTCAATTCTACCTTTATGCCAACACTTTCCTCCTAACTTTCCCCATTTTGTTGTCTTGTTTCTCTTTCCCTTTTCCAACTATAGATTCTCCCTATTTTTCTCTTTACCTGGTTAAAATTTCACCCCATTTATATATCTAATTTCAAATCCCCTACTACAAGTCCACACAAACCTCTCTCTTCTTGTCTTCACTAGCCAAAAAGTTGTTTTTTCTCTATGTCCTTTTATTGCTATTTGCCTGGGAAAGTGCTTATTTTGATTTTTTGATTTTTTTTGTGAGATTGTTTTAATTTATTCTACTTGTTTTACTTTGGTTTTTGTTGCTTTGTTTTCTACCTCTCTTTTCCCTCACCTCCCTTGATACCAGTTGCTATTTGCAATTTGCCTTAATCTCTAGGTACTGGTTGCTGGCCTTTATTTGGATTAGTGACTGTTCTATTGGAGTTGTCTCCTGACATCTATATTTTGTTCCTCTTTTTTCTCTTATACACTTTCCTTTCTCTCTGACTTTTTTCTCTTCCTCTTTCCTACTCCTTCTCCTTTTTATTTTCTTATTTTATTTTATTTTATTGTTCATTTATTTATCTTTTATTTTTCTCACTTTCCCAATTTGATTTTGGCATTTCTTTCTTCTCTTTTTCCTCATTTTCCTCTTATTCTTTCTCTATGTACCCCTAATTTTCCCTTCATTGGTGGTCATCTTATTTGTGATTATTAACATCTTCAATACATTTTTACTCAGTGCCTTGTGTGCTGTACCTGGTCGTGTTCTAGTTTGTGCCTTTCAATCAAAGTAGGAGAGAGAACTACATAACCAGACACCCGGAGAAGAAAGACCATGGGCAGAAAAAGAAACAGCCCACATAAGACAGAAAGGCAGGTTTCATCAGAAAAGGAAGTAAATGAAATAGAACCACAAATAAGCCCACCAGAGAAAGAGTTCAGAGAAATGATCATAATGTGGTTGAAAAGAATGGAAGACAAATTTGACAATATGAGTAAGAGCCAAGAGGAAATGAAGAAGACGCAAGAGGAGATGAAGAAGCAGCAAGAAGAAATGCAGAAGAACCTAGAGGAGGTGCAGAATAAACAAGAAGAAATGAAAAATGACATCACTGCTATAAAGAACTCAATAGAAAGCATCAAAAGTAGACTAGAAGAAGCAGAGGACAGCATCAGAGAGCTAGAAGACATGGTAGGAAAAAATACGCAAGTACAGCAGCTTCTAGAAAAAAAAAGTTAAAAAGCAAGAGGAGAGTCTAAGGGAATTTTCGCATAACATGAAACAAAACAACATCCACATAATTGGGGTTCCAGAAAGAGTGGAAACTGAGCAAGGATTAGAGAACGTGTTTGAAGAAATAATGACAGAAATTTCCCCAATATAGAAAAGAAAAAACCCACACAAATCCAAGAAGCTCACAGAGTGCCAAGCAAAATGAACCCCAACAAACCGACACCGAGGCACATTATAATTAAATTGGCAAACACCGACGACAAAGTAAGAATCTTAAAAGCAGCCAGAGAGAAACAGAAAGTTACTTACAAAGGAACCCCCATAAGACTAGCTACTGACTTCTCAACAGAAACTCGTCAGGCCAGAAGGGAATGGAATGAAATATACAAAGTCATGCAAAGGAAGGGTCTGAATCCAAGAATACTGTACCCTGCAAGACTCTCAATCAAAACTGAAGGTGAAATCAAAAGCTTCACAGACAAAAAAGTAATAAGGGAATGTATGACCACCAAACCAGCAATGCAAGAAATGTTAAAATGTCTGCTGTAGTAAAAAGGAAGAGGAAGCAAAGAAGAAACTCGGGGGTAAGGACTAAAAATGGCAACAGATAAGTACTTATCAATAATAACTTTAAATGTAAACGGATTAAATGCTCCAAAGAAAAGACATAGGGTAACCGATTGGATAAGAAAACATGATCCATATATCTGCTGTCTGCAAGAAAACCACCTTAGGAAAGGAGATGCACACAGATTGAGGGTGAAGGGATGGAACATGGTATTTCAGGCAAATGGAAATGAAAAAAAATCTGGGGTTGCAATACTTATATCTCACAAATTAGATCTCATAGTGAAGGACATAACAAGAGATAAAGAAGGACACTTCATAATACTAAAGGGAACAATCCAAGAAGAAGAAATAACTCTGGTAAACATATATGCACCCAATATAGGAGCACGTAAATACATAAAAAAAAACTCTTGGAGGATATTAAGGAGAGATTGACAGCAATACAATCATAGTAGGAGACTTTAATACCCCACTGTCACCATTGGACAAATCCTCTAAACAAAAAATCAGTAAAGAAACATCAATCCTATATGACTCACTAGAACAGATGGAATTAATTGACATCTTAATAACATTTCATCCCAAAGCCACAGAATATACATTCTTCTCCAGTGCACATGGGTCATTTTCAAAGATAGGTTATATGTTGGGTCATAAGAAAAGTCTCTTCAGATTCAAGAAGATAGAAATCATATCAAGTATTTTCTCAGACCACAATGGCATAAAACTGGAAATCAACTATAATAAAAACAATAGAAAGAAATCAAACACATGGAGACTAAACAGCATACTATTAAACAATGACTGGGTAACCAGAGAGATCAAGGAAGAAATAAAAAACATCATGGCAACAAATGACAATGACAACACAACAATACAAAATTTATGGGACACAGTGAAAGCAGTTTTGAGAAGGAAGTTCATAGCCCTACAAGCCTACTGCAAAAAACAGGAAACAATGGTAATAAATTACCTAATCATACAACTCAAAGAGCTAGAATGAGAGCAACCAGAAAAGCCAGGTGTACTAAGAAGGAAGGAAATAGTGAGCACCAGAGCGTAGATAAACAACTTGGAGACCAAAGAAACAATTAAAAAATCAACAAAACAAAGAGCTGGTTCTTTGAAAGGATAAAAAAGATTGAAGGACCCCTAGCCAGGCTCACCAAGAAGCAAAGACAGAAGACCCAAATAAACAAAATCAGAAATGAAAGAGGAGAAATAACAACAGACCCTGTGGAAATACAAAGGATTGTTAAAAAATACTATGAACAACTCTATTCCAACAAATTGGACAACCTGCAAGAAATGGACATTTTCTTAGAAAAATATAACCTCCCAAAACTCAATGAGGAGGAAACCAAACATCTCAATAGTCCAATAACTATGGAAGAAATTGAATCAGTAATCAAAAAGCTTCCAGCAAATAAAAGCCCAGGTCCAGATGGCTACACAGGAGAGTTTTACCAAACATTCAAGGAAGAATTAAAACCTATCCTCCTCAGATTATTCAAAAACATTCAAGAAAAAGGAACATTTCCAAACACCTTCTATGAAGCCAGCATCACCCTAATACCAAAACCAGATAAAGACAACACAATGAAAGAGAATTATAGGCCAATATCTCTCATGAACATAGATGCAAAATTCCCAACAAAATTTAAGCAAACCGGATCCAGCAGTACATCAGAAAGATCATATACCATGAGCAAGCAGGATTCATCCCAGGAATGCAGGGATGGTACAATATCCGCAAATCAGTAATGTGATACATGACATAAACAAATTGAGAGATAAAAATCTCATAGTCATATCAATTGATGCAGAAAAAGCATTTGACAAAATGCAACACCCTTTCTTGATAAAAACTCTCAGCAGAGTGGTAATAGAAGGATCATAGTCAACATCATAAAAGCCATATATGATAAACCCACAGCTAACATCATACTCAATGGGCAAAAACTAAAACCATTTCCCCTAAGAACAGGAACAAGACAGTGATGCCCACTCTCACCTCTCCTGTTCGACATAGCACTGGAAGTATTAGCCATTGCAATTAGACAAAAAGAAGAAATAAAAGGCATCCAAATTGGAAACGAAGAAGTTAAGCTGTCCTTATTTGCAGATGACATGATATTGTACATAAAAAACCCAAAGGACTCCATTCCAAAACTAATTGACTTAATTAATGAATTTGGCAATGTAGCAGGATACAAAAATTAATGCTAAGAAATCTGTGGCATTTCTGTACACTAATAGTGAAATTACAGAAAGAGAAACTAAAAAAGCAATCCCATTTACCATCGCACCAAAAAAATTAAGATACCTAGGAATAAACCTAACTAAAGAGGTAAAAGACCTATATGCAGAAAACTACAGGAAACTGAAAAAAGAGATAGAGGAAGATGTTAACAGATGGGAGAGCATACCATGCTCATGGATTGGGAGAATCAACATCATTAAAATGTCCATACTACCCAAAGCAATCTACAGATTCAACGCACTACCCATTAAAATACCAATGACATATTTCACAGACCTAGAAAGAATTCTTCATAGATTCATCTGGAACAAAAATGGACCATGGATAGCTACAGCAATCCTGAGAAGGAACAATAAAGTAGGTGAGATCTCAATACCAGACTTCAAGCTATACTACAAAGCAACTGTTCTCAAAACAGCCTGGTACTGGCACAAGAACAGACATATAGGCTAATGCAATAGAATAGAGAATCCAGATATCCACCCAAACCACTATGCTCAACTAATATTTGATAAGGAGGCATGAACATTCAACGGAGCCAACATAGCCTCTTCAATAAATGGTGTTGGGAAAATTGGACAGATACATGCAAAAAAATGAAACTGGACTACCATCTTACACCAAATACAAAAATAAACTGAAAATGGATACAGGACTTAAACATTGGATGGAAAACCATAAAAATACTAGAGAAATCCACAGGCAGCACAATTCCAGACATACGCCAAAAGAACTTCTTCACTGATACTGCTCCAAAGGCAATGGAAGCTAAAGAAAAAATAAACAAATGGGACTACATCAAAATAAAAAGCTTTTGCACAGCAAAAGAAACTATCAACAAAACAACAAGAAAGATCACTGTATGGGAGAACATATTTGCAAATGTTACCACTGATAAAGGTTTAATCTCCAAAATCTACAGCCAACTTATACAACTTAATAAAAGGAACATGAAGGACCCAATAAAAAAATGGGCAACGGACCTAAACAGAATATTTTCAAAAGACGACAGAAGGAAGGCCAAGAGACACATGAAAACATGTTCAAAGTCATTAATCATCCGAGAGATGCAAATCAAAACGACAATGTGATACCATCTTACACCTGTCAGAATGGCAATCATCAACAAATCAACAAACGACAAGTGTTGGCGAGGATGCGGAGAAAAAGGAACCCTTGTGCACTGTTGGTGGGAATGCAGACTGGTGCAGCCACTATGGAGAACTGTATGGAGTTTCCTCAAAAAACTAAAAATGGATCTCCCATTTGACCCTGTAATCCCACTCTTAGGAATTTATCCTAAGAAATTACAAACACCAAACAGAAAGGATTTATGCACCCCTATGTTCATAGCAGCACAATTTACAATAGCTACAATTTGGAAACAGCCTAGGTGCCCATCAGCAGATGAGTGGATCAGAAAAATGTGGTACATCTATACAATGGAATTCTATGCTGCCATTAAAAAGAAGGAATTTTTACCATTTGCAGCAACTTGGTTGGAACTGGAGAGCCTTATGCTTAGTGAAATAAGCCAGTCAATGAAGGAGAAGCATCACATGATCGCACTCATTGGGGAATAATAAAAAACATTATAAACTGATGAACAAAAGAATAGATACAGAGACAGTAAAGCTTCAAACAGACTGAAATTACAGCAGGAAGATTAAAGTTAGGTGAGGTAGATAAGAGATCAAAGGACTTGTATGCATGCATATAAGCATAACCAATGAACATAGACACTGGGGGTTTGGGGTATGCCTGGGAGGGAGGGGGGCAGTGGGGAGATATGTATAAAACATTAATAATAAAATAAAATAAATAAATAAATAAAAATTTTGTAACTAATTGAATCATCATTAATAAGCAAGGACTTTGACATTTAGACATCTAAAATGCATGCATGTTTTTTTAAGAAAAATGTAGGACTTTTAGTTTCTGGTCCAGTATGTAAGGAGTTTAGAAGTTGCCACTTCATATTAACAATAAGTAAAATGCAGATAAACAAAAAAAATAAACAACTTTTCTTACATCTGTTATAAAAGTGAGGTCATAAAGCAAACTACTTCTCCAAAAATCAGAGAGACAGGTAAATAAGAGAATCAGAACTTACTAGAGTAAATATTCATGAGCTGACACTTTTGGTTTTTATTACCACAATAGAAAAACTTCTGAGTTCTAACTGATGGGTGTTGAAGGCTTCAAGTGGGCAAGTCAAATGGTGGGAAACTCCAGGGTTACCCAATCATAGAAAATCTCCCATGATTTTGTAAGTTTAAACTCCAGAAGCTCTATCATGTATTTACAATGAATGATGAAGTTACACGTTCTCCTTCCACCCCATCTCTTGCTTCCAGTAGGGTAAAGAAAAATTGGCCATTTTGACATATACCAGAGCATTCTGTTTTCCTCAAAGTCAAGCCTTAAGAGAAAGAAACTAGTTTAATCTACTTTCTAGAAAGGAAATACTCAGTTTCAGCCAGTTCTTGTCTTTCAAATGGGGGAAGAACAATTTTAACTCCAGCTCCTTCTCACCTTCCACATAAGGGAAAAGAAATATGGAAATCTAGTCCACTCTAGCCATTAAAATGCACCATTACAAATCTATTTACTTCAGTACTTTTATGCAGTACCTCATGTTCATTTCTCAACAAAAATATTACCAGGCACACAAAAGTCAAAAATACAGTCTTAGAAGACTTAAGAAGCATCAAAACAAGTGAGAGATTGCCAAGATGTCAAAAACACTGTATCAGAAATGAAAAACTGCCTTTGATGAGCTCATTAGGAGATTACATATGGCTGAGGAAAGGCATAACATTTGCTTAATAGAAATACCTTAAGATGAAAGAATAAGTAAGTAGAAGGGATATCTAAAGCAGCAATTATTGAGAATTTTTCATAAACTAATATCAGATACCAAACCACACATCCAGAAAGAACAGAGAAAAGGAAACAAGACAAATGCCACTCCAAAAAACAAAACAAAAAAAACAAACAAACAAACACCCACTTAGGCATATCATATTCAAACTGCAGAATATCAATGATGAAACATCTTGAAATAAGCCAGAGATAAATACAGCTTGCTTAGAAAGAACCAACGATTAGAATAACATCCAGTTTATAAGAAGTTGGCTTCCATGATTAGGATGATTGAGAAGTCCCATGATACTTAGTTGTCAAGCTAGAGACACAAGAAAGCTGATGTATTGTGCCAGTCCAAGTCCACCTGCAAGTCTAACACAGGAGATGAACAATGTCCTGGTTTGAAGACAGTATGGAAGAGAGAGAGCAAAGTATTTTATACTCAGCCTGTTTGTTCTAGTCATGCCTTTAATGACTGCATGGCACTCACCTATATTGGGTAGGGCAATCTGCTTTACTCAGATGTTAATTATCCAAATTCAAATGTTAACCTCTTCTAGAAGCATCCTCATAGACACACCCAGAATAATGTTTAACCAAATAACTGTTCACCCTATAGCCCAATCAATTTACACATAAAATTCACCATCCCAAGCCCTTCCCTTTAAAATTTGGCACTTACATGCATCACCTTGAACCATATTTAATCTCCAAATAAAAATAATAATAGGATCAAAACTATACATAAATGAAACAATTATAAATCATACAATTGAAAACAAGCTAGTCCTTTCCCCAGAAAAAGAGTAAAATCCTTGAGTGATTTTTACCCTTTTCCATGATATCCTATAATTAAAATACTATAATATATAATTAATAAAAATACTATAATATAAAGTGAATATATCTTATACTACATGATAAAGGAATCAGAGAGAGAAGAAAACAAAGATATTTGCTTCATGTGTATATTTATTAGCATATATACATATGTGTGTGTGTGTGTGTGTGTGTGTGTGTGTGTGTATGTTTAGGTGTATTATCTACACATAACCTTATCCGTAGAAAAATATAAAGGAAATACTCATTAAAATTAGTCTTTATTTTTGTGATGGATGACATGGTTATCATTGGTATTTTTTTTATCTTCTACTCTCCTGTGTGTTCCCTTTATATTCATCAAACAACTCAGGGGGGTCTGTTTTATAGAAGATGGAGTAATCTAAGCCTTCATTCTTTTTAAACAAATATATTTTATTGATTATTTACAGAGAGGAAGGGAGAGGTACAGAGAGTTAAAAACATTGATGAGAGAGAAACATAGATCAGCTGCCTCCTGCACACACCCCCACAGGAGATGTGCCTTCAACTAAGGTACATGCCCTTGATTGGAATTGAACCTAGGACTATTTAGTCTGCAGGCTGATGCTCTATTCACTGAACCAAACCAGTTAGGGCTAAACCTTCATTCTTGAAGGCTCTGGGCTACTAGCAATTCTGACTGGACAGGGTTACTGTACTATTCCACTGACCTTAATCACAGAATGTCAAAATACTAAGACATGCCTTAAGGAATATCATGTATTCCAGACATTATCTTCCCTAACTTCATTGGGGAATAGCAGTCCAATTTCCACTTGGTAAATTGAATAAAGCACCTCAGCCAACACAGAACTTTCTTCTTTGCCTGTTGATTCAGCTGCATGACAATTCCAAAGTTTGTTGCAATCAGTCTTAAATTCAAGTTCAATGGAGTCATTGTTGTGTCTCCTTATAAAATCATTTCTTCCTTTGGAACTAAGTCTTCTACCCAGCAAAACATAAGGTCATAGCACCAGGAAGCAAAAATTACTAGTGGGTCACTAAGAATAATAGTGAATTGAGTCATTCTCATTTCCACTCCTTGATTTCTGGATCCCTGATTCCTGGCTACAGAAGAAACAGAACCATATATTGGATACTAATTCCACCATTCCATTGTCAGATTTTGTTTGTTTGTTTGTTTTTTAGAATTGTGGGAAACATGTTAAGAACAGTAAATTACATGAACATTGGCCCATTGCTGCCCTGCTTTTGCCATAAAGTGAGTTTCAGAAGCAATACTATGTGGATTAATATGACAGTGGACAGGGATTCAGTAAGTCAGTCCACAGATCCCATATTAGGAACACATGTTTATTTCTGCTGCTGTTTAGGTACTCAACAGTAGCTGAAGCCAGGTCAGCTTGATGAGTGAAATTCCATGTTACTGAGCCCATGCATAACTTTTTTCCTCGCCCATGGCCACTTTGCTCATGAGTCCATTGAACAATGATAGGGTGACTAGAAACATAGTTTGATTAGTATCCATAGAATTAGTCATTCTATCCACTTGATTATTAAAATGTTCCTTTGCTGAGGTCATCCTTTGATAAGCATTCACATAGATGCATTATCTTTGGGATTTCTTGCTCATTCAGATATGTCTATCTACATACATCTTCTCCAAATTTCATTGTCACCAATTTTTCATTTGTGTTTCTTCTAAGTCCCTGATCATTGGCCACAGATTGTCAATTGGTATATAATTGCACATCCGGAAAATTCTTTTTGAAATCAAAATGAGTAACCAGGCTCACTTAAAGTTCTGCCCACTGGGAGGATATTCTTTCAGAGATGTCCCAGAAACAGGCTGAAGTGCTACACTTTCAGGTGGTGGCTGCATATATTTTGGAACCTTCTGTAAGCCAATCCTGAGACTTTTCTTTCTCTGCTAGTTGATCATAGGGAACTCCTCATTAGGCTACTGGTGCAGGTTGGGCCAATTGGCATTTCCAATACTGCATCAAGAAACTTAGCTGTATCTTTAGAGACTGTTCAGCCTGATCCTGTACACATACACCACTTCTATTTGTTAATGGAGTGTAGCTATACACACACAACTTCATCTGGCTTGGTGGATCAGATAGTAACCAGTGCCGCTGGGCATCTCAGTTCACATGTAACTTGGTAGTCCATGGTTAGGTATTCATTTTCTACTAAGGCCCTATAGGAGGCCAAGAGCTATTCTATAAAGAGATAATTATCCACAGGGATGGCAAAATTCTGCTTCAAAATCCTAAGAGCCTGTACCACAAGTCACATACAGGGACATAACAAGGGTTCCAAACAGCATCTTTTCCCCCAGACACTTTAAGCACCATTGCATCTGCTGCATCATGTGGACCAAGGGGCACAACTGCTTGTGTAACATCCTGGACCTGTTGCACAGTCTTCTTTCAGTCTGAGCCCCACTCAAAATGAGCAGCTTTTTGGGTCACTTGGTAAATGGGTTGGAGTAACGTACTCAAGGGAGGAATGTGTTGCCTCCAAAATCCAAAGAGGTACACCAGGCATTGTGATTCTTTTTCAGTTATATGAGGAGCTAAATGCAAGAATTTATTTTTCTCCTTAGGAAGAATATGTTGACATGTCCCACATAATTGGATCCATAGAAATTTCACTGAGGTGGAAGGCACCTGAATTATATGTAATTTATTTTCTACACTCAGATAAGCAAATTTCTTAAAACTACATCTAGACTAGTTGTGACTTCTCACTAGGTAGGTGTGATAAGGATCCTATCTGATAAAAGAGTAATATGCAAATTGACCATCACTCCAACACACAAGATGCCCACCTCCATGTGATCAAAGATGGCTGTCCACATGTGGACACAAGATGTCTGTCACAAGATGGCCAGCAAGGGAGAGCAGTTGTGGGGAGACTAGGCCTGCAGGGGAGGCCGGTTGGGGTCGGGGAAGGCCAGCAAGGGAGTAGTTAGGTGTTGATCAGGCTGGCAGGGGAGTGGTTAGGGGTTGATCAGGTTGGCAGGTAGAAGTGGTGAGGAGCAATCAGTCAGGCAAGCATTTGGGAGTCAGGAGTCCTGGATTCTGACTTCCCGTTTAGGCCCCATCCCACCATGATCAGGCCTAAACAGGCAGTTGGACATCCCTCAAGGGGTCCCAGATTGGAGAGGTTGCAGGCTGGGATGGGGGACACCCCCCAGCCCCTGTGTACAAATTTCATGCACTGGGCCTCTAATAATGTTATAAATATAATGAGCCAGTGTGATAGCTTGTGGAATGAAAAGACAATCAAGATCTCTGTCAACTACTGAGCTGGAGAATTGCTATATCCCTGAAGTGGGATAGTAAAGTTGAATATCTGGCCTTGCCAGCTAAAAGCAAATTGCTTCTAGTAATTCTTATTGAAAAGAATGAAGAAAGGGACATTTGTTGGGGCGTGATTTCTGGGAGCAAATCACTGGGTATGATTTTCAGTATTAGATTGTGTTTATGAAAACAGTTAGAACTTAGTCCTTAACGGAAGAAAAAGGATTATAGCAAGCAAGCTGTTACCCTTTGAGGGAATAAATGTGGATCTCACAAAGAAAGAATAAATCTGGTCCCTTCCTAGAACATTCCTCTCAACTTGATAGAGAACATAATTTAAGAATATTCATTCCAATTAAACACACAATTAATAAGCAGCTACTACATGTTAGGTCACTCTTAAATCCATGTGGAGAGCTAATTTGGTGATAGAACTACAAGACAGACTGTGAGCAACTCAAGTTTGGAAGGCATTCCTTTGATGACACATATACAGTTAGAAGTTGGCAGAGATCACATGAATCTAATCCAGAGATATTTCCATTGAACTATCTGCCTGAGCCTCTGCCTATACAAGGAAAATATTCTCTTTGAAGGAGGAAGGAAAGTGAATTATGGAATGCTTTCTTTTACAACCAATACTCCTGTGATCAGAAGCAATAAAAATGCTATTTGATGTGGAGTTTTCACTCTCAGCAAGAGGTTTGCAGTTAACCAAACCCTCAGGCACCCTCCTTCTTATTGCTGGAAATAAAAGAGTACCCATGTGTGGTGTTTTATTTTGTTTTGTTATCCTTACTTCTTTGTAGCATCTTCTTATTCTTTTAATTAGCAAATATTTTTAATAGTCTATGTGATAATTATTGTGGTTTTTCAAAAGTATTCTGGTATTCTTTTTTATGGGTATAGTAGAATTTTGAAATTACCTAATTTTGAAATTAAGTGGGACCATGTGACTTGTTCTGAACTACGTAAATGTGAGCCAAGTGATCCATCTCATTTCCAGAAAGGCAGCCAGTCCCCATGTTCTCCTTCCTACCACAGCAATCAGGGAAGCGTCTGAAAGGACAGAGCCTAATTCTGACTAGATTTCCTAAGTGGAACTTGTATGGGATTTGTGATCTAAGTAAGCAATAAACCTGAAACTCTGGAGCTATTAAGTTCTATTGGGACGGTAGACACAAATTATCTGAAAGATGGGGGGAAATGTGTAGCTAGCAGTGAACAATACTATGAAAAAAGCACTTTTGATGTTTCTCTTGAAATTATCGTGTTTTCTTTGATTACAAAATCTGCATTATTAACTGGTACACCTAGTATATACTGTTTATTTCCAAACATATATTTAGATAAGCCTACTTTGTCATCAGGAAAATGATTGTAATAGTTAATCTTATAATTTTAGTCTTATTTTTTATCCATCTACATGATAAACAAGGTAATACTGTAGAATTGAGTGTAGTTCCACTGTAAATATATCCTCATCTAAAAGTACCTTTAGAATACATTTTAAATTAAACCTGTATGCTTGTTTTTATGTCTGAAATAAACTGCTCCCATATTAGTATTGTCAGTAATATAGAGACTCCAGCACAACTGTGAAGTTAGCCTCTGGATTACTTATTTGAAGAAAATATTTTCATTAAATTATCTGGGTGTTGTTGTTTTTTTCAAACATATGTGAACCAGCTTATTTCCTTATGGAGCACCTGTTCTTTTAAAATCTTTTTGATTCCTTGACCAAATCAGGGACACTTGGTCTACAGCAGCAGCACACAGCTGGGTTTATAGGTGTTGTTGACAAGAGAAAATACATCCTGTGCACCGGGACCAAAGCAATAAACCTGAAACTCTGGAGCTATTAACAATTCTGCTTTGGTCAGAATTGTTAGAGATAATAGGACAGGCGATAAATTTTGGTATGAAGGAAAAAATTTAACCATTCTCTACTTGAAAGTTTATTTTTTGAGATATTAGGAATTAAGTAGCCTTACTATATGAAATGCAATTGCTGTAGTCCTCTTTTGGGAATCATGCCAGGTCCCTGGATAGTCAAGGCTACTGGGAGCACAGATGCCTTCTTATCAATACACCAGAATGGCCAAGGCCACTCTGGGCATGTGCCTAAATGGGATGTTCAAGGATTCTGAGCCTGGAAATCCTAATCAGGCCAAGACACCATGAATAGATGCAAGAACAGACAGTTCACTGTGCCCTTCAGTAGCCTATATGACTGGTGTAACTATTGGCATGAATACTACTTTGTCTTAGTAGTGTAACAGTAGGTTACTGGCCAGCTAGTGGGTTAAAATGGAGTGTGTGAAGTCTTCTAGAGAGAGCAGCTGTGCAGGAGAAACAGAAGAAGCTGCTGAGCCAGAGAGCTCAGGTACTACTACAATGTAAGGCAGTTAGTTTCCCGGCAGCATGCAGCTGCTCAGATACTAACTGTGGGTACAGACTGATGCTGCTTTATGGGAAAGATATGTATTCACCAACCAGTGTCTGGCTGCTGCCTATATGGACTTTGCTATAGGGACTGTTTTTGTCTGATGGCTATATGGCCACTGGCTTCTGCAATAAAGATTCATTTTTATTCATCCACAACCTCTCATCAGCTCTGCCGCCAAGGATTGACCTGTGTCTAGTGAACAGAAGATAAAAGAGGAACTTAGACTAAGTTCCCAACCGTTAGTACAGTGGACAAATTTTGAGAAGGACCTGCCCTGGCATAGTCTAAATAGGAAAATTTAGAAGAATAATACATGGATTCAAATTCACTCACAGCAACTCAGAATCAGTCAGACCAGCAAGAGCTTTGCGGTGCTCTTGCTGTTGGCTCTGACATCCCCCTTACCCACAAAAGGATATATGTTCCCAGACTTTGGTGGCTGCCTGAAACCATGGATAGTAAAAAATCCTATGTAAACTTGTGCTACTTTCCTTATCCCACTATATCTACAGATCTATGGTTTAATTCATAATTAAGTACAATAAGAGATTAATAAGAATCACTAATAATAAAATAGAAAAATTACAGTAATAAAAGTTATGTGAATGTAGTATCTCTCTGATAATCAAGGCAGCCACTGAATGACTAATGAGCTGGAATGTACACATCAGGGATAGGCCAGTCAAAGAAATGATTCACACATCAGTGAGAACAATATTTCATTACACTATGCAGAATAGCAAGCAATTTAAAATTTAAGAATCATTTATTTCTAGAAAATTTCATTTAATATTTTTATTATGCCTTTGATGAACCCACAGAAATAAAACCACTGAAAAGTGGGGATTATAGTATTTTTAAAAAGAATATTTTAAATATATATTTTTAATTTAGTTAATCATACTGGGAAAAAAGTCAATATTGTCTGAAAAATAATGAACATGGAAAAGGCCAAGAACTGAATTCCAAAAGGAAGTATAGAAGTGAAATAAAATAAGGATAAAATATTAAATAAATTATTTGATTATAGAAAAGAATTACATCTATAAGCAAGATAGATAATATAAAAATGAAATGCTTTATGTAATTAATTATACCAGGTAGATATAAGAAAATGAAGTTAAAAAATTAGACTATCATATTTTTTATCAAAGGATCAGTGACAATTTATTTAGATTTAAGTAAGAGACATTAATAATCAAAAAATAATAATTTTAAAATTTAGGAAAAAGGAACATCAAGCATACAGATGGAGTAAAAATGGTAATAGGAATATATGTGTTTGTTGTTGAATAGACACAACTAAGTCATAGAATACCTGGAAGCTAGTGGTAGAAATAAGAACTTAAATAAGCAAAATGAATCATTTAATATTTATCAAAAAAGAGAAAATAGATTACTTTTACATATAATTTATTATGTTGTATTATAATTGTACTTGACATTATAAGAGAGGTCCAGAAACTATTGACTATAGGCTGATTCTTGCCACCTCAAGATAAGAATTTTTTGTATATTTTTTAACAGTTAAACAAATATTTAGTGACTGCCAGAAGCCAATTCCAGCCATGTCAGCAGGGATAAATCATCTGGGAATGGCTAAAGGCATTTCCCCATATCTGTAAAGGATACATAAATTGATTGCTTGCTGCCAGACAACTGAGGGCATCTCAGTCTACATGTTATTGCCTCCTACTGGCCAAACACCTGAACAACTGTAGGCAAATTCCCCATTCTGACAATGGACTGTATATACAAAGCCCTACCCTCTGATGTGTATATCTACCTCACCTTAGGACAATTTGTGTTAATAAAAAGCAAGGGGTCCTGAGAAGATAAGAACTTAGTTCCTTTAGCTAAGTCTTCTCTGACTCCCTATAATGCTTTTAAAAATTATGTTTCATCTCTTGACTCTTACTTAACTTATGCACATCCCCTCCTCCAGATTTCTGAACCCTTCTAGATGCTGGATCAAAACCACCAGTAAGTGACAAGAAAATTGTATGAAATATAAATTTTGTTGTACATAAATTAGGTTTTTTGGAACACAGTTATAAAATTTCAATAATGTATTGTTTATGGCTGTGCTGATACTGCAATGGCAGACTTAAGTAAGTGAGTAGCTGTGGTTTGAGGTGTTTACTAATACATAAGACCAGTTTTTTCCTCCATTCAAGTTTTAAGCAAGAAGTGAACGAATAAAGTACATAGCATTATAAAATTATATGTCTATTAACTAATAAGCTAATATTGGAAAATGAGTTTTATATCTGTGGACAAGTGGATCTCCTAATAGTGAGATTCATCTATTAAGTCTAAAGAAGTACTGGGTAACTACAGGATCCTGTATGGAGCTCACTTCCCTTTTACCATCTGACACAGAACAGAGTAGGTTACATATTTTCTACAGGCAATTATCTACTAAAGATGAAGACAGGAGTGAGGAGTTTCTTATGACAAAATCATGAGTCAAAAAAGTAAATCTGATCTTCAAAGAGTAATCACAAAGATAATTCATAGCCATTAGTGTTTACTTCTCATAGAAATTAAAGGACTGAAAAATATATGTTTTACCCCAGCTGTTCCCAACACTTTTGTTTCCTTAGCCCTCTGGCCTTAAACAATAAGTCAACCAGAGTTATGACAGATCTCTTCAGGAAACGCATCAGCACATGACAGTCCTGCCCTTACTTTCCTTGATTCCAAATTCTTGATCCTTGTGGCTCTTCTTGGGATCACTGGTGTGGAGCATAGATGTTGCACCAAGAGGGCTCTAAAATATCTCAGAACAGTATATTAGCAAACTAACTCCAAATCCACTCTAACTAAAGCTTCACATTTGAACCTCACATTATTTACCATTCAGAAAGTTTTTAAGCAAGTTGGTTGTTACAGCATACTGAGCTTCTATAAAGAATGAAATTAAGAACACCATTATAATATTACTTAATAATAGACAAACATGTAAATTGACTATACCTCCACTACGCCCACAACCAATCAGAGTGAGTATGCAAATTAACACAACAAAAAATGGTGCTTAATTTGCATACACAGATGGGGCGGGCAGTGCCATAGCCTGCTTCTGGAGGTCCAGGGATGGGGGAGGCAGGGTGGGCAACACCAGATGCCACCAAGGGGTCCGGGTCCATCACAGGCCCCGGGAGGGGTAGCAGCCTGCCTAGCCACTCCTGTGGGGCCCCAGGAACATCACCACCCCGGGTTAGGCATGGCTGGACATGCTTAGCCATTCCCATGGGGCTCTGTGAACATCGCAGGCATGGGGCTGCTGAGACTCAGACTGGGCCTCTGGCCACAGATTCCCAGCTTCGTAGAGATGGAGGGCAGGGATTTGCCTCACCTGAAGAGAGAGAGAGGATCTGCAGTGGCCCCCAAGATACGGGTGGGCCCAACTAGGGATCAAGGGGCATAGAAGGACTCCTGGGCAGAGGGGCAAGTACCAGCAGCCCAGAGGTAGGGGTTGAGGGGCGGTGCCACCACAGTTGAGGGGTGTCGCACTGCAGGGTAATGGACTGACTGATGTGATTCAGAGAAGTTCCCAGTGCTAACCGGCCTCATCCAGGCAGCCTTCGCACTTCAGAGACGGCAACTCCTACCTCCACCTTGACCCAAAAGCAAGCCTGCAATGCCCTGCCCCACAGCAGAGCATGTCTTGGCAGTGAGTGTCATGCTTTCCACCTGCTCTGGAGAAGAGGGGTAAGTAAAGAATGGTGACAGGGGACCAGGGAGAGGAAAGAATGTGGAGAGTCTGCAATGAATAGATGCTTTAGATTAGAAAGAGGCTCAGAAGCTTTATGGGAAGGTTTGTTCTGTTTGCCTGGCAGCTGCCCCTTAGGAAAGGCAGAGAGCTGGCTCTGAGGGTTCCCTGTGTACTGAGTCAAGTTCCACAGCCAACTGGAATTGGCCTCAGTTTCCTGGTCTGTAAAATGGATTAAGTGTGTCCCAGTGCCTTCATTGAGTTTTGATGGCTAATTCAGATATTATATAAGGAAAATTAGGGAAGAAGTGAGAAAGAAAAGGAAAGGCGAACAACACAAAAGAAAGTCTGGAAGGAACCTGTAAACCCATTGTTACTTAAATAGAGAATATAGTCAATGGTATTGTAATAATAGTATGATGCCAGGTGGGTACTGGAAATTTTGGGGAACACTTTGTAAATATTTCAAGCAATGCTGGGAGATAGCAGTCTCTGATTTTATAGATATCAAGGATAAGTAGGGCCCTAGCCAGTTTGGCTCAGTGGACAGAACATTGGACCATGGGCTGAAGGGTCCTGGGTTTGACTCCAGTCAAGGACACATACTTTTGTTGCATACCCTTGTTACATAGCCCTGGTTGGGCTGCATGCAGGAAGCAACCAACCGATGTGTCTCTTTCACATCGATATTTCTCTCTCTCTCTCCCACTCTCTAAAAAATCAATGGAAAAATATCCTCAGGTGACGATTAACAAAAACAACAAAAAAGGATGAGTGGGTATGAAAAAGTCTTTTGAATTTTATAGGAAATAGCTATTGGTGATTGGAAAGAAAAGTTTCTATAAATATGTCTTTCCCCTTTTAGGAAAAAAAGACTATATTGAAATAGGCTATACTGCATGAGTAAATACACGATAAAATATTAAACATACATTCTGTGAGAAGCTAATATGCACAAATGATATAAAGAGATAATAGACAGACAGTTAAACACAAATAGCTATCAAATACATGAAGAGATCCTCAAGCTCAGTTGTAATCAGAGAAATGCAAATTAAAGTAAAGTAATTTACCACTTTACAACCATCTGACTGATAGAAATTAGAAAGTTGAATAGTGGTAATTATTAATGGGGATGTAGAGAAACCAGACAAGCTTAACCTTCCTCAAGAGCACTCTAGCAATACTAACTCAGATTTAAACTGCATATCCCCTATGTTCTATAAGTCCCATTTCTGGTTATATAGCCCCAATATATTCTCACGCAGGACTGCTGGGAAGGGACATCATGATGACTGTATGAGTTCGGAGAGATTAGATTATGCTGTGATAGCCTCCAAACCTCTTACTTACAATCACATAAGTTTGGATTATGTTCACACTGTGAGTCCATAACAGGTTGGCAGGCCAAGAGTGCAGCCACCCATTGTGAACAGCATGAGGAGAAAGAGATCAGCTTTAGAGGGTATAAGATTGGTAACTAAATGCTCCAGCCTAGAAGTCACCTATGTCATATCTGCCCACACTTATGGGCCAGAATTATAAATAAAAGGTGGCCAAAGAGCACAAATATCCTTCTATGTATTAATATGCAATGAGTAATATCTGTTAGTAATGCCAATGACAAAAACAACTAATGCACCACTGTAGTAGCTGATATATATATAGTGAATTTAGGTGTTTATCCCAAGGGAATTTCAGACAAGTAAAAATATTGTATAGTATGCAGCATTTAGAAGAAAGGAATTAGAATATACATAAAAAGTGGATAAATGCTGAGTGTCTAAATTGAACATATATACTTATACATCAGACAATAAAACAAATACATGCAAACCTTAAGATACACATCCAACACATTTAAGCTAGTTGACTATGAAGAAGGAAACAGAGACTTAGAGATAAAAAAATAAAGCAAAAAGTTATAAATAAGATAAATGAAGGGAAAGCGCATCACAAACTGTTATTATGACAGGTGCCTTGAATGGAGGATTATGATTAATTTGATACTACATGTGAAATTGTACACAAAGAGTAAGCAGCTTATATATAACTGAAGGCCCAATGCATGAGATTCGTGAAAGGGGCTGAGCCCTCGCAGCCCAGCTTCATCCAGAAGGTTGTCCGCAAGGTCGTTCAGCCATCAGTCTAATTAGTCT
Source organism: Lasiurus cinereus (assembly GCA_011751065.1). Taxonomy (NCBI): domain Eukaryota; kingdom Metazoa; phylum Chordata; class Mammalia; order Chiroptera; family Vespertilionidae; genus Lasiurus; species Lasiurus cinereus. Next base: position 43,233,635 of record JAAGEH010000286.1, on the reverse strand, counting down.
TATGCTTTTATTGTTATAGATTATTATAGCCTAGAGGCCCAGTGCACAAAAATCCATGCACTCAGGGATCCCTCAGCCCGACCTGCACCTTCTTGCAATCGGGACCCTCAGGTAGGGTTCCTAGGCCTAGATTGTGATCAGGGCCTTTCAGGGCTTTTCTTCTCCCAGCTGTGGCCCTATGGCCCTACTCCCACTGCTGCCACTGCTTGCCATTTGTGCAGTGCTGCCTCCGCCCCCCAAGTGCCACCAGTCTCCTCCCTCTGCATGCAACAGACATGGGGTGCAATCACTTGGCTGGCCTAGGCTTCCCTCTGCGTGGTGATTGGTCACTGGCTGGTCCCACACACTCGCCATATCATCACTGACTGGTGGCCTGGGCCTCCTTTTGTGGGGAAATCGATAGTGGGGTCCTCATATTGATCGCCCCACCCACCTGCTGCAGCTTCACCAGCTGGGTAGCCTGGGCCTCCCTCTTTCTTTTTCCTTTCTACCTTTTGTTTTTTTGTTGTGTTTTTTTTTTTGTTTGTTTGTTTTTAAGTAAGAGTAATGTTTACTGAGCAATGGAACTGAGTACTATGAAGGATTTACCAGGATGGAAATGCACTGCACCCCTCTCCCTGCTACCCCAACACCCAGAGACTACAGTACTTAGAAGTTAAACACAAGAGCCATAACTGCTGAATATCTGTTCATAACAAACAAATCATAGTATTTATACTGTATCACATCTAGTAATTATAGAAATCCATTTATATATTGCTTGTGTAAAATCAGTTTTTTGTAAAATATATTAAAATTAAAAAAAGAGAAAATATAAAAAATGTACAGTTGAAAGCTTTGCCAGGATAGCAAATCTGTAAACATTCAGTGAGTATGTGCTTTGGAAGGCTGCTTGTGCCTCATGCCCACAGCCACTCCAACAAGGCCAGTGAGGGTGTACCCTGGCTGCTATTTGGAGCAGGACTGAGCTGGACCATGGTGAGTGGGTACAGCAGGGCCTGGAACTGTACCCTTCTCCAGCCTTGCATCAGGATCAGAGTCAGGGTCAGGATCAGGGATAGGGGTAGGCAGATTGTAGTTACATACTCAGCCTAATTTTGGTTGCAACTCATGACTTTTCTCAGCTGCTTGGAGGTCCTTTGGATGGATTCCCTGGTGGAGAGGCTGAAGATGTGCCCACAGCTGCCTATTTGGACGTTTCTCTGGCCCAGGGCCTCCATCTTGCCTCCTGCAAGCCTTGACCCAGGCAGAACAGTTCCTCCTCTAGATTACTTTGGTCTCAGCGCTTGATTCTGGGTTTCATCAGCCTGGGATTCTTCCCCTGGTGTGGCTGATCTAAGTTTCACAAAAAAGCCCGGCTGATGCTGGCTGTTCTGAGCCTCATTGAGAGTTTTTCATGCAGCAAGGAAAAGCCTTCAGGGATCCTCCTCTTCCCTCTGTTCATCTCCTCCTCCTCCACTCCCTCCTCCTCTTCCTCCTCCCAGCCCATGGTCACTTCTTTTCCAGCTGCTCCAGCAGTGGGTTGCCTTCTGAGTTGGGGTCTTAATGCAGTTGGTCCTGACAACGCAGGTGGGGTGATGTCAGTTGAGCATGAGGATGAGCTGCTGCTGCTACTGCTTCCTCTCCTCCATCTGGGTTTTCAGCTCCACATTCATGAGCTCCAGCCACTCAGATTCCTGTTTCAGAAACTCCGTCTGCTCCTTCTTCTTGTTCTGGCATCAGGCTGCTGCCATTTTGTTCTCTCCCCAGTGCCTTTTCCTCCACTCCTCTTCCTTGTCCAGCTCACTTTTCACAGGTTGAGGCCTCTTGCCCAGTTTCACCTCCAGGAAGTGAAAAGGAATGATCATGGCCCCACTGTTGTTGATGTCAGCATATTTCAGCTCCTCTGCAGTCAAGGCCAAACTGAGAAGTCCAGTCAGAGGGCCAAGCCCTGGCAGAGTTCACAGTCATGGAAGGATCCGGTATCTGCCCAGGCATCATAGCAGCAGGAGTGGCAGTCCAACCCTGCAGAAGCCACGGGAAGAGGTGGCAATCCCAGGGCCTGTGCCAGGCTGCAGACGCCATGCCCGCTCAGAAGCCTCCATGGAACCAGCTCCAACCTGCAGCATCCACCCCTGCCAGTGCCTCCTGCAGGCTGTGTCAGGCGGCATGGGTCTCCCTCTTTGAGGCATAGATTGCAGAGCTCTGCCTGCCTACATCATCACCCCTAACCACTTGCCTGCATACCTGATTGCCCCTAACTGCTGGCCTGCCTAACTGATCACCCCTAACCACCTCTGCTTAGGCTCCCACCACTGCAGCTTAGTCCTGACCACATCTGGAAAGATGTCTGAAAGACATCTCATCTATCTGGTCTAATTATCATATTACCTTTTTATTAGTATAGATAGGAGATGTGAAAAACCTGAAAGGGCATCTAAACAAGCCTGAAAAAAATCAGAATCTAGTCAAAAGTTGTAACACTATATAAAGTACCACTTGCCTATTGGAATGAGATAGTGTTTTGAAAAGATAAGGGAAAATTCAGAATATCGTAGAAATAAATATAGGTACCTATGACTGTGGTAAAACAGACCCATAAAGTATTTTAGTTGCTAAGACAAAGAAAAATGACGCAGTGGGAAAAGGGACAAATCAATCTGTTTTTAAGGAAATAATGTGTTTGGGTCAACTTTTGTGGAGGCATCTTAGAATTAAAAACACAGAAAAAGAAAATGCTAAGGAGGATAACTCAGGATAAGTAAAATTATTATTAGAAACTGCTTATTAGAAATTTTAAATTATTAAAGAATTGCTGATCTTGTGTTTAAAATAAACTACACTTGTTACCATAGACAGATGTGAAAGTGCAACACATGTCATATATGTTTCCTACAACATGACATAAAAGGAAGAGTCTTTTTAATGATGTGGCATTATCTTTTACTTTTAAATCCAAGTTATGTTTACTGTTGAGCCTCTTTGCCTTCTGGAATTGGTAATGGTTTTCCTCAAAACAAGTCACCCTGTCTATGATTTGACTCATGGCAGTATGGCCCATCTACTTCTGTTTACCTAACAAGTTAACAATTACATGGTGCTCTTGATGAGTTTCAGCCTGATCTTAGGCTAGAAATGTCCATCCTGTCAGCACGTGATGCCTACATATCACTGCCTCTTGCCCCCTAACCTTTTCACACGCACAGAGCTACCTGCAGATCTTGGGATCTTGTTTCTCCTCTTCCTCTTGTGTGTTCTAGTTGGAAGCTGCAGTGAACATGAATATCATGCTGGGGACTGCCAGAAATGCATAACCACATCTTTAGAAAGTTTACTGGTAAAGATTGTGCCTCATATTACCTTATTCTTATATAAGGTTGAGTCATTTTCTAAAAAAAAATGTTCTGCATTTGCATTTAGGATCTTTCTAAATTTCCTGGTCAAATGAAAAAAATGCTAAAATCAGTGAGTTGATAAAATTGCAGCGCCAAAAGAGCTGGAAGTGATTTTTGTGGTCAAAATTTCACAGTTCTCCTTTGGGGAAAACATGACCTATATTTTATAGATCCAGATTTTGATGCCACATGGAAAATATATGCAGACAAAGACAGAAATAATAATGAGAGGAAGAAGGGCAAAGGGACAGAGTTAAAATTGTGGCTACTTGTAAAATAGCTTAAACTTACTTAAATTTTTAGTAATTCCACACGGTACTGTTGGAAATAAAATGGCTGAGTAAATTCTAATACTCACATTACCTTAATGAAACATTTTGAACACTTGCTTCTATTTATAACTCAAAATACTGACAAAAAATGTTATTGGCTAGGGATGCATATGGCTTACAGATATCGAAATAAACAAACATTGATTTTTGCTAAGCAGAAGATCAACATAAAAATTAATTGATATTTTTACATTTCAACAAAATCTTAAAATTATCTGTATCAGTCTGATGAATCTGATTCTCACTCCACTGGAGAGCTTATGAGAAATTACAGTACCCCCTGGAAAACTGTTCCTCTGGACCCTTCTTGTATTCCTCTTTAGCCGGCTTCCTGCCTCCAAATGTATACAATCTTGTACATATTCCTTGGCCAGGAAGGACATGACTAGGTAATAAGAGAGGGATACCTTTTCTTTAAATGATCCCTACTCCAAATTGAGGAATTTCCTCTTCAATAATAATAAAAAATTAGGCTTTGGTCAAGATGGTGGTATAGATAAATGGTACTCAAATCCTTCCACAACTGTATCACAATTACAACTAGACTACTGAGTAACCATCATTCAGAATCACTGGAAATCTAATTGAACAGAAGCCTTACAACTAAGGATATAAAGAGGAAATAATATCAAGATTGGTAGGAGGGGTGGTGGAGATGCAGAATACTCTGATGCCACACCAACATGTGGCAGATAAAAATCAGGATACAACAGACTGTTGAATCTCGGAAGGAATGTAGAAAAGGGTGGGTAAAGGGAAGAGATTAACCAAAGAACCTATAGGCATATATGCATAATCTCTGGACAAAGACAATAGTGTAGTGAAGGCCAGGGGGCTGGATGGTGGGTGCGCTAGAAATAGTCAACGGGGCATCTGAAATATTTTCAATAATGAAGATACATTTTTTTTTAAATCAGAAGGGATTTCTTGTCTATGGAATTATTGGCTGAAGAGCAAAAGTCTCAGCCCCCACAAGCCCCCTAATCCACGGTTCCAGTACCATGAAGAGAAGTCCTTATAACTTCTGCCTGTGAAAAACTAATGGGGTTTCCCTGGGTAGTTCAGTTGTGAGAGCATTGTTCCAATATGCCAAAGTTGCAGGTTCTATCCTGGTCAGGGCACATACATGAATAACCCAAATACTACATAAATTAGTGGAACAAAAAAAAATGTTGTTTATTTCTCTCTAAAATCAATTAAGCAAAAAACATAGAAGGGCTGTGGCTGAGTGAAATGTTGAACTGCTGGAGACTCAGGCATTCCTCTTAAAGGACCCGCATAGGGATTTACTTGGACTCGATTGCCCTGACTTCCAGTTCTAAGGCAGCAACTTGAAAGGCACCAGGAATACAAGGAGAGAAACTGAATTGTCTGGGGGGGGGAAATGGTGGCAGAATAGATGAACATGTCTGGAGCCTTATCGGTGGGCAGACGGAGAGAGCAGCTGAGAGTCACACTGGGAGTGTTTGTTGGCAAGTTAAGAGTCAGTTATCCTCCAGGAGAGGGTGGGGGAGTGCTGGATGGGGCTCCTCTGACTAGGCAGCCCCACTACCATGGGGTTTTTGTCTGCCAGAGCCACCTGCGCGAATGCGGGGACCACGCCATCTTGCAGGGGGAACTGGATGTCTACAGCGGTCTGAAAAGCTACAGCTGCGGCACTCACCAAACAGCCGGGGGACCCAGAACACCGCTCTCCAATTGGCGCAAACACCTGGACTCAGAGGAGCTCCACATGGCACACGGAAAGGTCAGATTTTGTCTGGGAAAAGGTGAGGTCTCCTGTCCCGCAGAACAGAGACACACACCCTGTGGGAACTGGACTGGGGGAAAGCTGCTCTAAAGAGAAATCTGCAGATCTGGGGCAGGGTGTGATCCTTAAAGGTGGAAGGGGACCTCCAGAACTATTAACAGAGGGGAGCTCTAGAAAGAAACCTATTTTGATCTGAGGCAGAAGGACAGCCTGGGAGTTATTACAATGTACAGGCAGCTCAAACAGGAGCATGGAAGGGAGAGGGCACAGACAGCACTCTCCTCTTCAGACCCTGGCTTCTGATTGCTAAGCCTAATACATAGGATCACAAAATTGGAGACATCCTGAGAGACTGCAGGGGACAGTTGATTTTCTGGAACCTGGGGATTGGAGCGCAGAGAAACCATCAGAGATTCAGCTCTGGGGCAACCCATTCCCACAAACTGGTATTGAGAACCACAGAGTAGCAGGATCTAAGCACAGCCTAGAGAGGTCCTGTGCTTTGTCTCAGAGGTCAATTTTGAAACACTGCCATCCACTGGATGATGCACAAATTGACTCTCGCATAATCACAAAAGAATAAAGAGATTAAGACACACCTCAGCAGTGGAACACAGAGAACTGAAATACCCTCCCAACTGTGAAACAGGAGTGCCAAACAGAACAATATTAAAAGTGAATGACCTCCACTATTGCACATTCTATTTTTTTATTTTTTTGCATATTTTAATTAAAAAACTATTTTTTCTCTTCTCCCCAATTGATTTTACCTTTTTAATTATTACATTATTATTTTCAACTAGTATTATTACTACTACTATTTTATCTTTTTGGGAAAAAAAAAGGTGTCATTTTATTTGCTCTTAATTTTACTTTGGGATTAGAGTTCTACATTCCATTTTCACCTTTCCTTTAGCATAATTTTACTCTATCTCAACTCTACCTTTATGTCAACACTCTCTTCCTAACTTTCCCCATTTTGTTGTCTTTTTTCTCTTTCCCTTTTCCAACTTTATATTCTCCCTATTCTTTCTCTTTACCTGGTTAAAATTACACCCCACTTACATATCTAATTTCAAATCCCCTACTCCAAGTCCATACAAGCCTCTCAATTCTTGTCTTCACTATCCAAAAAATTGTTTTACTATTTGTCCTTTTGTTGTTGTTTGCCTGAATGGTGATTATATTGATTTTTTATACATTTTTGTGAGATTGTTTTTGCTTATTCTACCTGTTTTATTTTGCTTTTTGTTTGCTTTGTATTGGTTTGTTTTTAACCTCCATTTTCCCTTGCCTCCCTTGATATTGGTTGTTATCTGTAGTTTGTATTAATCTCCATGAACTTGTTGCTGGCATTTTTTGGAATTAGTGGCTGTTCTATTGGAGTTTCCTCTTCACATCTATAACTTGTTCCCCTTTTCTCTCTTGTTCTCTTTCTTTTCTCTCTGACTTTCTTTCTCTTTCCCTTTTCCTCTTCTTCATTTTTTATCTTTTTATTTTATTTTTTAATTATTTCTCACTTCTCCCAATTTGATTTTGGCACTTCTTTCTTTGCTTTTATCCCCATTTTTCTCTTCTGTTTTCTCTACTTACCCCTAATTTGTCTTTATTGGTGGTCACCTTATTTGTGGTTATTAATATTGTGAATACATTTCTGTTCAGACCCTTGTGTGTTGCACCTGGTCGTGTTGTAGTTTGTACCTTTAAAACAATGTAGGAGAGAGAACTACATATCTAGATACCCAGAGAAGAAAGACCATGGGCAGACGAAGAAACAGCCAACATATGACAGAAAAGCAGGTATCACCAGAAAAGGAACTAAACGAAATAGAAGAAGATATAGACCTGCCAGAGAAAGAGTTCAGAAAAATGGTCATAAGGTGGCTGAAAAAAAAATGGAATACAAAATCGACAATGTGAGTAAGAGCCAAGACAAAATGAAGAAGAGCCAAGAAGAAATGAAGAAGAGACAAGAGGAAATGCAGAAGAACCAAGAAAAATGCAGAATAATAAAGAAGAAATAAAAATGGCATCACTGCTATAAATAACTCAATAGAAAGCATCAAAAGTAGACTAGAAGAAGCAGAGGACCACATCAGTGAGCTAGAAGACAAGGTAGAAAAAAATACCCAAGTACAGCAGCTTCTAGAAAAAAAAAATTAAAAAGCAAGAGGAGAGCCTAAGGGAACTTTGGGATAAAACAAAACAAAACAACATCCACATAATTGGTATCCCGGAAAGAGTGGAAACTGAGCAAGGAATAGAAAACCTGTTTGAAGAAATAATGACAGAAAACTTTACCAATATAGAAAAGAAAAACACACACACACACACACACACACAAATCCAAGAAGCTCACAGAGTCCCAAGAAAATGAACACAAAAAAATGACACCAAGGCACATTATAATTAAATTGGCAAACACCAATGACAAAGTAAGAATCTTAAAAGTGAGAAACAGAAAGTTACCTACAAAGGAAGACCCATAAGACTAGCAACTAATTTCTCAACAGAAACTCATCAAGCCAGAAGGGAATGGAATGAAATATACAAAGTCATGCAAAGGAAGGGTCTGAATTCAAGAATACTATACCCAGCAAGGCTTACAATCAAAATTGAAGGTGAAATCAGGAGCTTAACAGACAAAAAAGGACTAAGGGAATATATTACCAGCAAGAAATGTTAAAGGGTCTGCTGTAAAAAAAAAAGAAATAGGGCTGAAACCAGTTTGGCTCAGTGGATAGAGCATCAATCTGCAGACAGGAAGGTCCCAGGTTCGATTTCGGTCAAGGGCATGTAACTTGGTTGTGGGCACATCCCCATTGGTGGTTGAGCAGGAGGTGGCTGATTGATGTCTCTCCCTCAATGATGTTTCTGACTCTCTATCTTTCTCCATTACTCTCTGTGAAAAATCAATAAAATATATTTTTTTAAAGATAGGAAGCAAAGAAGGAACTCGGGGGTAAAGACTAAAAATGGCGACAGATAAGTACCTATCAATAATAACTTTAAATATAAATGGATTAAATGCTCCAATCAAAAGACATAGGGAAACCAACTGGATAAGAAAACATGATCCATATATCTGTTGTCTACAAGAAACCCACCTCAGAAAAAGAGATGCACAAAGATTGAGGATGAAGGGATGGAAGATGGTATTTCAGGGAAATATAAATGAAAAAAAAGGCTGGGGTTGGAATACTTATATCTGACAAATTAGATCTCAAAGTGAAGGACATAACAAGAGATAAAGAAGGCCACTATATAATACTGAAAGGAACAATCCAACAAGAAGAAATAACTCTGGTAAACATATATGCACTCAATAAGGAGCACCTAAATATAAAAAAAAAACAACTCCTGGAGAATATTAAGGGAGAGATTGACAGCAATACAATCATAATAGGAAACTTTAATACCTCACTGTCACCACTGGACAAATCCTCTAAACAAAAAAACAACAAAGAAACATCAATCCTAAATGACTCACTAGACCAGATGGAATTAATTGACATCTTCAGAACATTTCACCCCAAAGCCTCAGAATATACATTCTTTTCAAGTGCACATGTGTCATTTTTAAAGATAGACCATATGTTGGGTCATAGGAAACGTGTCTTCAAATTCAAAAAGATAGAAATCATATCAAGCATTTTCTCATGTCACAGTGGCATAAAACTGGAAATCAACTACAATAAAAACAATACAAAGAAATCAAACACATGGAGACTAAAAAGCATGCTATTAAACAATGACTGGTTTACCAGAGAGTTCAAGGAAGAAATAAAAAACATAATGGCAACAAATGACAATGAAAAAACAAAATTACAAAATTTATGGGACCCAGTGAAAGCATTCTTGAGGGAAGTTCATACCTCTACAAGCCTACTGCAAAAAACAGGAAACAATGGTAATAAATTTCCTAACCCTACCACTTAAAGACCTAGAAAGAGAGAAACAGGAAAAGCCTAATGTATGCAGAAGGAAGGAAATATTAAAGATCAGAGCGGAAATAAACAAAAACAAAGAAACAATTCAAAAAATCAACAAAACCAACAGCTGGTTCTTTGAAAGAATAAATAAGATTGATGGACCTCTAGCCAGGCTCACCAAGAAGCAAAGAGAGAAGATCCAAATTAACAAAATCAGAAAGGAAAGAAGAGAAATAACAACAGACCCCGCCAAAATACAAAGGATTGTTAAAAAATACTATGAACAACTCTATTTCAACAAATTGGAAAACTTGCAAGGAATGGACATATTCCTAGAAATATATAACCTTCCAAAACTCAATCAGAAATAATCTAAACAGCTCAATAGTCCAATAATTATGGAAGAAATTGAAGCAGTCATCAAAAAGATTCCAGCAAACAAAAGCCCAGGACCAGATGGCTACACAGGAGAGTTTTACCAAACATTCAAGAAAGAATGAAAACCTATCCTCCTCAGACTATTCAAAAATATTAAAGAAGAAGGAACACTTCCAAACACTTTCTATGAAGCCAGCATCACCCTAATACCAAAACCAGATAAAGACACAGTGAAAGAGAATTATAGGCCAATATCTCTCATGAATATAGATGCCAAAATCCTCAACAAAATTCTAGCAAATCCGATGCAGCAATTCATCAGAAAGATCATACACCATGACCAAGCAGGATTCATCCCAGGAATGCAAGGATCGTACAATTTCCACAAATTAATAAATGTGATACATCACATAAACAAATAGAGAGATAAAAATCACATAGTCATATCAATTGATGGAGAAAAAGCATTTGACAAAATCCAACACCCTTTCTTGATGAAAACTCTCAGCAAGATCAGTGAGATCATAAAAGCTATATATGATAAACACACAGCTAACATCATACTCAACGGGCAAAAAACTAAAACCATTTCCCCTAAGAACAGGAACAAGACAGTGATGCCCACTCTCACCTCTCCTGTTTGACATATTACTGGAAGTATTAGCCATTGCAATTAGACAAGAAGAAGAAGAAAAAAACGCATCCAAATTAGAAAAGAAGAAGTAAAGCTGTCCTTATTTGCAGATGACATGATAATGTACATAAAAAACTCAAAGGACTCCATCCCAAATCTAATTTACTTAATAAATGAATTTGGCAATGTAGCATGATGCAAAATCAATGCCAACAAATCGGTGGCATTTCTATACACTAATAGTGAAATTATAGAGAGACTGAAAAAGCATTCCCATTTACCATCGCACCAAAAAATTAGTATACCTAGGAATAAACCTAACCATGGAGGTAAAAGACCTATATGTAGAAAACTACAGGACACTGAAAAAAGAGATAAAGGAAGATGTTAACAAATAAAAGAGCATACCACGCACATTGATTGGGAGAATCAACATTATTAAAATGTCCATACTACCCAAAGCAATCTATAGATTCAATGCACTACCCATTAAAATACCAACGAAGTATTTCACAAACCTAGAAAGAACTCTTCAAAGATTCATCTGGAACAAAAACAGACTCTGAATAGACACAGCAAGCCTGAGAAAGAAGAATAAAGTAGGTGGAATCTCAATACGACATTTCAAGCTATATTACAAAGCAACTGTTCTCAAACAAGCTGGTACTGGCACAAGAACAGACATTAGGACCAATGGAATAGAATAGAGAATCCACATGTCCACCCAAACCACTATGCTCAATTAATATTTGACAAAGGAAGCATGAACATACCAGAAAGGCAAGACAGCCTCTTCAATAAATGGTGTTGGAAAATTGGACAGATACATGCAAAAAATGAAACTGGACCACCAACTTACACCAAATACAAAAATAAACTCAAAATGGATAAAGGATTTAAACATTAGATGAGAAACCATAAAAATACTAGAGGAATCCACAGGCAGCACAATCTCAGACATATGCCGAAAGTTCTTCTTCACTGATTCTGCTCCAAGGGCAATGGAAGCTAAAGAAAAAATAAACAAATGGAACTACATCAAAATAACAAGCTTTTGCACAGCAAAAGAAACCATGAACAAAACAACAAGAAAGATCACTGTATGGGAGAACATATTTGCAAATGTTATCACTGATAAAGGTTTAATCTCCAAAATCTACAGCCATCTTATACAACTTAATAAAAGGAAGATAAACGATCCAATAAAAAAATGGGCAACGGACCTAAATAGAACCTTTTCAAAAGATGACAAAAGGAAGGCCAAGAGACACATTAAAACATGTTCTAAGTCACTAATCATCCGAGAGATGCAAATCAAAACGACAATGCGATACCATCTCACACCTGTCAGAATGGCAATCGTCAACAAATCAACAAAGACAAGTGCTGGCGAGGATGCGGAGAAAAAGGAACCCTTGTACAGTGTTGGTGGGAATGTAGACTGGTGCAGCCACTGTGGAGAATAGTATGGAGTTTCCTTAAAAAACTAAAAATGAATCTCCCATTTGACCCTGTAATCCCACTCTTAGGAATTTATCCTAAGAAATCACAAACACCAATCAGAAAGGATTTATGCACCCCTATGTTCATGGCAGCACGATTTACAATAGCTACAATTTGGAAACATCCTAGGTGCCCATCAGCAGATGAGTGCATCAGAAAACAATGGTATATCTACACAATGGAATTCTTTCTATGCTGCAATTAAAAAGAAAGAATTCTTACCATTTGCAGCAACCTGGATGGAACTGGAGATCCTCATGCTAAGTGAAATAAGCCAGTTAATGAAAGAGAAAGACCACATGATATCACTCATTTGTGGATAATAAAGAACATTATAAACTAAGGAACAAAAGCATAGATACAGAGGCAGTAAAACATCAGACTCTCAAATTATAGCAGGAAGATTTAGGAGAGCTGGGGTAGATAAGAAATCAACCAAAGGACTTGTATGCATGCATATAAGCATAACCAATGAACACAAGACACTGGGGGGTTGGGGTTGAGGTATGCCTGGGAAGGGGGGGTGACAATTGGAAGATATGTATACATATAACACAATAAAAAATAAAATAAAATAAAATAAAAGAGACCAATCTACTAAAAAAAAAAAAAAAAAAAAAAAAAAAAAAACGAAACTGAATTGTCTGGCATCATCTGAGAGCTGGAGGGGCAATTTTCTCCCAGACAGAAGTATTATGAGAGGTCACTGTGACTTTTTAAGGTCTCTCCCTACAGAGTGGGCAGAGTTAAACTTGTGGCTACTTATATCTATCATCCTGGCTCAAACTGTTAGCCCTGACATGCTGGTTCTCTGAGACCTCAATCCACCAAACTTTCAGGTCCACTCAAGCTGTTTCCAGTGTTTGTTTTTCCTATAAAGGGCCTGTCTTGGCTTATGCTTGACTTTTATAAATCTCTCAAACAAGCAGCATCTGGACTCTGGCTACCCTGTACCTCTTGCTAAGTGGCCCCAGGTCTACTACTAGTGGTGGTCAGCCTTGGTTCACAGTTTGGCCTCTCCTAGGCACCTCCAAACCCAGAATAAGTAGCAGCCACCTGCAGACCACTATGTAGTTCATACCAGGTGGCCCAGGTTGGCACAGGTGTCAGCCGATCTTGGCTTGCCTCCATTAGGTTATTACCTTAATAATCAGAACAATGTTTTTTACTTATTTTTAAGTTTTTCTTTTTTAATGTTTACATCCATAAAATCACTCAATTTTTTCAGAAAAAAACCACATCTGTAAAAATAATATGCAAAATGCACATGAATACATACATATATACTCACAGCCTGAATTATGAGCATTCCAATGAAAGCCTATAAACCCCTACCACATGAAATGTGTTTTCTTTTCTCACCCTTTCCTTTTCATCCCATTTAAAAATCAATTGATTGTGAAGGCATAGGCTGTGACCAAATGTTAATTACTTTATTAATATAAGAATTAACATAAGAATGAAATAACAAGATACTTAAAGTTGGAAGTTTCCTCATACACCAGTTTCACCTGCTCCTTTTATAGATAAGAAAGTTATTCAGAAAGGTTGCTACAATCATGAACTAGATAGGACAGCTGAATATAGGAAGGAGATCTCTGATAAGGAGCTTATAAAAGTAAGATCTCCAGTTGGTGTTTTCTATACTCTTCCAGACATGAAATTGTACTTTGAGAAGGTTCTGCTTTTATTAAAGGGAAATTTTCAACAGTGAAAAAATTTTAAGAATGGAGAAAGAAGAAGAAGAAGAAAAAAAGAAACCGTTGATATCTTGATTGCAATTCAACTTTTAAAATAAAAAAACTTGTTAATAGCTTATATACACTGAAACTATTGTTCAGTCCCTGTGTCCATCTTACCCTTTGTTCTAAAACTTACCTTCATTCCACTCTTTATCTTTCTGACATTTCCACAGGATTTGAAGTGGTTAACACAAGTGGGCTGCCTTTACTAATAAGTAGGGACCTGGCAATTACCTACTCAGTTTTTACTTTGGCTCAAGGAAGCTATAACATAAAGTGCTGCGAAAGAACTAAGTTCAAACTACACACTATCCTAAACTGCCTTACAGTTTAGTTCTAGTAAATTATAGAAGAATCCATAGGTAGCAAAATCTCAAATATATGTCATAGCAATATCTTTACCTATACAGCTCCTAGGACAATGGAAACTAAGGAGAAAATAAACGGAACTACATCAAAATAAAAAGCTTCTGCACAGCAAAAGAAAGCATCAGCAAAACAAGAAGGAAGTCCACTGTATGGGAGAACATATTTGCCAATGTTATCTACAATAAGGGTTTAATCTCCAGCATTTACAGGGAACTCATACAACTTAACAAAAGGAAGATAAACAACCCAATCAAAAAATGGGCAATGGACCTTAATAGATATTTTTTAAAAGTGGACATACAGAAGGGCAAGAGATATATGCAAACATACTCAAAATTACTAATCATTCCAGAGATGCAAATCAAAATGACAATAAGGTACCATCTCACACCTGTCAGAATGGCTATCATCAACAAATCAACAAAGGACAAGTGCTGGAAAGGATGCAGAGAAAAAGGAACCCTCATGCACTGCTGGTTTGAATGCAGATAGTGCAGCCACTGTGGAAAACAGTATGGCGTTTCCTTAAAAAATTAAAAATGAAACTCCCAGTTGAATCAGTAATCCCACTTCTAGAAATATATCCCAAGAAATCAGAAACACCAATCAGAAAGGATATATGCAAACCTATGTTCATAGCAGTACAATTCACCATAGCTAATATTTGGAAATAGCCTAAGTGCCCATCAGCAGATGAGTAGATTAAAAAACAGTGGTATACCCATACAACTGAATACTACACTGCTTTAAAAAAAAGAATGAATTTTTACCATTTGCAACAGCATGGATGGACCTGGAGAGTATTATGCTAAGCTAAATAAGCCATTGCCGAAACTGGTTTGGCTCAGTGGATAGAGTGTCGACCTGTGGACTGAAAGGTCCCAGGTTCGATTCTGGTCAAGGGCATGTATCCTGGTTGCAGGCACATCCCCAGTAGGGGGCATGCAAGAGGCAGTTGATCAATGTCTCTCTCTCATCGATATTTCTAACTCTATCCCTCTCCCTTCCTCTCTGTAAAAAATCAATAAAATATATCTTAATAAGCTAAATAAGCCAGTCCGAGAAAAATTAGTATCACATGATCTAACTCATATGTGAAATCTAATGAACAAAATAAACTTATGAACAAAATAGATCCAGTGACATAGAAGCATGGAACAGACTGACCAATGTTAGAGGGAAGGCATGGGTGGGTGGATAAGTGGGAGAATGATTAACCAGGGAACTTATATGTATACTAGAGATCAGGTGCATGAGATTTGTACACTGGCATGGTGGGTCCCTCAGCCCAGCCTGCACCCTCTTGCAGTCCCAGATACCTCAGGGGATGTCTGCCTGGCTTACAGACATCCTCCTGGCAGTCAGACATCCTCTTCACGGTCTGGGGCTCTCACAATCCAGTACCCCTCACTCCTTACTGCCCACCTGCAGTGGAGGCAGGAAAGGCTCCCCCCACCACTGCTGCACTCGCCAGCCATAAGCCTGACTTCTGGCTGAGCAGGGCTCCCGCTGTGGGCACACACTGACCACCAGGGACAGCTCCTGGATTGAGCATCTGCCCTCTGGTGTTCAGTGTGTGTTGTAAGAACCGGTCATTCTGCCATTTGGTCAATTTGCATATTACACTTTTATTATACAGGACTAGGGCCCAGTGCACAAATTTGTGACCTTAAAAGGAACTATGGACAACAGGGGCAGGTCTTGGCCCACCTTCTGTGCCCCTGCCCAGCCCCTCCTGCTGCGGCCCATGGTCTCATCTGCCAGCAGGCCACTCTCATTGCCACCATTCCTACGCACTGATTGCACTGGCTATGCTCGCACTCACTGATGCCACGGAGCGATTGGGGCCATCAGCAGTAGTGGTTGCGAGTGGGGCCAGCACCATCATCCAGTGGGAGCAGCAGCTGCTGCCCCTGTCATCCGCAGGAGCAGTGGGAGGTGGAAAAGACCTAAGGCAGTGGTTCTCAACCTTTCTAATGCTGCAACCCTTTAATACAGTTCCTCATGTTGTGGTGACCCCAACCATAAAATTATTTTCATTGCTACTTCATAACTGTAATTTTGCTACTGTTATGAATCGTAATGTAAATATCTGTGTTTTCCAATGGTCTTAGGCTCATCTCGACCCACAGGTTGAGAACCGCTGCCCTAAGGGGTGATAGGGGCAGCAGCAATTGCTCAGTATCATTGGATTAAGACAGTGGTGCTGAGCAATTTGGACTGGCAACGAGTGTCAGCAGTAGGTATGAGCAGCAGTTCCAGCACAGATAGTGGGTGCAAGAGGATGTTGCCAGTCCCAATCACCCCTCAGGAGCAGGGGGAGGTGGAGAAGCCCTGAGAAGTGATCGAGCCTGGCAGTTGCTACTCGCAACCACTGATGGCGCCAATCGATTGGGTTTGGCACTGGGCAGCAGCAGCAGGTGTGAGAGGCATCTCTGGCACCAGCAGCAAATGTGAGTGGGGCCAGAGCTGGCACCAGATGAAAGCACCAGGTGGGACAGCAGCACAGGGGAGCAAAGAATTTTCAGTAACCACCAGAGGCTCACCCTGATGACAGCCACTGGTGCCCCATCTTGGTCTGATGCCCCCACTTACCTTCTCCACCATCCTGCCATGACCAATGCCTGCCACGTTCCATTTTGTTCCCCCTGGTGGTCAGCACACATCATAGCAACCAGTTGTTCAGTTGTTTGGTTGTCCTGCAGTTCGGTCTATTTGCATATTAGGTTTTTATATATATAGCTATGGACACAGACCATAGAGTAGTGAAGGCCTGGAGGTGTGAAATGGAGGGTGTCAATGGGAAAAACAAAAACAAAAACAGGGGGCATCTATAATATTTTTAACAATAAAGCAAAAATTAAAAAAAAAGAAATAAAAATAAAGGAAACAATGCCCCTAATCAAATGTTTAAGTTTGATTTACATGGAAATTAGCAGATATTTCCAGTAGCAAAACTTTGGATTATGGCACATTTCTCTCCTTCAGATAGTTAATTTTGCTATGTTTTCTTCCCCCTGAGACCTATTAGAATTCTAAAGATGTCATCAGACACATTTGGGTCGCCACACAGCCCTTTCATCCTGTATTACTTTTATTATACTGAGTACCAAAATCAGCAATCCATGGTTTCCTTCATCTCTCATTCCAATTTAACCTCTGGGCAAGAGGCATTTTGTTGTGGGGAAAAGATCATCAGCTGGGAGAGGCAGGGGTCAGAACTGAGTTCTGTATCCACAGGCTAGAGTGTTTGAAAGAAGCTTCACATTTTCTTATTTGCTTGAATTGCATTTTAACCTATTAATAATTAATAACCAATTAGATTATTTCTTTTCAGGCCTGCTAATTATGTAAAAGAGGCAATAAGGACATGAATCCATAACACTATCAAAACAGGCAAGTACCCAAACATTTCAGCTGTGAGTGGTTGGATTCATGAACAGTGGCAAGAGTATACAAGCATTTCATAGCTGCCTGCAGAGCAATATGGTCAGATGATATGCAAGCAAACACAAGTGAGCAATAATATATCAAAAGGGTGACAGGTTATATTTTTGGTATGGAATTCTAGTCAGCCATGTCCTGTAATAAATTAGGATGATATGGTCATATCTGAAAAGAAGTTTGGCCAAAATATTCAACAATGTATGCAAATGGGTCCACCTACTTCTCCTTTCCCAGCTGCTCTGTTTCTCAGTCTACAGAGCTCTATAAAGACAGAGCCTAGGAGGCTTCCCCTAACTCTTCTTAATGACAATGACTCTCATTGCATGGACATAAATGCTGGAACGAAAAGGTGGGAAGCAGGAGAAAAAGTATGCGATTAAGTTGCCAGTTCCAAGTTACATGAGCTACTGAATTCCAAAGAAGGGACTGATTTGTGGAATGAGAAATGAAGGAAACCAAGGATTGCTGAGTAACAGACTTAATTAGATTCAGGAGGAAAAATATACATGTGAAGATCACCTTTAGCATTTATGCATAACTCTTTAAGTTTAAAAGACATTTTGATGGTTGATAAGGAGTTAAAGAAATGAGATCCTAGTAAATTGTCTAAGGACAATTTGGGACCTAAAATGATAAAATGATTTAGAAATCTCAGTGATGGTCTACATAAAAGTATACAGCAGTTATCTAGGAAGGCAGAAATGTCAGTTAATATTCTAGTTTTGAAACAGAGTTATAGACTATTAAAGGAATTTGACATAGGGTAGCTTCTTGTTCACTAATTTTTATTATCATAAATAACTTTGGCCTAGCCGAGACCGGTTTGGCTCAGTGGATAGAGCGTTGGCTTGCGGACTGAAAGGTCCTGGGTTCGATTCCGGTTGGGGGCATGTACCTTGCTTGCGGGCACATCTCCACTGTGGGGCCTGCAGGAGGCAGCTGATTGATGTCTCTCTCTCATCAATTTTTCTGACTTTCTATCTCTCTCCCTTCCTTTCTGTAAAAAATCAATAAAATATATTAAAAAAATAACTTTGGCCTATTTGGGGGTTAAATTGTATTTTTATAATCTATGTTATCAGCCCTAAATTAAAACAATAAAAGCATTGTTTGTCTCATTACTTGATTTTTTCCAACTGTAATAAATTAATGTGTCTGATTTAACTATTTGATTACCATGGAGAAATCCTAGACAGTATTTAAAGCTATACTGGTTTCCTGTGGATTTTTGTCATTTGAACAAATACATAATTTCTATCTTGTGTTATCAATCCATACAACACTCTTAAATTTTTGAGATTTTAAGTAAAGCTTCATGATTATTGTTTTTAGATTTAAATTAAAGCTATAATTTTTGGCAATTATGTTTTTGTTTTCATTATGTAAAAATCTGTCAGCTTTGTTGACTAGAAATGATTTGTAAAGCTGCATTCTCTAGTCTTCTATTTTTGTTCATGCTTCCTGCTTCTAATCTCTCTGATTTATAAAAGCAATGATTATGAAGCCCAGAAGGGAATAATTATGTTAAGTCTAAAAATACTGTCCACTCTTCCCTAAATATCCTATTAAGTCTGAATCATTTTGCACTTTGCAATGATGGCATGTTGTTCTGATTCTTATATCATCTGAAACATTTGTTTAACATAAAGTTTCCAGAGCCCACCATAATCAATTTCCCATATAATTTTCAGGATGAGCTAAGTTTGGAAAAATTACTTCATAAATCATTGTCTTACTCTATACACAAAGACAAAATAAATTAGTATGATACATTTTGCATATGTAGACTGATGTTTCAGAATCTGTTTTATCAATAGTGAATTTGGGGACTTGATTTGCTTAGAAAATTTACTCTAGGGATGAACCTTATTGAGACTAAGTATCAATGGTATCTGTTACATAACTCTATTATCCACTGTGTACACTTTAATTTAAAACCTTCAATAACTAGAAGTGTCCAGATGGTGAATGATTACAGCTATGAATTATAGTTGCACTAGCTCAGTATTGAGACAAGAACTGCATGACAACATGTAGAAAGACATTTGACAACTTTCATGTAAAGAGGTTAATTAGCAAGTACAGTTGAAAAAATGTCCTGATGTCCTTTGGCTCAAATTAGATTAAAATATTAGATTATAATCTGTTATATATACTAGAGGCCCAGTGCATAAAATTCATTCATGAGTGCTGTCCTAGGCCTGGCCGTTGATCAAAGCACAAGTGTCTAGCATGGAAGGGAAGGTCCCAGCTGCACACCCTCTCTGCCTGAGTCAAGGCGCCTGAGTACCTATGCAGAGATGAAGTTAGTACAGCCAGACACCACTGGCTGGGGTGCAGAGTGGGCCTCTGTGCCACCCAGAGGTGCCACACAGAAGATGGGCAACAGTGCACTCTCTCCCAGCTGACCTTGCAGATTGGCTCCTGCATCTGGTTTCCTGATCGAACTCCTGGTCAAATGACAACCCAAGGGGACAATTTGCATATTATGCTTTTATAGGATATATAAAATTACATCAAGAGGTTTAAAATGAAAGGCTAAGACATGGTATCCTTATTTATTTGTATATCTCAAGATTTAAGAGAAATGTGTTTCTTCTTAAGTTAAAGACTATAATATGGACTGTTTCTTGAGTTGGCTTTATCATATATCATCATCCCTTGTCCACCCAAACCCCAAGATAATCTTAGGACAATACATGTGTTTTTTTTAATATATTTTATTGATTTTTTACAGAGAGGATGGAGAGAGATAGAAAGTCAGAAACATCGATGAGAGAGAGACACCGATCAGCCGCCTCCTGCAAGCCCCACTGTGGAGATGTGCCCACAAGCAAGGTACATGCCCCCAACCAGAATCGAACTCGGGACCCTTCAGTCCGCAAGCCAACGCTCTATCCACTGAGCCAAACTGGTCTTGGCCAATACATGTTTTAAATGTTCAATATATATTGAGCTGTATCAGAATTTAGGCAAATTGCTGACATTGATAAACTCCCCAAAGTCAATATTTCTACTATTAGTGCATTTTCCTTCTCTAGCACTTTCCTACTTTTTATTGCAAACCCTTCTCTAACCCCAGAAACATGGAGCTAATATATTTGTAAATGCAAAAGTAAAGAGTAGCTTCTCTCAAAAATGTGTCTACAACAAGTGCACTAGCAGCCAGTACCACACTCAGTTTAATACATGGGACTACTTTTTCTTCTCAACTAAATAAAAATTTTGCTGTAGCAGACAATAGAAAGATTAAAAGACTTATGGATGGCAGTGGTTTCAGGCAATCAAATCAATAGAACACAAGACTCCCAGAAATTTAGAAAATGCCTATCATCATGGACTTTTAGAGCCTAATTTTATTTTAATAAAAATAGTGTTTACTATATGTCAGTCACTGTTCTAAGTACTTAATAAATAGCAGCATTCAATTCTAAGAACAAGCCCATGTAGTAGGTAACATTACTACCATCCTTATTTTACAAACGAAGCAGAAAGAACTAAGAAAGTTGACCAGCCCAACCGTGTATGTGTGGTTGAACATGGACCCATGAACCGATAGATCGTGGGATTTGATTTCCAGTAGGGCACATGCTTGGGTTGCAGACTCAGTCTCCATTGGGAGGCATGCATGAGGCAGCATATCAGTGATTCTTTCTCATGATTGATATTTCCATCTCTATCTGTCCCTTCCTTTCTCTGAAACCAATATATATTTAAATTATAAAAATAAAGCAGGTGTTTTATAAGAATGACTAAGTAATAGAGCCGGGATTTGGCCCCAGGAAAAAAATGGCTTCCAGTGTGAGCTTTGACAGTTACAAAATGCTGCCTCTCATGAGATTATTCAGTTCCACACAGTCTTAATGGCACAGCTCTTCCACCTGTCAATAGAGGTGACATTTCTCTGGGATTGAATGTCCTTCTATAAGCTCAAGGTATCCTCAAGATATCAGGTAACTGAGTAAAACATGATGCACACCCCCATTCTTCCCCTCTGCACAGCATGAAGCCACACACAGGCTGCAGGTCAAGTCATGATGATTCTCTTGTTTCACAAACTTTTTTTGAGAAGAAATCACATGCTGAAAGAGAAAACTTCCCCCAAATCACAAATCAGCCAGCTAACTTTTAAGGAGGCTGTCATAATAGGGACTTTATAACTATCTGGAGCATACTGTGAAAATCTTCATTATGACAAATTTTGTGGGGTTTTGAAGGAAAATTAGAACAGGGACTCACCAATAGCCATCTAACTCCTACTGAAATTAGTACTTTCTGTCATTCGATCCCTTCCTACAGATGTAAATTTACTTGCCACACCCTAAGATCATGGTGTTCTTACCATTTTAAGGTCTTGGCCCCATTTGAGAAACAGATAATGCGTATAGATCCTCTCTCCAGAAAGATGCACATAGAGCACAAAATTTGTTTGCAATGTTTATAGACACCACTTCCACTCCTTGCCATGCCCAGTAATGAAACCCTTGAGTGCCATGAACTTGCAGTTAGACATTTTCACTCCAGTAAAATTAGGGAATGTCTCTTTAGGTGGTAATTGCAATTTGAAGACTTTTTAATATATAACCTTTTACTTCTTTTGTAAAGATGGCATTGACCACTGGTAACTCTAGTGATAAACTTCAATAGAGATGTTTTTGTTCTTTCTCAGGAAAGTTATTTTAAACTAATAGCTCTCTCTCTTTTTCTAAATCACCTGAATATTATAAACTATATGAAGTGATAGAATACTATATCTAAAAATTTACTTATTTGGAAATGAGTGTGAAATGGCAAAATAATTAAATATCTAGGTTGCTGTACCTAGAGAAAATTAATTTTCAAGAAGCATATGGATTTGCCAAATAAGATATCAGTTTTCAACTCAAACTCAAAAGGAAAGGCTCTTTTTTCTCCAGAAAGTAGAAAAATAAAATATATGTTCAATATCACTAACTGTGAAAAATACTGAAAACAAATTGGAAATTATACAGAAAGAGCTCACATTAAGACATATCCCTAATTTAAAAAAATTATATTGAACACTTAAACTATGTGTATATTAGTACAAGAGCTTCAGTATGATGCAAAATAAAGTAGCCATTAGGTTGGATAACTTACTTCTGTCATGTATTTCCAAGGAAACCTATGCTTGATTTATCATTATATTTATGCATCCTTACTGATTTTGTTCTTCAGTTGTGTGACTTTCCTTCTAAGTTAGAAGATTCAAAGAAGTAAAGATCACTGTATCATTTTAATGTCTGCCAAATACTGCTTATAGTTTTTATTAGAGAATACATACATTAATCATTAATGCTAATAAAAATAGAATTCTAAGTAAGTGCCACACACTGTACTAAGTCCATTCTCATATACGTATTTCTTATAATTGCAATAGCCATGACAATGTTTTGAAGAAAATATAGTAATAAATAGAGGATCTATGCATTAATACATATCTGTTGACTAAATAAATACACTGATGCATTTTTCACAATTTATAACAATTTAACTTAGTAATGCTACTGTAATTTAAATAAATTCCAAACATTCTTTTGCAATTAATAATTGGGACCCATATATGAAAGTTATATAACTAAACCTTTGGCGACTGCACAAGACAAACATTAAAGATAAACTAAGTAAAACAGAACGAAAGAAAAAAAAATAATTTGGAAATAGCCTAAATGCCCATCAACAGATGAGTGGATGAGAAAACTATGGCACATCTACACAATGGAACACTACACTGCTATAAAAAAGAAGGATGGATGGACCTGGAGAGCATTATGTTAAGTGAAATAAGCCAGGTAATGAAAGAAAAATACCACATGATCTCAATTATTTATGAAAAATAAAGAACAATATAAACCTGATGAACAAAAAGATAGACACAGAGGCAGTAAAGCACTGAATAGACTATCAAATTACAGCAGGAAGGCTGGGGAGGATTGGGGAGGGAGGAAAGATATCAACCAAAGGACTTGTATGCATGCATATAAGCACACCAATGGACACTAGGGGGTGGGATGAGGGCATGTGACAGGGATTAAGGGAGGCTGGCGGAAGGTAAATGGGGAAAATAAGGAGATATATGTACTATAGTATTTTAAACATAATAAAATAAAATAAAATAAAATAAAATAAAATAAAATAAAATAAAATAAAATAA
>JAAGEH010000286.1:43012509-43209992 GCA_011751065.1 Lasiurus cinereus | reverse complement strand
AAAATAAAATAAAATAAAATAAAATAAAATAAAATAAAATAAAATAATGAAATAATAAAATAAAATAAAGTAAAATTAAATTAAATTAATTAAATAAAATAATAAAATAAATTCAGTCTGATTCATTTAAAGCAGGTTATTCTCTTGGCCATATCTTGCTATATATTATCACCATTTTCTTGGTGAGGAAATGATTATATGAAATCACCTGGATATTACCTATAGTTTAGGCTAGTGGTTGGCAAACTCATTAGTCAACAGAGCCAAATATCAACAATACAATGATTAAAATTTCTTTTGAGAGCCAAATTTTTTAAACTTAAACTTCTTCTAATGTCACTTCTTCAAAATAGACTCACCCAGGCCATAGTATTTTGTGGAAGAGCCACACTCAAAGGGCCAAAGAGCCACATGTGGCTCACGAGCCGCAGTTTGCCGAAAACGAGTTTAGGCAAATAATGTTTGCTTTGATTAATTTTATCATAAATTATACCCATTTCCCAATCTAAATACAGGTATATTTGTTCATAACCAATCTCCTGAATGTTTCTATGATCTCAAGTTAAGAAACTTCTCCATAAAAAAAAAAAAATTGATTAAAAATGGGCAGAGAATCTGAAGGGACATTTTTTTCCAAAGAAGACATACAGATAGATGGCCTAAGAAGATACATAAAAAGGTACTCACATCATTAATCATCAGGGAAATGCAAATCAAAGTCACAATGAAACATCCCCATACACATGTTAAAATGGCTATTATCTAAAAATAGAAAATAGCAAATGTTGGTGAGGATATAGAGGGAAAAAAAAAGAACCCTTGTGCACTGTTTTTAAAAATGTAAATTAGTGAAGCCACATCACTTTGGTCCTGGTGGAGACGATCCCATTCATATGTCAGAGCACTTATCTGAATAAAATGAAAACATTAAATTTAAAAGATAAGTGCACACCCATGTTCATCGCAGCATAATTTACAATAGCCAAGACATGGAAGCAACCTAAGCATCATGAATGAATAAAGAAAAATATTTACACACATGCACACACACACACATACACACACACACACACACACGTGCACGGGCGCACATGCGCAAGCACCAATGGAATATTTAGCCATTAATAAGAAAGAAAACTTGCCATTTGCAACAACATGGGTGGAATGTGAAGATACATGCTAAAGAAAATAAATCAGAAAGAGAGAGTCCAATTTATTGCAACTATATGTGCAATCAAATAAAATACCAAGCTCACAGAAGAGACTGGTAGTTGAGTGAAATGGGTGAAGATGGTTAAAAAGTACAAACTTCCTGTTATAAAATAAATGTCATGGGAATGTTAAAAAAACTGCTTTGTTCATAATTATAAATAAATTTTGGAATTGGATGGCTGAATTATTATACTTGGTTTCTGGGTCTTGAATGAATAGAAGTAAGTACTTATTCCAAGTGCTGTCTTAGCTATGTTTATTTCAGCTTATCTAGAATGTTTTTACACCTAGAAGAGGCCATCAAATATTTTCATATTGTTCTACTCAGCATAAAGATATACACATCTGCTAATCTGCTTTATTTTTTCCTCACACCAGAAGCTGTTGGGAGATACATTTTTCTTAGGCAGTTGTTTTCTTATTGACCTATCAATTCTTTTGATTTGAAATTTAAAACCTAAATATAAGAGAAATATAATTAAGTATTCTTCAGGTAGATCTATTAAATAATCATGCAAAACATAAATGTCAAACAAAGGTCTTCCTACCTTCAGCACTTAATTTTAACCCAAATTCTCCTACTACAATGACATTGTCCAGTTGCTCCACTTGCCCTGTCTCTGATCTTCTGACCCTTTATTTTGTCTTGTAAAAAGCTGATTACACACTGGAAGCATAGCTTTCTCTCCATCTGCTGATAACATCATTGCAATTGCAAAACTCCATCATGATGTTGAGCCACGAAAGACAAGGAAGACAGCCAGCCACATTACAGAAACAAAATTGACTTCTGAGATCAATAGAAATTATAATTAAGCTCTACATAGTTACCCCTCTTAGAGCTTTCCATTTTGCAAATATTTAAATGATAACTTAGCAATACAACTTTCACTTCATCAGTGTCTTTGCGGAAATTGTAAATTACAGTATGTGATACAATTAAAATGTATCTCCACAACCACTCAGAATAATCATGGCTAATTAGAAATTATGAATCATTAAAATGACAAGGTTTTCTGTCAGTATGTGTGCACAGCACATTCATGACTTCTAACTTCCCAATCCAATTTCAGTGAATTTAAGGAGGTACATTTGTTTCAATATTTCTATTAAGCCCCTCCATTAAGTAAATTACCATTACAACCAAAGTTTAAAGGTTATCTGGGCTAGCAAACTATTCAACATAGCTAATACATATAATTAGCTGGGGTGAGATTCCACATTAAACTTTTCCACTGCTATTTAGTAAATTTTCTAAAATAAATCATTTATTCAGGTTTATCAAAATTACTACAGTGCTCCTGGTGGAATTTAGGATGTATTTACAATGATGAAATCCTAATGTCTACTTTTTTTTGTACACATCATTAATTTTAAGGCTGCCTAAAAATGCATCCAAATATTTAAGTTCAGTATTTCTCAGACAATGTTTATGATATTCTATGGGAAAAGTGGAAGTATAAAAGAAGAAAAAAAAAAGCAAGTAAAATTGAATTAAAACTATGATTTTGGGGGGACAATTTCAAAGCATTATTTGTTTTTTTACAAAAATTGTCAGAATAAACTTAAAGGAAAAAATCCTATATAATAAAGAGGTAATATGCAAATTAACTATCACACCTTCTCACAAGATGGCTGTCCGCATGTGGTCACAAGGTGACCACCATAAGATGGCTGGAGGGAAAGATAGTCATGGGCAATCAGGCCAGCAGGGGAAAGCAGTTAGGGGTGACCGGGCCTGCAGGAGAGGGAGGGCAGTTGGGGGAGACTGGGCCAGCAGGAGAGGGCAGTTAAGGGCAATCAGACTGGCAGGGGAAGGCAATTGGGGGCAATCAGGCTGGCAGGGGAGCAGTTAGGAATCAATCAGGCTGGCAGGGAAGTCTTTAGGGGGTGCTCAGACTGGCAGACATAAGGGGTTAGGGACAATCAGGCAGGCAGTCAGGTGAATAGTTGGGTGCAAGCAGTCCCAGATTGTGAGAGGAATGTCCACCTGCTGGTTTAGGCCTGATTCCAGGGATAAGGTCTAAACCGGCAGTCGGACATCCTCCAAGGGGAAAGGGTGCAGGCTAGGCTGAGGAACACCCCCACTCTAGTGCACAAATTTCATGCACTGGGCTTCTAGTAATTTCTATAAAATGTCTATGTTCAAATAGATTAAATTTAAGCAATATTCTCAGAGGATTTCAATGGTCCAGTTTTTATATTAAGTTCTCCATATATAATAAAGATTAAGACAAGAAATTCAAGGCAGTTAGTCACAGGTCTTCTCTCCAATTGTCAACAGATTCCATATGTTCTACTGTCTCAGTCAAGCCAGAGTGCCAGCAGAGACCATGCTGGCACAGCTCCTTTTAAAGATGGGACCATTGAAGTTGAGGAAAAATTATTTGAAGAAAAATGATGAACCTAGATCTACTCTCTCAGAAGAAACTGCTGACAGTTCTAAAATCATAATCCAAAGAAAAGCTTCAGATACCTCTTTCCATGAAGGTCAGTAAACATACTCTGAAGACTAGGTAGAATATAGTTCTAGAAATCTCAACTTAAGTAGAAAACATCTTGATGTAATATTGCAAAGTTTTAAGAAACTAGTGGGTAGTGAGATGGGGACTAAGTGCATGAAATGGCTGGTGCTAATTTTCACTTACATGTGTATGTTTCTATTATTGTATCCATAGATACAAAATCCCATTGTTAATGAATAAAATATTACCCAGTCAGTGCACAATTGATGCTGCCATTATTAAGCTATTGTCTCTCAGTCAAATCTACCCTTTCAGTCTCTTCTTTGTGATGCTGAGGCAAGGACTCTATAGCTTTCACTCTGCTTTGTTGGCAGGAAGCTTATTAGGCTTTGCCGGCAGGAGACACTAGAAGGAGAATGGAAGGATCAAGGAAGAAGAAAGAAGTCACTCCTCATTGTTATGGGTAATTTTTCTTTAATTGTTACTTTAGCAATTGGTCTTCACCCTTGCAGTGGTATCTGGCACACCTGTTTCCAGTTTATATTTCCACATCCAAAGAATAAGCCACATTGTGGCTGATCACACACACCAGCACCTGGAGGACAGCATTCCCTTTCCAAAGAGCAGGCTCCCAGAAATGCAGAAACCCCTGCCAAACTTCTAGATTCTAATAGTCCTAACCTCTTTTTTGGGAGGATGCCCCAGACATAGAGGTGCTAGGGGTTTTTAGAACCTACCACCCCTGATACACTTTTGTGTTGCATTTGTCTGTCTGGTCTTCCAGAGTTTGTTTAACTAATGCTGTATCTGAAATTCTCTCTATTAAAATATCTGGTTTCATTTTCTGACTGGACCCTGAATAATAAAGAAGCAAAAGCTCTTTTAATATTGATGCGTGCAGATTCTGTAATTCATGATTGTGGCTTGGTGAATAAAAGAATGTTTTTTCCAGTGCCCTTTACATTGAAGACACACACACACCTCCATCCATAATACTTTGGTCTTGGTGAAAATCATCCTATCAATAATACTTTGGCCCTGGTGAGGGTAGTGTTATCAAAGATGTGTCCCGTCCTCATGATAGCTTTGAACTCAGGACCAAGGCTGACCAATCAGATTGCTCTAAGCTTCTTTTACAAAGATTGGTTTAGGGATAGGCATAAGATTTAGTTTGGCCAATCATAGTATTCCCTAGGCTTTTTTAAAATTAGAGTTGGTGATGTTATTGTCATATGAGGAATAGAAACTATGGAAACTAGCTTTCAACTTGCAGGAAATTTCCATATACTGTAGATGGAAATGAGATAACCAAGAGAGAAATCCAGAGTGAGAGTGAGAGAGGAGAAAGAGAAAAAAGTAAATTTCATTTGAAAAAATTAGATTCACTAATTAGGCCACTGGACCTCCTGAGAAATGTCTATAACTTGAAAACATAAGTTGCTTGTATAGTGGGACTGCAGATTGGTTTGGCCACTGTGGAAAACAGTATGAAGTGTCCTCAAAAAATTAAAAATGGCACTCTCATTTGAACCAGTAATCCCACTTCTAGGAATATATACCAAGAAACTAGAAAAACCAATCAGAAGGGATGCACATCTATGTTCACAGCAGTACAATTTATAATAGCTAAGATTTGGAAACAGCCTAAGTGCCCATCATCAGATAAGTGGGTTAAGAAAAAGTGGTATATCTACACAATGGAATACTACACTGCTATAAAAAAGAAGGAACTTTTGCCATTTACAACAGCAGGGATGGACCTGGAGAGCATTATGCTAAGTAAAATAAGCCAATAAGCCAGCTGGAGAAAGATAAGTAGCACATGATCTCACTTATTTGTGGAATATAATGAACAACTTAAACTGCTGAACAATAACAGACCCAAAACATAGAAGTATTGAATAGACCAACCTCAGAGGGAACACAGGGGCAGGTTAGGGGCGGGCGGAGGAGGGGGGGGGAGTAATAGAGCAACGAAAGGACTTGATTCCATGCATATAAGCATAACCAATGAACACAGACAATAGGAGCATGAGGGCATGTGCTGGGGGGTAGGAGTGGCTGGGGAGAAGTCAATGGGGGAAAATGAGACATATGTAATACTTTAAACAATAAAGAATTTTTTAAAATTTCCAAACCTGAAGTATCCATCAGCAAGGCTCACAGCAAAGCCATCAGTATGAATTCTAAAAGCCTTCAATAGAATGCAGTAAAATGACTTGCATTAAATAAATAAATAAATAAATAAATAAATAAATAAATAAATAAATAAATAAAATGAGGGTATTAGAAAACATAAATTGTTTAATATACATCAACAAAAGTCAAGCAAAAATCTAAAGAAATATTTGTATTGGACAAAGAGAAAAATACTTTTCCTATAATGGCCAGAAAATATACACTTCAGATTTATAGTGCTTGTAATTAAGCTACCTCCACTTTTAATTTTTAAAAGCCAAGCAAATTCTAACCATGTTTAGGAGACTAGTGTATGCCTTTTTGCTCACAATTAAAATCAGCGGAAAATACTCTGTATTGTTATTTGTTTTGCATGTTTTAGAAGTGTATTATTAATATATGCAAAAGTAATTAAAATTCTATCTTACTTAAGAACCCTTCTAAGAGTGACAAAGTCATAGTTTTGCATGCCTCACGTGACCCACTGCTAATGATTAAAGAATTACATCTTTTCATATCTGTTATCAGATAATAAACAAGTTAGAACTAAACCAAATTTTAAAAGCACTGAGCTTTAGAAATCCCTCCAATACTTGAATTTTCAATACATACTCCTGTCAAGTAAATAGTTATTTTCTATAAGCCACTCCTCTTAAACACTGATGGACTGTTTCCTGGCATTCGACCTAGGCAACAAATAAACCAAGAGAAGTTCAGGATTGCTTTTGATTTCTCTCCTGGGATAGTGATTGAATATTTATTTTATTTGTATATTATCTAATTTTAAGATAGAAAGATTGATAAAAAGGATTTGTACATAATAAGAACTGACTGTCATATTGATTTTGCTAATGATCTCAAATATTGATATAACCAAAAGTAATGAAATGGTTACATTCATTTTAAATAGAGAAAAGTGAGTAAATCCAGTGGAAGAGTTAGGATCACTGATAATCTATATTATAAGGAAATTGATAGTTTTATTATAGTGAAATTTGTATTGCAAATATCATGATAGTGAAAACTTAAGGGGATCTTGAATATTGTCTTAACAGAAGTGAAAACTATGTACCTGAGGACCAACAGAAAAGTTAATGGAGAAAAATATATTAAAAATAAAAATCATTTTTATAAATTTTATTCATTTGTTTATTCTGTAATTGGTAAGGCATACTGAGTTTCAAATATATACTAGTAAAAGGTAAACCAACCTAATTTAAAAGACACTTAATATAAAAGCAAGAGCCAGTTATCCAGAAATAATAAAATTTGAAAGAAAATTATTTAAATATATTATGAATATTATTCAAAAAATATATAATTTTCACTTTCCATGAATCTCAAAATATTATAGGATGGCAGTAGATCATAATTTAGAATCAAAAGGAATAAGAATTAGGAATCTATATCAATTTCTGGAGAACTGATAGCAAATATTTGTTTCTTGGAATACAGAAAGATAAGGATAAGAATGAATAAGAAATATTACTGCAAACATTTCTATGTCTATAGTACAGTGTCAGTAGCATTATAATAAATGCAAATGATTTCATTCTATTATATAAATGTTGTGTAGATAATTAATGAACATTTCATGTTGAGAAATAAATCAGAAAGTTAAAAACCTCAAATAACCTTATTTTAATTATTATGGTAATGGACAAAAAACTGGTTTAGGGAAACAAATAATTTCTCATCTACGACGACCAACAGTTTGCATCTATCTACTCATCAATAAATGTAAAAATAATTAAATGTGCACATAAATGCATTTCTCATGATGTCATTTTAGAAATGATTTTCTGTGTGCAATCCATGGACATAGTTTTAAATGTTGAATAGTTGTCCTTCATGACTCTTTTCAAGAGTCAAATATTTTTCACTTCATCATACTTTAACTATTCTTCTGATACATACAGTATGTAGATATTAATAATTGATATATTTTTATTGCTTGCTCTATTGTTGTTTTAACCCCAATCTATTGACCTTCTAATAAAGAGGATAAATATTTAGCTCTCATTCATGGTCCATATTTTAGGCACAAATACATGCACCAATGTGAGGACACACTTATGCACATAAACTCTCTTTAGTCCTATTTCCTACCAAATGTATTATGCTATTATTCTTTCTGAATGATAACTGAGCTTTGTATTATTTCACCTGTATTAATGTTATTTCTAGATAACCTATGTAATTTGACAAATTGCAACTCGCAAGCCACATACAGCTCTCTGACTCCTTTAGTGTGGCTCTTCCACAAAATACCACGTGCGGGCACACATGTACAGTGCAATTGAAACTTCATGCCCATAAGCAGAAGTCAGTTTTCGGCACTCAAAAGAAATTTCAATCGTTGTACTGTTGATATCTGGCTCTGTTGACTAATGACTTTGCCAACCACTCGTCTAGAGGATAGTAAAGGGGACACAGCATGAGAGCAGGACACACAATGGCAGTTTCATATACTGGCAATGTGCTCTTTCCTAATGTGATTGATAAGAATTTGAGATTATTTAATTGTTGAATGTTAAATGTGACATATACATATATATTTTTTTAATTAAATCTTTATTATTCAGATTATTACATTTGTTTCTCTTTTTTCCCCTCCATAGCTCCCCTCCACCTGGCTCCCACCCTTCCTTCTACCCTTACCTCCCTCCCATTGACCTCATCCATAGGTGTATGATTTTTGTCCAGTCTCTCCCTGTACACCCCTACCCCCTACCCCCCTGAGAATAATCAGTCCACTTCCTTTCTGTGCTCCTGATTCTATTATATTCACCAACTTATTCTGTTGATCAAATTTTTAATTCCCTTAATTTTTAGATTCACTTGTTGATAGATACATATGTGTTGTTCATAATTTTTTATATTTTACCTTTTTATTCTTCCTCTTCTAAAAGAGTACCTTTCAGCATTTCATATAACACTGGTTGGAGTTGATGAACTCCTTTAGCTTTTTCTGATCTGTGAAGCTCTTTATCTGCCCTTCAATTCTGAATGATAGCTTTGCTGGATAGAGTATTCTTGGTTGTAGGTTCTTGCTGTTCATCACGTTGAATATTTCTTGCCACTCCCATCTGGTTTGCATCCTTTCTGTTGAGAAATCAGCTGACAGTCGTATGGGTGCTCCCTTGTAGGTAATGAACTGTTTTTCTCTTGCTGCTTTTAATATTCTCTCTTTGTCTTTTGCTCTTGGTATTTTAATTATGATGTGTCTTGGTGTAGTCCTCTTTGGATTCCTTTTATATGGGGTTCTGTGTGCTTCCTTGACTTGTAAGTCTTTTTCTTTTACCAGATATGGGAAGTTTTCAGTCATTATTTCTTTAAGTAGGTTTTCAGTATCTTGCTCTCTCACTTCTTCTGGCATCTCCTTAATTCTGATGTTGGTATGCTTGAAGCTGTCCCAGAGGCTCCTTACATTATCTTCACATTTTTTGGATTCTTTTTTCTTCTTGCTTAATCAGTTGAGTGTTTTCTGATTCTTTATATTTCAAATTTTTTACTTGATTCTCGCCTTCTCCTACTCAGCTGTTAGGTCTCTGAATAATATTTTTTATTTCAGTCAGTGTATGTTTAATTTCTAGTTGGTCCTTTTCCATCTCTAGTTGGTTCTTTTTCATCTCCTTTTGGGTCTCACTAACTTTATCCAACTTTTCTAGGATATTCTTGAAAAACCTTATAAGCATGGTTTTGAACTCTATATCCAGTCGTTTGTTTCCCTCCATTTCTTTTGTTTGTAATCCCTTCCCTTGTCTTGGCATTTTTACTATACCACGAGAACTTCTGTGTTGGAGTCAGCCTTATGATACCAGACTTGCAAAACTGCAGAAGCCTCTCTGTTGAGCTTGGGATGGGTGGAGTCTCAGGGCTTAAGGGACACCTTGCCTTCCAGTCAGCCCTACCCTCCACGGCTCCTGAGTCTCACGTGACTGGGTAATTGCTGGAGCGGTCCCTGTGTGCACCCGGGCTCTTACAGTGCCTCTGGACTGCTGCCCCTTTGGCTCCCCTGCACTCCGGGACCATATGAGTCTGGATCCCCACGGTTTCTCCCAAAACTGGGGTTTAGTGAAGTTAGAAGTGGCACAATTGGGAAGGTCTGTCTCCTGCCCACTTGTGAAAGCCAGGGCACAATCAGCAGTCGGTTCTCTGCGCGCAGTGCAGTGCGCTTCACCAGACCTCTGATCTTTTGCAACTCCCTTACATTTCCATGCACTTCTCCCTTTTCACAGTCCAAACTCCCCCCGTATGGGTTTCGACTGGACATGGGGTTTAGTGTAGTAGGATAAGGGGTTCAATGCCATTGAGAGTCTCCATCTCCCTCCTGCCAGAGAAAGCCAGCCAGGTACTCCATCACCTGCTCTCTCTGTGCGCGTCTCCGTACCTTAGCTTTTTGCAGCTCTTCTGGGTCTCTGTGAGCCCCTCTCTTTCCTTCTAGTTGTAGAATTTTCACTCAGCCAGATTTCTTGTGGTTCTGAATGATGTCTGTTCTGTCTTTTAGTTGTAGTTTTGATATTGTTGTGTGAGGCAGCAGTGTAGGTGTTTACCTATGCCGCCCTATTGGATTCTCTGCTCTCTTATCCATGTATATATTTTAAATCACGTCTTTAATGTATGCTATTCTTCACAATTTTAAAACAAAATTTATTAATCATTTTGTCCAGACTATGTGAGAGAACCTGAATAGGAATGTGAGTAATCTCTTTGATATGTACTTTGCTCAATAATGAAGAGGTGCAATAGCTTCTCAAACTCCAATTCTATATCTGATTCATATCCTTTGAAAATGTAGCCAGTACTATAGACAGATCATTTTAAATTATAAAATGTTCTTAACATAAAGTCATTTTCTTTGAAAATAAAGTTTTTCCTAATTGAAATAACTAATTTTTTGTAACTAGTTTTATTTATTTTTTTTATTGTTTAAAGTATTACAAATAGTAGTACATATGTCTCCTTCCACCCCCCCCCCATTAATATACCCCTGGCCTTCCCTACCCCCTGGCACATGCTCTCTCCTCACCCAGTGTCTGTGTCCACTGGTTATGCTTTCTAGTATATGCATGCATACAAGTCTTCCTTAATTTCTAACCCCCACAAACCCACCCCTGCCATCCCACATAGTTTGACTATCTGTTCAATGCTTAAATATATTTTTAAATTAAAGTACAGAGTGATTAGAAAAACAGTATGAAGACCAAGATTTAAAAAATGATTTTCATCTTTGGATTACCAAGGTTTAGACATTTATAATATTTTAAATGTTACTATAGTTTCGGGACATAAATAGGATGCAAAAGAAACAAAGGTAATACCGTTTTGAATATGTAAACTACTTCAAACATAAATAGATTCAAAAGACAATGAGTACTAACAATAAACAAATATGTAAATTGACCATACCTCTGCAATGCCCACAGCCAATTAGAAGTGAGTATGCAAATTAACCCAACAAAGATGGTGGGCCTGTAGGCAGTACGCACACGCTCAGGCAATCAGTGGCTTGGGGTAGAGTGGGATGTCTGCAGTGAGCAAACAGACAGCAGGGCCCTGCTTGCCCCTGGCCATGGCAGCGAGGGGCAAGCAGTCCCCCACAGTGAGCAAGCAAACAGGGCCCCCACAGAGAGCAGACACCAAGGCCCATCTTGCACTGCTGCAGCAAACCAGAGAGCAGACAGCAGGGCTCTGCTTGCCCCTAGGCCCAGTGGCAAGGGTCAAATAGGTCCCTACAGAGGACATCCCCTGAGGGCTCCCAAATTGGAGAGGGTGCAGGTGGGACTGAAGGATCCACCCCCCATGCACAAATTTCATTCACCAAGCCCCTAGTACTAATATAATAAAATAAAAAGTAATTAGATACAGAATGAAGTTGCAACTGAAACAAACTTTCATGATTTTTTTTTAAAAGATATCTTTATAGGTACTAAACATTTAAATATGAAGTATTGCCAATCCTTTTTATCCAGCATAACAGTAATATCTCTAAAAAGCATTAATTCATATTTTGAAGTCATTAACTGCCAATGTGACTATATCAGGACATAAAATCTTTAGGAGGTAATTAAGTTTAAGTGAGGTTATGGAGGGGAGCTTCTATCCAACAAAAAAGTAGCCTTACAAATGGAGGTACACCTTAGAAGTTTGAGTGTTTTGTGTATGTATGTATAATATGTTTTCAAGTTGAAGAAGATTTAAGCATATTCTACAGGGTAAAATCTCATTTTAGAAGAGAAAATAAAGGAAATAATTTTGTTGTATATAATTGAAATACTATTGGATTATACAAAATATTTATGCGTAGTTAGAAAAATAAACTAACATGAAATTATAAAATTATCTCTTATCTATATTAACATGTGCATGAATTTTATTATACTAGAAAACATGTCAGAGTACATATCCTATCTAATAAAAGAGTAATATGCAAATTGACTCTATCACTCCAACACACAAGATGGCTGCCCCCATGTGGACACAAGATGTTCTCCACAAGATGACCAGCAGGGGAGGGCAGTGGGAGGGAATAGGCCTGCAAGTGAGGGCAGTTGTGAGTGATCAAGCCTGCAGGGTAGGGCAGTGAAGGGTGACAGGCTGACAGAGGAGGGAATTTGGGGTGACCAGGCCTGCAGGGAAGGATAGTTGGGGGAGGACCTAAGCCTGTAGGAGAGAGCAATTGGGGACCAGGCCTACAGGTGAGGGCAGTTAGGGATGACCAGGCCTGCAGGGGAAGGCAGTTAGGAGAAAACAGGCTGGCAGAGAAGTAGTTAGGCATCAATCAGGCTGGCAGGGGAGTGGTGAGGGAGTGATCAGGAAGGCAGCCAGGCAAGCCGTTGGGAGCCAATAGTCAAGGGTCCCTGATTGGAGAAGGTGCAGGCTGGGCTGAGGGACACCACCCCCCATGCATGATTTTAGTGTACCAGGCCTCTAGTAGAACTATAAACTAATACCATTAGCAGAATAATTTATTAATTATTTTATGTAACTATTTACTGAGTTCGCATTATGGGCAAAAAATAAACTAGTATGTCAGTCTAATCTCAATGAGTGCATGGAAGCTAAAGAAGGAAACTGTTAAGCTGATAAAAGTTAAGTGTCAAATGCAATAGAAGAACATAAAAAAGAGGATGTTAAAATAATAAATGAATTTTGCATGTATGTCACAGATGACATTTACCTAAAAGTTTCTTTGGAAAAGTAAGATAGGAAGCTTGACTTCAGTCTCCACCTGTGGATAGGAGATAAGGAATGGAAGGAATTGCATGATGACATATAGAGAACTTCAAGCAGTGTAGTGATGAAAGCACATAGACATTAAGAGACACAAAGGAAGTTTGAGTGTTTATGTGTGTGTATGGGTATGTGTGTGTGTATAACATGTAATTCAAGTTGAAGAAGATTTAAGCATATTCTATAGGCTATTTATTTTTATTTGTTTTTTTCTTTAGTTTTTTTTTTATTTTTTCATTTTTATTTTTCAATTATAGTTGAAATACAATATTATATTAGTTTCAGGTTTACAACCCAGTGATATAACTTACTAAGTGTTCATCCTGGTAAATCTCATCCATCTGACACCATACATACATATTAAAATATTACTGACTATTTTCCTTATGCTGTACTTTACATTCCCATAATTATTCTGTAACTACCAATTTGTACTTCTTTTTTTTTAATCCTTACCCAAGGATATTTTGTTTAATGATTTTCAGAAAGAGGGAAAGACAGGGAGAAACACTGATGTGAGAGAAACATATGGATTGATTGCTTCCTACATGAGCCTTGACCAGAGCCTGGGCCAGGGAGGAGCCTGCAACCTAGGTATGTACCCTTAGCCAGAATCGAACCTGGGACTGAACACTGGCCGATGCTCTGTCCACTGAGCAAAATCAGCTAGGTTGTACTTCTTAATTCCTTCAACTTTTTCACCCATCCTGCAATCCACCTCACATCTGGCAACCATCAAAATGTGTCTATGAGTGTGTTTCTGTTCTGCTTATTTATTTATTTTGTGTGGTTTTTGTGGATTCAATTGTTGATAGAAAAGTATTTTTTGCCTTTTCATTGTTCATATATTTAATCTTTTTTTCTTATTATTATTAAATAAGGCCCTTTACTATTTTGTGTAATACTAGTTTGGTGGTGATGCACTCTTAGAGCATTTTTTTTTGGTCTGGAAATATCTTTATATGTCTTTTGATTCTAAATGATAATTTTGTTGGATAATCTTGAATATAGGTCCTTGTTTTTCATCACTTTGAATTTTTCTTGTCACTGCCTTCTGTCCTGCAAAGTTTTAGTTGAGAAATGAGCTGACAGTCTTATGGTAGCTCCCTTATAGATATCTTACTGCTTTTCTCTTGCTTCTTTTTGTCTTGAGCCTTTGGCATTTTAATTATTATACTAGTGGCCTGGTGCATGAAATTTGTGCACATTAAAAGAGGATTAGAGAAAATAATTTAATATTGCTATTTGCCCTTTCTCTATAATAGAAGTGTCAGAGATGAAAGAAAATTAGTAAAATGTATATGAAAACCTTCCTACTGTCAAAGTCTGGGGTGCACCACAAGACCCAGAGATAAGTCCCTGCCCACCCACATGTGCCTCAAAATCGCATGAAACCCAGACCTGGCTGGATCCCCTCCCCATTGAGCTAGATCCAGATGCAGCTAGTCCCTCACTTGTCAAGCCCCGCTGGGCAAGGAATGTAGCCTCAGGTTCCCTGGCCCAATGCCAGGATAAGGACTGTGGCCTGTGATCCCCCAGCCCAGACTGGGGCGGGGGGCATGCATTGAGGTGCCCTGTCAAGCCCCACCGAGTGGGGGACACAGCCTAAGGTCCCCTGTCAAGCCCTGCTGGGCCGGGGGTGTGGTCTGAGGTCTGCAGGCACAGCACTGGACAGGGGGAGCAGCCCGAGGTTCCCTAACCCAGCCACAGGACGGGAAGTGCACCTTGAGGTCCCCTGTCAAGTCCTGCCAGGTGTGGGGCATGGCCTGAGGTCCCCTGTCAAGCCTTGCCAGGTCAAGGATGGCCTGAGGTCCCCTGTCAAGCCCCCATGGGGACAGGGGAGGGCATAGCCTCAGTTTCCTGCTGATTGCTCGTTAAGGCTCCTTATGGGAACTTGGCCTCAGCTGTGGGTGCAGCCATCTTTGTGATGGAGTGATGGTAAATTAGCATATTCCTTCTTTATTAGATAGGATGTCTTGGTTTAGATCTGTTTGGGTTCATCTTGTTTGAATCTTTCTGGACTCATCTGTCTATTTCCTTCACCAGGTTAGGGAAGTTTACATCATTATTTTTTCCAAATACATTATTTTTTACTCAAGATACGAGGTTTTTGAGATACAAGCCATCGAGCAAGCAATTTTTTATTTGAAATACAAGCAACATTTGAGATAGGAGTAATCGCACGGATCAGCCGGCTACACACGACCCACCAGTTTACCACGACTCAAGCGTCTCATAGTTTCCCACGCCTCAAGGTTACGGAACAAATTAAACTCGTATCTCGAGGTACCACTGTAGTTTCAATTTTTTTTTTCTCTCTCTTTACCTCTCTTTCTCTCTCTCTTCTCATTCTGGCACCCCATTATGCAAATGTCAGTATGCTTGAAATTGTGCCAGAGGCTCTTTACACTATCCTAATTTTTTTGGATTCTTTTTTACTTTGCTGTTCTGACTGGGTATTTTCTGCTACCTTATATTCCAGATCACTTATGTGATTCTTGGATTCATCTACTCTACTGTTGATTCCTTGTAAAATATTTTTCATTTCTGATTGATTCTTTTTTATGCTGTTGAGGTTCTCACTACATTGATCTACTTTTTTCCTAAGTTCATTGAGTATCCTTATAAGCAGTGTTTTGAACTATGTTTCTAGTAAATTGCTTAGTTCCACTTCTTTAGTTCTTTTTCTGAAGTTTTGTTCTTTTATTTGACACATGGGTCTTTGTCTCCTCATTTTGGTAGCCTCCCCATGCTTATCCCTCGGTATTAAGATAGATCTACTACATTTGTAGAGTGACCTAATTTAGAAGATGTCCTTTGGGTTCCAGTGACACAGCATCCCATTCATCTGAGATGGGCACTCCAAGTGCACCCTGTGCCCTCCCCTAACACATGGGCTGCATACATCCTTCTATTAAAATTGAGCCTTGGTTGCTGTTGGAGCATTGATGGGAGGGATTGCTTTCCAGAGTGACTGGCTACAAGGACTGGCTGTGATCTACATGGAGAATCAGCTGTATAGAAGCCCACCACTCAGAGCAGGACTTACTTCAGCAGGGCTCTGATGCCTGCTTAGTTTTCTCCTTGAATGTGTCACTTGTGGAGGTGGTTGGATAGTTAATTGACATGGTCTCAAATTGTCCACCAGCAATGGGGCCTCCTGGGAGGAGCAGGCCAAAGTCAGCTGCAATTTTTACTCTGCCTGGGGCAATCTTACATAAGCTACAAAGCAATCTGCAGATGGCTGTTACTTGTGCTAGGTTTGAAGGTGCTTTGGAGAGGTCAAGTGGTGAACCAACTTCTGCTAGTGTCATGCCTGGGGCTACTTAGCAAGAGATATCAGGCACACTGAGGCTAGATACTGCATATTTGAGAGATTTTAGGAAAATCTGAATCATATCCATGATAGGCTATTTGTATGGAAAAGCCATTGGAAATAGCTTGGGTAGGTGTGGGGCTGGAACCCCTTGCTTCTCAGGGGTGCACCACCACAAGCTATATGTCCCTCCTGATTTTTATCTGCCACTATTGATTATGATATCTGTGTGCTCTGCATCTTTGACCCTCCTACAAGTCTCAATGTGGTGTTTTCTTTAATTCCCTAGTTGTAGGATCTCCATTGAGCTATATTTCAGGCAGTTCTGAAATGATGGTTGCTCTATAGCAGTGGTTCTCAACCTTTCTAATGCCGCGGCACTTTAATACAGTTCCTCATGTTGTGGTGACCTCCAGCCATAAAATTATTTTTGTTGCTACTTCATGACTATAATTTTGCTATGTTAATAAATCGTAATGTAAATATCTGTGTTTTCCAAAGGTCTTAGGCAACCCTGCTAGTGGTTGCAACCCATAGGTTGAGAACTGCTGCTCTATAGGTTAGTTGTAATTTTATGTGTTTGTGGGAGGATGTGTACTATGTTTACCTGCACTGAAATCTTCACCTAAAGCTACTCTTTATTTTTATTAATAACATTTAATGCAGGGATTTTTTTTTGTTTTTAAAAATATTTTTGATATCTATTACTACTGTAAAATTTATGCAATTCTTACCTATTATACTATTAAGTGTTAACAACTTAGACTCTACATGTCCCTGATTTCCACCCCAACCCCTTTTACAACTTACACATATATTAGAAGCTATGAGCTTATTTATAAATTACTTAATTTAGTTTACTGATTAGACTAAAATACCTGTTTCTGCTCTCCAGTGCCTCCCGGTAATCCTAATCAGAGTGTTTTGATAAAAGTCAGAAGGTGGTGGTAATTCAGTGGAATAGTGTGAGTTATCAACAAACATGCATGTCAGGTTACTGAAAGCAAGAGTCTATGCCCAAAATTTTCTTTTTCTTTACTATCTTATATTTTTATCCCAGTATTTATTCTCTAGGTTTTGTGATTATATAATTCTATTTATAATATTAAGGGGAAAATGCATTATAACAAGATATTTTCTTTCTTCCTTATAAAATAACTGAGGGTGTGTGTCCCTCAGCCCAATATGCACCCTCTCCAATCTGGGACCCTTTGAGGGATGTCCGACTGCCCGTTTAGGCCCGATCCTACCTGGATCGGGCCTAAACGGGCAGTCGGACATCCCTCTCACAATGCAGGTCTGCTGGTTCCCAACTGCTTATCTGCCTGCCTTCCTGATTGCCCCTAACCACTTCTGCCTGCCAGCCTGATCACCCTGTAACAACTCCCCTAACAGCCTGATTGATGCCTAACTGCTTCCCTGCCCTCCCCTGCAGGCCTGGTCACCACTAACTGCTCTCCCCTGCAGGCTTGATCACCCCCAACTGCCCTCCCTTGCAGGCCTGGTCCCTCCCAACTTTCCTCGCCTACTGGCCATCTTGTGGTGGCCATCTTGTGTCCACATGGGTTCAGGATCTTTTGACCACATGGGAGCAGTCATCTTAGTGTCAGAATGACAATCAACCTGTATATTATTCTTTTATTAGATAAGAGAGAGGCCTGGTGCATGAGTGAGGGCTGGCTAATTTGCCCTGAAGGGTGTCCTGATCAGGTGGAGGTTCCCTTGGGGTATAGGGAGGCCTGGGCAAAAGACCTATGGTGATTTGCAAACCAGCCACACCCCCCAGTAACCCAAGCACAGGACCTGGGATCTGGAGTTTATTTATCTTTTATAATTGAAATTTTATAGCCTTGAGCAGAGGCCAAGGAATGTGGAAAGCTTGGCTTCCTCTATTGCAAAACCCAAGCCTCTTGCTCTCTCTGTAGTACAGCCATCTTACTTGGTTAATTTGCATACTTTCTCCTGATTGGCTGGTGGGTATGGCTTCTGGGTGTAGTGGATATATAGCCAATTTGCATATTACTCTTTTATTAGATAGCATTAATGTGGCAACTCAAGCTTTTCTTTTTTTTTACGATAAATTTGTCGATTTTACTATATTTTACCTATGTGGCACTAGTAGTACGTTTTAAAAATATATATATATATATATTTTTTAATTTTTTAATTAATTTTTAATACATATCTCCCCATTGTCGCCACTCCCTCCCAGGCATAACCCAACCCCCCAGTGTCTATGTTCATTGGTTATGCTTATATGCATGCATATAAGTTCTTTGATTGATCTCTTATCTACCTCACCTAACTTTAATCTTCCTGCTGTAATTTCACAGTCTGTTTGAAGCTTTACTAAACTTACTATCTATCCTTTTGTTCATCAGTTTATAATGTTCTTTATTATCCACAAATGAGTGAGATCATGTGATGCTTCTCTTTCATTGACTGGATTATTTCACTGAACATAAGGCTCTCCAGTTCCAACCAGGTTGCTGCAAATGGTAAGAATTCCTTCTTTTTAATGGGAGCATAGAATTCCATTGTGTAGATGTACCACGGTTTTCTGATCCACTCATCTACTGACAGGCACCTAGGCTGTTTCCAAATTGTATCTATTTTAAATTGTGCTGCTATGAACATAGGGGTGCATAAATCCTTTCTGATTGGTGTTTGTGATTTCTTAGGATAAATTCCTAAGAGTGGGATTACAGGGTCAAATGGGAGATCAATTTTTAGTTTTTTGAGGAAACTCCATACTGTTCTCCACAGTGGCTGCACCAGTCTACATTCCCACCAACACTGTACAAGGGTTCCTTTTTCTCTGCATCCTTGCAAACACTTGTCTTTGTTGATTTGTTGATGATTGCCATTCTGACAGGTGTAAGATGGTATCTCATTGTTGTTTTGATTTGCATCGCTCAGATGAATAGTGACTTAGAACATGTTTTCATGTGTCTCTTGGCCTTCCTTTGTCATCTTTTGAAAAGGTTCTATTTAGGTCCATTGCCCATTTTTTTATTGGATCGTTTATCTTCCTTTTATTACGTTGTATAAGATGGCTGTAGATTTTGGAGATTAAACCTTTATCAGTGATAACATCTGCAAATATGTTCTCCCATACAGTGATCTTTCTTGTTGTTTTGTTGATGGTTTATTTTGCTGTGCAAAAGCTTTTCATTTTGATGTAGTCCCATTTGTTTAATTTTTCTTTACCTTCCATTGCCTTTGGAGCAGTATCTGTGAAGAAGTTCTTTCGGCATATATCTGAGATTGTGCTCCCTATGGATTCCTCTAGTATTTTTATGGTTGCCCTTCTAATGTTTAAGTCCTGTATCCATTTTGAGTTTATTTTTGTATTTGGTGTAAGTTGGTGGTCCAGTTTATTTTTTTTGCATGTATCTGTCCAATTTTTCCAACACCATTTATTGAAGAGGTTATCTTGACTCCATTGAATGTTCATGCCGCCTTTGTCAAATATTAATTGAGCATAGTGGTTTGGGTGGATATCTGGGTTCTCTATTCTATTCCATTAGTCTATATGCCTGTTCTTGTACCAGTACCAGGCTGTTTTGAGAATAGAAGCTTTGTAGTATAGCTTGAAATCTGGTATTGAGATCCCACCTACTTTATTCTTCTTTCTCAGAATTGCTGTAGCTATTTGTGGTCTTATTTTTTTCCAGATGAATCTATGAAGAATTATTTCTAGGTCTGTGAAATATATCCTTGGTATTTTAATGGGTAGTGCATTGAATCTGTAGATTGTTTTGGGTAGTATGGATATTTAAATGATGTTGATTCTCCCAATCCATGAGCATTGTATGCTCTTCCATCTGTTAACATCTTCCTCTATCTCTTTTTTCAGTGTCCTGTAGTTTTCTGCATATAGGTCTTTTACCTCTTTAGTTAGGTTTATTCCTAAGTATCTTATTTTTTTTTTGGTGCGATGGTCAATGGGATTGCTTTTTTAGTTTCTCTTTCTGTAATTTCACTATTAGTGTATATAAATGCCACAGACTTCTTAGCATTAATTTTGTATCCTGCTACATTGCCAAATTCATTAATTAAGTCAATTAGTTTGGGAATGGAGTCCTTTGCGTTTTTTAATGTACAATATCATGTCATCTGCAAATAAGGACAGCTTTACTTCTTCTTTTCCAATTTGGATGCCTTTTATTTCTTCTTCTTGTCTAATTG
Source organism: Lasiurus cinereus (assembly GCA_011751065.1). Lineage (NCBI taxonomy): Eukaryota > Metazoa > Chordata > Mammalia > Chiroptera > Vespertilionidae > Lasiurus > Lasiurus cinereus. The sequence continues at coordinate 43,189,394 of JAAGEH010000286.1, read as the reverse complement.
CAATGGCTAATAATTCCAGTACTATGACGAACAACAGAGGTGAGAGTGGGCATCCATGTCTTGTTCCTGTTCTTATGGGAAATGGTTTTTGTTTTTACCCATTGAATATGATGTTAGCTGTGGGTTTATTATATATGGCTTTTATGAGGTTGAGGTATGCTCATTCTATTCCCTCTTTGCTGAGAGTTTTCATCAAGAAAGGGTGATGGATTTTGTCAAACGCTTTTTCTGCATCAATTGATATTACTATGTGCTTTTTATCTCTCAATTAGTTTATGTGATGTATCACATTTATTGATTTGCGGATATTGTACCATCCCTGCGTTCCTGGGATGAATCAAGCTTTGTCATGGTGTATGATCTCTCTGATGTACTGCTGTATCCGATTTGCTAGAATTTTGTTGAGGATTTTGGCTTCTATGTTCATGAGAGATATTGGCCTATAATTCTCTTTCATTGTGTTGTCTTTATCTGGTTTTGGTATTGGGGTGATGCTTCATAGAAGGTGTTTGGAAGTGTTCCTTCTTTTTGAATGTTTTTGAATAGTCTGAGGAGGATACGTTTTAATTCTTCCCTGAATGATTGGTAAAACTCTCTTGTGTAGCCCTCTGGTCCCGGGCTTTTATTTGCTGAATGCTTTTTGATGACTGCTTCAATTTCTTCCATAGTTATTGGACTATTGAGATGTTTGGCTTCCTCCTCATTGAGTTTTGGAAGGTTATATTTTCCTAGGAAAATGTCTTTTTTTGCAGGTTGTCCAAATTGTTGGATTAGAGTTGCTCATAGTATTTTTTAACAATCCTTTGTATTTCCACAGGGTCTGTTGTTATTTCTCCTCTTTCATTTTTGATTTTGTTCATTTGGGTCTTCTCTCTTTGCTTCTTGGTGAGCCTGGCTAGAAGTCCATCAATCTTGTTTATCCTTTCAAAGAACCAGCTCTTGGTTTTGTTGATCTTTTGAATTGTTTCTTCGGTCTCCAAGTTGTTTATCTCTGCTCTGATCTTCACTATTTCCTTCCTTCTGAGTACACTGGGCTTTTCTTGTTGAACTCATTCAAGCTCTTTGAGTTGTCGGATTAGGTAATTTATTACCATTGTTTCCGGTTTTTTGCAGTAGGCTTGTAGGGCTATGAACTTCCTTCTCAAGACTGCTTTCACTGTGTCCCATAAATTTTGTATTGTTGTGTTGTCATTGTTATTTGTTGCCATGATGTTTTTTTTTATTTCTTCCTTGATCTCTCTGGTAACCCAGTTATTGTTTAATAGTATGCTGTTTAGTCTCCATGTGTTTGATTTCTTTCTATTGTTTTCATTATAGTTGATTTCCAGTTTTTTGCCACTGTGGTCTGAGAAAATGCTTGATATGATTTCTATCTTCTTGAATTTGAAGAGACTTTTCTTATGACCCAACATAAGATCTATCTTTGAAAATGACCCATGTGCACTGGAGAAGAATGTATATTCTGTAGCTTTGGGGTGAAATGTTCAGAAGATGTCAATTAATTCAATCTGTTCTACTGAGTCATTTAGGATTGATGTTTCTTTGCTGATTTTTTGTTTAGAGGATTTGTCCAATGGTGACAGTGGGGTATTAAAGTCTCCTACTATGTATTGCTGTCAATCTCTCCCTTAATATCCTCCAAGAGTTTTTTTTTATGTATTTTGGTGCTCCTATATTGGGTGCATATATGTTTACCAGAGTTATTTCTTCTTGTTGGATTGTTCCCTTTAGTATTATGAAGTGTCCTTCTTTATCTCTTGTTATGTCCTTCACTTTGAGATCTAATTTGTGAGATATAAGTATTGCAACCCCAGGTTTTTTTTTCATTTCCATTTGCCTGAAATACCATGTTCCATCCCTTCACCCTCAATCTGTGTGCATCTCTTTTCCTAAGGTGGTTTTCTTGCAGACAGCAGATATATGGATCATGTTTTCTTATCCAATTGGTTACCCTATGTCTTTTCTTTGGAGCATTTAATCCGTTTACATTTAAAGTTATTATTGATAAGTATTTATCTGTTGCCATTTTTAGTTCTTACCCCCGAGTTCCTTCTTTGCTTCCTCTTTCTTTTTATTACAGCAGACCTTTTGACATTTCTTGCATTGCTGGTTTGCTGGTAATATATTCCCTTAGTCCTTTTTTGTCTGTGAAGATTTTGATTTCACCTTCAATTTTGATTGAGATTCTTGCAGGGTACATTATTCTTGGATTCAGACCCTTCTTTGCATGACTTTGTATATTTCATTCCATTCCCTTCTGGCCTGACGAGTTTCTGTTGAGTAGTAAGTAGCTAGTCTTATGGGGGTTCCTTTGTAGGTAACTTTCTGTTTCTCTCTGGCTGCTTTTAAGATTCTTACTTTGTCGTCGGTGTTTGCCAATTTAATTATAATGTGCCTTGGTGTCTGTTTGTTGGGGTTCATTTTGCTTGGCACTCTGTGAGCTTCCTGGATTTGTGTGGGGTTTTTCTTTCCTATATTGGGGATATTTTCGGTCATTATTTCTTCTAACAGGTTCTCTAATCCTTGCTCAGTTTCCATTCTTTCTGGAACCCCCATTATGCAGATGTTGTTTTTTTTTCATGTTATCTCAAAGTTCCCTTAGGCTCTCCTCTTCCTTTTTAACTTTTTTTACTAGAAGCTTCTTTATTTGGGTATTTTTTCCTACCATGTCTTCTAGCTCACTGATGCGGTCCTCTGCTTCTTCTAGTCTACTTTTGATTCTTTCTAATGAGTTCTTTATAGCAGTGATGTCATTTTTTATTTCTTCTTGATCATTCTGCACCTCCTCTAGGTTCTTCTGCATTTCTTCTTGCTGCTTCTTCATCTCCTCTTGCGTCTTCTTTATTTCCTCTTGGCTCTTAATCACAATGTTGATTTTTTCTTCCATTCTTTTCATCCACCTTATGATAATTTCTCTGAACTCTTTCTCTGGCAGGCTTACTTCTGCTTCTATTTCATTCACTTCCTTTTCTAGTGAAACCTGCCTTTCTGTCTTATGTGGGCTGTTTCTTTTTCTGCCCATGGTCTTTCTTCTCCGGGTGTCTGGTTATGTAGTTCTCTCTCCTACATTGATTGAAAGGCACAAACTACAACACGACTAGGTACAGCACAAAAGGTACTGTATAGAAATGTATTCAAGATGTTAATAATATCAAATAAGGTGACCTCCAATGAAAGACAAACTAGTAATGGAGGTCCCATGAGGGAAAAAAAAAGAAAAACAAATTAGGGGTAAATAGAGAAAGAAGAACAGGAAAATGAGGGAAAAAGAAAAGTAAGAAATGCCAAAATCAAATTGCGAGAGTGAGAAAGAAAATAAATGAACAAAAAATAAAATAAAATTAGAAAATAAAAAGGAGAAGAAGGAGAAGAAAGAGAAAGAGAAAAAAGTCAGAGAGAAAAGAAAGTGTATAAGAGAGAAAAGGGGAACAAAACATAGATGTCAGGGGAAAACTCCAATAGAACAGTCACTAATCCCAATAAAGGCCAGCAACCAGTACCTAGAGATTAATACAAACTGCAAATAAAAACTGGTATTGAGGGAGATGAGGGCAAAGAGAGGTAAAAAACAAAGCAAGGAAAAAGCAAAATAAAACAAGTAGAATAAACTAAAACAGTCTCACAAAAAAATTTCAAAAAATTGATATAATCACTTTTCAGGCAAATAGCAACAAAAGGACATAGAGAAAAATTAACTTTTTGGGTAGTAAAGACAAAAAGAGAGAGGTTTGTATCAACTTGTAGTAGGGGGTTTGAAATTAGATATGTAAGTGGGGTGAAATTCTAACCAGGTAAAGAGAAAGAATAGGAAGAATCTAAAGTTGGAAAAGGAAAAGAGAAACAAGACAACAAAATGGGGAAAGTTAGGAGGAAAGTGTTGGCATAAATGTAAAGTTGAGTTGGAGTAAAATTATGCTAAAGGAATGATGAAAATAGAATGTCCAAAAAGGTAAAATACTAGTAGTAATTAATAATACTAGTGGAAAACAAAAATGTAATAATCAAAAGTAAAAATCAATTGAGGCGGAAAGAAAAAAATAGTCTTTTAATTAAAATATGTAAAAATGAAAAATTAAAATAAAAATTTAAAAAAAGAATAAAAGAAAAAGAAAAGAAAAAAATAGAGTGGTCATTCACTTCCACTATTATTCTGCTTGGCACTCCTGATTCCCAGTAGGGAAGGTATTGCAGTTCCCTGTGTTGCACTGTTGTCGTTTTAATCTCTTTATTCTTTTGTGGTTATGCAAAAGTCAATTTGTGTGTCATCCACTGGGTGGCAGTGTTTCAGAATTGATCTCTGAGACAAAGCACAGGACCTCTCTAGGCTGTGCTCAGATCCTGCTACTCTGTGGTTCTCAACGCCAGTTTGTGGGGATTTTGCAGCCGGGACACTATAATAACTCCCAGGCTGTCCCTCTGCCTCAGATAAAAAGATAAAAAAACAAGTTGTTTTCCAGAGCTCCCCTCTGTCAACAGCTTGGAGAGTTTGCCTCCACACTTGGGGATCACGCCCTGCCTACCTCCGCGGACCTCTCCAGAGGCAGCTTTCCCGTAGCCTGGTACCCACAGTGTGCAAGTCTCTATTCTGCGAGGGTAGGAGACCTCACCCTATCCCAGGCGAAATGTGACCTTTCTGTGCACCGTGTGGATCTCTGAATCCACCGCCCGCATGTCTGCACCGTTTGGAGATCAGTGTTCTGGGTCCCGGCTGTTTGGTGGGTGCCTCAGCCAGCCGCAGCTTTCAGACCTCTGCAGACATACACCTCCCTCTTATCCCAGGTAAAATCTGACCTTTCCACGTGTCGTGTGGATCTCTGATTCCGCCGCGTGTCTGCGCCGATTGGAGAGCGGAGTTCTTGGTCCCTGGGTCCCCGGCTGCTCGATGGGTGCCCCAGCCACAGGCTTCAGACCGCCGCAGACATCCACCTCCCTCTGCAAGATGGCGTAGTCTCCGCCTTCGCGCTGGTGGCTCCAGCAGGTAAAAACCCCACAGCAGTGGGGCTGCCTGGCCAGGAAAGCCCCGTCCAGCAGTCCCCCACCTTCTCCTGGAGGATAACTGACTCTTAACTTGCCAACAAACACTCCCAGTGTGACTCGCAGCCGCTCTCTCTCCCTCTGCCCAGAGACAAAGCTCCAGAGGCATCTGTCTACTCCACAGCCATTTTTTGACCCCCGCAACTCAAGCTTTTCTAACCATATTTAGAATCAATGTAATTACCTTGCTTCTTTAGGAATAAAATCCAAAAATTAAAGTTGAGAATGAGCATGAATAGGCATATCTCCTGCCCCAAACAAAATCTTTCTCAAATGTATGGACAACTTGAAATACAAAGCCAGCAAGGAATAGAGATGATGAAGGGCATATTAATTTCCCAAGGCTATTGTTACAAATTTGGTTACTTAAAACAATAGAAATTTATTTTTCCAAAGTTTTGGAGTCTAGGAATTCTAAACTTAACAGGACTGTGCTCCTTTTTGCAGCTTAAAGAAAAATCCATGCCTTGCCTCTCAGCTGTTGCTGGTTCTAGGCATTCCTTGGCTGTGGGCACCTCACTATAATCTCTGAGTCTGTGGAGATATTGCCTTCTCCTTTTCTCTATGTCTCTCAGAACATCATTTGTCTTTTTCTTATAAGGCATATGTGATTCTATTTAGGCCCACTGGGATAGTACAGGGGAATTTCTTAATTCAAAATTCTTAATGTAATAACATTTGCAAAGATCCTTTTTCTAAATGATGTAACATTTACAAGTTTCATTGATTAGTACTTGAAATATTTGTGTGGCCATTACTAAGACTTTTTTTTAAAATCTTAAAATGTCAAACCTCTCATAAAAGGCATGCTCATAGCAATAGCAGCTAATTGAAAACAACACCATAGCCATTAAGAGAATTAATAAACTAATAATAATATAGCAATATAATGTAATATTACTCAGCAATAAAAAAGTGAACCTCTGCTATACATATTGATTATGCCACTGTACCAAGTCATACTGATCAAAAAAAAAAAAAGACGCAGTAAATACATACTATAAAATTCCATGATATGAAGTTCATGAAAAGGCAAAATAGATCAATAAATGTAAAAATCAGAACAGTAATTAGTTGGAATGGTGAAGAGATAAGGAGATTAAGAGGAAGTGGTTTTTAGAGAACATTCTAAAATTATAAAAATTTTCTGTATTGATGGAAGTGCTGATTAAATATGAATTTCTCAAAACTCATAAAAATGTATGTATATTTAAGGTCCATGTATTTATCATGCATTATTAAAATCAACAAAGTGAACAAAGAGCTGAACTGAGATTCAGATTTCTGAAGAGAGGCAGAAGCCATCAGCCTACTTCCACTGCAGATACATCTTCCACTGTGTGTCTCTATGGTCTTTCTCCATACTCCACACCTGGAGCATCATCTCTGGCATAGGATCAAAAGTAATTACAGCAACAATCACAGAATACATTGGATTTCTCTGTCTTATTAAACATTTCACTTCCTTGCTTCTCTTTTAAAATTGCTAGCTCTTCAAAATATTCCAAAAAGCCATATTCTATTACTTTTACTGTTGGCAGTTTATAAAACTGCTGGTTATCTGATATATGCTGAGAGTTTATATAATCTGTTTATAACTGACTTGAAGCAAACCACAACCTCTCTCTCCAATAATATCCTTATAAATTGATAGTGGATGGTGGTTTTCTCATAGCATCCACCTCTTCATATTTCTGACAAAATTTATATAAAAATTTATAGATTTCCATTTCATAAAATTATGCTTTCATTTATTTGTACACAAATTTATACTCTCACTTTTTTTTACTCTTCCTAATTCTATGACCTAGAATATGTGTTTCATTCCTTTTCATCATATTATCCTATATAATAGAGATAATATCAAATTAACCCTCACACTCTCAAAAGATGGCTGCCTACAACCAGGCCAGCACAGGGTTTAGTGAGGGATGATTAAATGACTGAATAAGCAGGCTGCATGGGGCAAGCAGGTCAGCAGGGGGTTAGTGAGGTATGACCAAAGGACTAAATAGCAGGCTGTGTGAAGCAACCAGGCTAGTGAGGGTGGATGTGAGGGGCAACCAAGCCAGCATGGGGAGAAGGGGCAGGTGAGGATGACAAGGCCAGCAGGGGGGAGCTGTTGGGGAAGACCACGCCAGCAGGGGGCAGTTAGGGGCCACAAGACTGGCAGAGGGGGACAGTTGGGATGACCAGGTTGGCAGGTGGGAGGGGCGGGCAGTAAGAGGCAACCAGGCCAGTGGGGGAGTGCAGTTAGGGTCAATCAGGCCAGCAGGGGGGCAATTGGGGGTTATTAGTTGGCAGGGAGCAGTGAGGGATGACTAGACCGGTAATGGTGGTGGGGAGGGGGAGAATTGGAGATAACCAGGTTGACAAGGTGGACAGTTGAGGGCAACTAGGCCAGCAGGAGGGGCACTGCGAGGTGACCAGGCTGGCAGTGGGGATCAGTTAGTGGTGACCAGGCAGGTAAGCATGTGAGTAATTAAGAGCCAGCAGTACAGGATTGTGAGAGGGATTCCTGGATTGGAGAGGGTGCAGAGTGGGCTGAGGGAACCTCCCCCGACCTGTACACACATTTCATGCACCAGGCCTCTACTTTTCAATATAAATTCAACATGTTGTCAAGTGACCTTTCCTTCCTGAGTCCTCTGGACCAGCACTAAATAAGATTCCTTTGTGTATAGAGTACCATTTTTCTAGGTTTTATTGCAAGTGTTACACTTTTTATTTAGCATGGACAAGTCAAGGCCCAATTATTTTCTAAAAAGGATAACTATACTGTTAAAGAGAGAGAGAGAGAGAGAGAGAGAGAGAGAGAGAGAGAGAGAGATGTCACCAATAACAAAAGAATTAAGAAATATAGAGTTTTAAAGTCCCAATGCACAAAGGTTTGTGCAAGAATGGGCCTTCATTCCATTGGCTGCTGGTACCACCTTTGCTCTGGCTAGAGCCACATTTCTGTCTTTGTTACAGCCTGGAGCTACCTTTCTGCCTTCCCATGCTTCCCAGAAGCCTGGAGCTGCTGGGACTGTGCAGAACAACTGCATCACGGCCCCAGCTGCTTTGTATCTGTGTATGCAAATTAATCGCCATCTTTGTTGGGTTAATTTGCATACTCACTCCTGATTGGCTGGTGAGCATCACAAAGGTAAGGTCAATTTGCATCTTTCTCTTTTATTAGTGTAGATACTGAATTTCAAAGAAAACATGTAGTAAATAAGATTCAAGTAACTATTAGAAAACATAATTCTAAAAACAACAAAAGGATTAACATTATTCCTTTATATTATGTTGGACTGGAGGATTAGGAGTGATTAGCTAATAAAAATTTGGTTTGAATTGCTTTCTGTTTTTATCAGTATGACTTGGTACAGTGGTATAATGTTTTAGGGAGGATTCAGAGACCTATCTCTTCATTCGTTATAGCAGCAGAAAATTTGTGTGAGCTCTGAATGATATACTGAGGATTATCCACAGGGATTTAGTTGGATTAGTAAATGACAACTTCCCAGGACTATGAAATATGCTGGAAATAATTTTCTAAGCAGTTCCTTGAATATGAAGTGGCTTTAATAATATAGTTTGATGAGTAAATGAATCAGAAAATTGAAGGTTAAATTTTCCTTACATTTCAGACATATTTTTTAGTGATGATAAGGTCAAAATATTTGGATTATAATTTGAGAACCATCAACTATTGAGGTAAAGACTATCTAGACCAAGTCATTGCCAGGCACTACAATATAATCATGAATTCCATTATTCAAATGCAATTCATGGGTCTAGGGCTCACATTTGAGAAAGGAAAACTGTGTTACACTTTTGTTCATACTGAGCAAATGTGTAGATCAGCAAGAATGCTGTGAGATTAATTGTAAAGTGTGCAAAAATACCATGTCTACTAAAAATCAAGTAATCAAATTATTTTAAGTAAGATCAAATTAATTTAGAGTTTTTATAGAATATTATGTACATTTTTATGAAATAAAATAGAGTTACAGGAAGCATACTTACAAATAATTAAATACTATATTATCTCTAAGATCTTGTACTGATAATTTAATGACCATTGTGATCATAAGTTGTTATAGTTTTCTATTTTTGTAATATATATATTTTAAATATATTTGTATTGGTGTCAGGGAGGTAGGGAGAGAGAGATAGAAACATCAATGGTGATAGAGAATCACCAATCACTGCCTTCTGCACACTCCACACTGGGGACTGAGCCTGCAACCAGGGCATGTGCCATGACTGGGAATCAAACCACGATCTCCTGGTTTATAGATGGATGCTCAATCACTGAGTCATGCTGACTGGGCTTAAGTATATTTTAGAATGAAATATTAGCATGTGTCTACAGCAAGTTATTGCCCTTGTAAATATCATCCATAATAGGTATCTTAGCTGTAAAAGTGTTGGCATCATCATATATACATAATATTTTTACATTATATTTTTTCATACACGCAAGCCTATCCTGTACTACTATGTTCCATGCACTATTTTAGGCACTGGGCATAAGATAGTAAATATGAGAGATAAGACCTGACTCTTCCACTTGAAACAACCAATGGTCTTCCACACGCAACCAAACAACACATATGAAATAATGGTTTACGTGAGGGTGATGAAAAAAACCACAAACAATATCCTCCTTCATACTTACTTATTGATTATTGATTTAGTTCTATATGGTAATATTGTGTTGATTTAGCCCATCAGCCAAATTAGATACTTCACATTCAATTTTGATAGTAATGCAGAAATATAGGTTTTTTTTGTTTGTTACATGAATCCACATACTTTCAAATAGCCCTTTGTGTGTAACAGTAATCACTTTACCATTTTTGTCTCATCTATGTTTTAGCAGAGTAAAAAATACAATTTAGAGGTTTTCACCTAAAATACAAGTTTATTAACTGGAAACCTTAACAGGTACTTGCCATCTAAACATAATCCATACTCTAATATCGGGTCCTGTCTTTACTCTGGCCCATTTGCCTTTATTTCTGAAACCAAATCCCTACTGAAGGTGCACCAAGGTGAACACTTCCTGGGTGAAAACACAAGATCATGAAAAGAAATCACATGCCCTACTGCTCATTTTTGCATATCTTAAGGTTTATTTGGCTCCCCAGAGATATTTGCTGCAGAAAAAAGATTAAAGAATGTTGTACATTTTACATGTAATGTTCAGGACAAAGTATTTTGAATTTTATTTTGTAAAGTATAAAACATTTATTCAGTTATTCTCTATTGGTAACTTATCAAGTTGACCTGATCAGACTTCTTTTTCCCCCATATTTTCATAGTAAAAATGAACAATTACGAATCTTGAGAGGTCTTATGAATTTTTAATCACTGATTATCATGGCACTAATAGTATATATAAAAGCCTAAGCAATTAGAACACCAGAACAACCAGAATGACTGGGATGATGGGTCACTGTGATGCACACTGATCACCAGGGGCAGACACTCAATGCAGGGGCTTCTCCCTGGTAATCAGTGTGCTCCCACAGCCAAACTCAGGCACCATCAACTCCCCTGGTCTCTCCCTCCCTATGGCTGGCCTACTTCTCATGGTCCCTGCCCGAGCCAGTAGGCCCCACCAACAACTGGCAGCTGGCAACCAGCAGGAAAGAAGGTCCCAACCAGCAGCCAAAAGGAAGGCCCCGAGCTGGCAGCCAGAAGGCCCCAATAGGCTCTGATCACCAACCAGACCTAGGGTTTCCACCCATGCACAATTTTATGCATCAGGCCTCTAGATAAAAATATAAACATGTTCTCTCAATCCTTTAGGTCTTTTAAATTCAAATACAAAAACCAGTTACACATACATTAGAATAAAATTTTTCACAAAATAAATTGACTATTAACACTTCATTAATACATTAAATATTAGAAAATTTCAATTTATTGACTGAACATTATAGTAAGTTTTCATTAAGATAGACAAAAGTAGTCTTTTAAATCACATAAACATTTAGATTAATTTACTTTCAAATCATAACATTTAAGCAGAGGAAGAGGAGAAGAGAGTGAATTATTGGTAGGTTTGCCAAAAAGTATTTGTTATAAATATAGAAACAAATAGTGGATAGAGTGTGGGCCTGCAGACTGAAAGGTCGCAAACTTGATTCTGGTAAAGAGCATGTACCTTGGTTTCAGGCACATCCCCAGTAGGGGGCGTGCAGGAGGCAGCTGATCGACGTTTCTCTCTTATCGATGTTTTCAGCTCTCTACCCCTCTCCCTTCCTCTCTATGGAAAATCAATAAAATATATTAAATAATAATAATAATAAGTTTGAGAAAAAAAACTAATATTTTATTTTGCATTAAAGATAACAATGCAGCCGAAACCGGTTTGGCTCAGTGGATAGAGCGTCAACCTGTGGACTGAGGGGTCCCGGGTTCGATTCCGGTTGGGAGCATATATCTTGGTTGCGGGCACATTCCCAGTGGGGGGCGTGCAGGAGGCAGCTGATAGATGATTCTCTCTCATCGATGTTTCTAACTCTCTATAACCTCTCCTTTCCTCTCTGTAAAAAATCAATAAAATATATTTTAAAAAATAAAATAAAATAACAATGCACACCAGAAAGTTTATTTATACATAGGAGTGAATAAAGGTTTCTAGGTGAACATACTGTAGTAATTATTAGAATTTCCTATGTAATTATTAACTATTATATCACTTTGGATGCTTTCAACTATAAATAACAGAAATTCTAGCCAAAAAATGTTTTTAAAATCATTAGCTCTCATTTCAGGAAGTCAAAAGAAAGACAGATGTCATAGATTGTTGATTCAGTAGCTTAATGATGTCATCCGTTTTTTCCATCCTTTTGCTCTGCTGTTCACATTCTGGCTCTATCCTAAGGCTTGTTACTCTTGGGATCATTAGGAAGCCTATCAGCAGCACGTGCTCCCCCACCCACAAACTAATGTCCTTACTAATGTCCAATGAAAGGAGTTTCTCTCTCACCAGGGAATGTGGTCCTTTCTCCAAGTATGAAGAACTAGGATTTCAGTAATGAGGAAATATGTTTGGTTGGCATGTGCTTGTTGATTTAAACAAATTATAAACTGAGGATAGAATCAGTTTCTCTGATATGGGCTGATCAACATCTGAACATCTGAACAAACTGAGATTTGATTAAGAAGGATAAAGTGGGAACTGACTCAAGCTAGGCAAACAACCATGCTTCCACAATTGTGGTTCTGTCCATGCTCTTAAGTATCTTCATCATCATAGCGTCAGCAGGAGAGCTCACATGTAATTGTTGCTAAACAGATGTTTCATTGTCCACGTGATGGGGAATTTGAAGTACCCATCTCTACCATAGATTAAAAAAATAATAATAATAAGGAAAATTTGGGTAGTGAAGAGTATTAAAACGCTGGCAAAAACTGACTTGTGACCTTGGATTTAATAATGACGATGGTGGGCACAATCAAAATGTGTATGAGAAGCAAAGCAAATAATGTGTTCAGTTTCATAGAGGTGCTGTGGACCATAAAACATAATCCATGAAATTACAAGTAATTTCAACATACTTCAAATCCTTTACTTACACTTGTCAAATACCATGAGGAAATTATAATCTCTAAAAATGCCTATTATGCTTCCCTTATTTCTCTCTGCTGTCCTCAGCCTTTATGCTACTCTTTTCTCTCCCATCAAACTGAATGAGAATTCTTCTCTTTCCACCAGCCTCTGGCCCTTTTAGTCTATTCTTTCCTATTCAGGCCTTTACACATGGAAATCCAATTACTGTTTATTTGGAAGATGGGAAGAGGTGCCTATACTTTCACATGATGTCAAACTGGTGGAAATTATGTAATTAGCATACACATACTCATGTTCTTATAATCACAGGTGTTTCTTACTTTCAGTTACACTCAAAGCTAGTGATGATGATAAGAGAGCAAGCAGGACAGGCCCTCTCACATTCAGCTGCTGAGAGGGTGAGACTGTTTGTAGGTTAAAGCCTTAAAGTTGTCCATACCTTTTCATCCCGTACTTTCATCTCTCCGAATCACATTTATAATGTGAAAAGAGCAGTCCACCTTTTTTTAATATATTTTATTGATTTTTTTACAGAGAGGAAGGGAGAGGGATAGAGAGTTGGAAACATCTATCAGCTGCCTCATGCCCCCCACTGGAGATGCACCTGCAACCAAGGTACATGCCCCTGACCGGAATCGAACCCGGGACACTCCAGTCCACAGGCTGATGCTCCATCATCCACTGAACCAAACCGGCCTCTGCAGTCCACCTTTTTCTTAATGGCATTTATAAGTGTAAATTATCTTAATAATCTAATTATATAATACAAAGCTAATTATTAAATATATCTTAGTACATTTGTAGAATAGAAAAGATTTGGCTATTAAAATGGTATTTACAACCACATTGTAATGATGGTTACAGTAAGGAGCAAAAATAAGCTGAGTTCTTAACAATAATATTGAGCTCATAATTCACCCAATTCTTAAGTCCTACTTGGACTTATTTTGTGAGCTAATAACATTTCCTATTTTGCAAATCAATTTGAATGGGAATTTGTTGATACGTTCAATCTAAAATATTTTAAATGATTAATGGACCTAATCCAATAGTGTATCAGAAAAATACACATTATGACCAGGAATTCAAGAAAAGTTCAGTATAATTCTCCCAATTAAAAAAGTAAGAAAGAAATGAACCTATGATCATTTCAATATGTATTTTTTTTAATTTTTATTAATTTCAGGGAGGAAGAGAGAGAGAGAGAGAGAGAGAGAGAGAGAAACATCAGTGATGAGAGAGAATCGCCAATCGAACGCCTCCTGCAAGCCCCACACTAGGGACCAAGCCCACAACTCTGGCATGTGGCCCTGATCGAAATCAAACCTGGGATTCTTCAGTCCGCAGGCTGATGCTCCATCCACTGAGCCAAACCAAATAGGGCACATGTAAAAATTTGTAAGTAATTATTCAAGGCCCATTCCTAAATAAAAAGAAAATTATTATAGTAAGTTACAAATATAGTAATTTTTAACATGATAAAAAATACAGCAAGTATTAGAAACATTTTCTAATATTTTAATAGTCTCCAACTTTCTAATCATTTTTAATTCTAATCTTTTGAATTTTGAAATAAAAGAAAAATATCTGCTTTCATTTTAAAAGATCAGTTCTAAAATTTTAAAGATTGAGATATAACTATCATTTTAATGGGATATAATTTTGAAATCAATCAAATGGGGGAAAACCAATATATATTAAGGATTCAAGCTATGTGTCTAGATAAAGACACAAAACAAATACAACAAAAAATCAGTGAAACAGTTCAGGAAATGCCACGCCCCACTCCCCACACTGCAGCACCCGAGGCTCCCTCCCGCCGCCGCCCTGGGAGTCCGGACCACCACAGCCACAGCAGGACTCATCAATGTACCTCCTGGTCTTTGGTCGTTACCGCATTAGGGCTTTACGCCAAGAGGCCTTTTATAATATAGATTCAATCATTCATTTCTTCATTAACGTAAGTATTTTTCAAGCATCTACTGTGCTTGGCCATGCTAATACAATTCAGAACAAGAATTCTGCTCACAGCAGATTATGTAAGGGCAGTTTCTAAGAGTAAGTAAGCAATAAAAATTAAATAATTATTGCAATGAGAGGGGGCGACGATTCCAGATCTGGTAAACCCTTCCTGGATGAGTTGATGAGTAATGGAAACCTGTGATCTGAACTTAGTGGACATCATCCAGGTGAAAGCATTTTCTTCGTGCTGGGGAGTAGCGGGGACAGAACCCATTGTCATCCGAGTATGGAAGGCAGAGTGAAGGTCGCATCTAGTCTCAGAGGTAAAAGGGGATATGACTTGTAAAAGGGGATGAGAGAGAAATTCTTCACTCTGCTGGATCTGAGTTTGATACGTCTGAATAAAATTCAAAGAGGAAAATAAAGACCAAATGCAAATGGCTGTGTACACGCCTATTGTACAGCTGAGGAGTCGGGGCTTTGGAAATGAGCGGAAGCCATGGAAAGTTTACACGCAGAGAGACTGTGACCCAGTTCTCATTGTAGGGCAGCCATCCTGGCTGCAGGAGGATGGGTCATCTTCAAGCAGGCAAGGAGGGGCTCAAAAGACCAGTGAATGGAACCAACAATAAAAATAATTGCACTTTTTTTCAGTTGGTATTTAAAAGCTGGATTATTTTCCTGCTTGGCCAGGCATCAACTTTTTAATGATCTTCCAACTGGTTTCCCACATTCATCTCCTCCAGCAACCCCTTAATTAACACCAAAGACAGTTATATTTAAAAAATAAAAAATAGGAGACTCGCCTTGGGTGAGGTCGCGAAGATGGGGACCCCGCTCGCTGGGCCGCTGGCAGGAAAGCCAGGGGCGAGTCAGGATGAACTGCGGCTGCGGGTGGAGGAGAAACAGCGTCTGAGCGCCACCAGGAAACGCACAGGATCCTGTTTGCGAAGTACAGCCTCTGGGGCAGCTGCGTGGTGCCCTGGGTAACAGCCCGCCTAAGAGCGAGCTCCCAAGGAGGACTCAGGCCCCTGGAGAGCAGCCCCGGAGGGGAGGGAGCAGTGGCCGAGCGGAAGGCGGCGCGGGCGCAGGGGAAGGCGCGGACTCCCACCGCCAGGAGGCCAAGGCCTCAGAACCGCGCGTCCACACCTTAAATACCACCTTCGAGATACCCATCAAGACCAAAAGTGCCACCGGTCTCTGTTTCCATAACTAGTTTTATTGGGCAGGGAGAGGTCAAAATTATGTTTTCATCTTCAGTGAATATTGTGCCCTGATGCTAGTGATCATGCCTAATGTGGTTATGAAGAACTTAAGGTACATGTATCAATTTTAGATGAGAGTATTAATTTCCAACTACACCCTACCATCCACCCTTCTCCTCTGTACCTGTTTGCTTAATTATTTCTCCCTGCAACACTATAAAGTCCACAAAGTAATCTTGCAGCATTTTCCTTGTAAAATAAATAATTATCTTTTGTCAAAGGAGTGCATAATTGCAGCAAAATAAGAATTCAAAACTGCTTACAATTGGCTTTTTACAATTGATAAATACAGAAAAGAATAATTGCCTAAAGGCAATGTATAACCTTATTTAAATGACTTATTATGCATTCTTTGAATATATGCAGCAAAAATAATCTTCCTCACTCAAAGCAGTATTCCCTGATGACAAATGAATTTGTTTAGGTTAAAAGCGGTATACATTTATAATTCCCTGTTTTATAACTTCATGTATCTTTCATCTACTCCCTTTTCAACTCATTGCTCTACTTTTTAATCCAACAGATCATTTTTCATCAATGTTAATTTTTAAAAATAAAATTCAGTGCAATTTTATTTGAAGAAAATAAAGAATCAAATCAAACAAACAGGGTGGATAAAAATACAGTAAAAGTATTATTCACACTCTCCCTCCTTCTAAATGTATCTGCCATTAATGTTGCACTGATATTGACATACAGAGGTAGACAATCAATCACATACCAAACTACTACCAAATAGTATTTAACATCCTGTAGACCCTTAGATCACATACTTCTCAATTAAACAAACTCCAGTTTTGACTATTTTTCTTTCACAACAGGTAATGATAATTCTCTGAGTGTTTTGAGAAGGCATTTTTTTTAATATTTGCAAGTAATCTGGAGGATTAGATTCTTCATATACTTTCAAGTCTTTCTGCTTTAAATGTTGTCAGATTACTGATCAAAATGATTAGGAAAGCAAGTGGGTGATGAGAGAGGCCTGTCTTCTTCCATTTGAATAAGAACACCATTAAATAGAAAAGGGGAATGCTAATAAAAGAGAGAAGAGACCATTGAGATTTAAAAATATTTGAGATCTACTGTGTATTTTGATATTATTAGCTGCCTGTCCTTCAGTAAAATGTAGACTCCAACCATTTTTAAGTTGTATTTAAAGCTTTGCAAATAGTGATGAATTGATAGATGCTTACTTGTATCAAGCTGTTGAAACGTCCAAAGTAAAAATTGCTCAGTGATGGGACTTAAGTAGAAAAGAAGGATCCAAGTGGTCTGACAGTTTGACATATGCAGAGAAAAAAAAAAAAAGCCAAACAAGTAAGGACTAGAAATAGAGGACAAAAGCAGCTGCCCAACAGGAAATGCCCTCTGTGGGGAGACATTGATATAAATAACATGTGAGCTTTCTAGCATTGAAAGATGGAAAATTGGCTCAGCCTGCTCAGTGTTTTCCAAACAAAAATCTGTGAATGAATACCTGCCTATCTCCATAGGATTCTACAGTACTGTGTGAGAGTGTTTTAAGAAATATACTAATTAAGGAGGAGAATCCAAGATGGTGGCATAGGTAAACACCTACACTGCTGCCTCACACAACAATTTCAAAACTACAACTAAAAGACAGAACAGACATCATCCAGAACCACAGAAAAGCTGGCTGAGTGGAAATTCTACAACTAGAAGGAAAGAGAGGGGCTCACAGAGACCCAGAGGAGGTACAAAAAACTGAGGTATGGAAATGCGCACAGAGAGAGCGGGTGATGGAGTACCTGGCTGGCTTTCTCTGGCGAGAGGGAGACGGAGACTCTCAATGGCATTGAACCCCTTATCCTATGACACTAAACCCCAGATCCAGCCGAAACTCATACAGGGGGAGTTTGGACTGTGAAAAGGGAGAAGTGCACGAAAATTTAGGGGAGTCACAAAAGATCAGAAGTCTGGTGGCGCACACGGCACTGCGCGCAGAGGACCGACTGCTGATTGTGCCGCTGGCTTTCACTAGTGGGCTGGAGACAGACCCTCCCAACCAAATCACTGCTAACTTCACTAAACCCTGGTTTCGGGCGAAACCCTTGGGACCCAGACTCATATGGTCCTGGAGTGCAAGGGAGCCAAAAGGGCAGCAGTCTAGAGGCACTTCTAGAGTGTGCACATGCACAGGGACTGATCCAGAGATTACCCAGTCACGTGAGACTCAGGGGCCGTGGAGGGTGGGGCCGACTGGAAGGCAAAGTGGTCCTTTAAGCCCTGAGACTCCACCCATCCCAAGCTCAACAGAGAGGCTTCTGCAGTTTTGCAAGTCTGGTATCATAAGGCTGAATCCAACACAGAAGTTCTCCCAGCATAGTGAAAATGCCGAGACAAGGGAAGGGATCACAAACAAAAGAAATGGAGGAAAACAAAAGACTGGATATAGAGTTCAAAACCACACTTATAAGGTTTTTCAAGAATATCCTAGAAATAAATGCTCATTTATTGCTATGTTGATTTATTGCTATGAAGGAGATATCTAGCTAGTTAGCAAGGAAATTCTAGAATAATTGTCAGAAAGAGAGAAGGAAACTATATTAAAAATTAATATTTTCTCCTTAAAATAGTACTATGTCTTCCAATAGTCTCTAAGATGAAATCCAAAATACTTTAGAATATCTTTGAAAGTCTTTCATTTTTAGGTACCTATATTCTGCTCAAACACCACACAACTATCATTGCCTCCAGCCATGTTTCATTATGACAATTCCTTATATATGCAATTCTGTTCTCAGTTTCCATTTTTAAATACTTTTATTGTACACTCAGCCTACATATTCCATCTTCCTGAATAACTTCTGTTCTTTCAGTTATCAACTCAAATGTCCCATCTCTGCATTTGAACTTGAATTCTATTTTCTGCTCCTCTTTACCTGTGAATAGCTCTTTCTCAGTATTTATATACTACATTAAAATACATAAAAATTGATTAAAATATAAAATCTTAAGTGCAGTGAATAGTTCTCTTTCAATTGTGTGCCCCATGATCCCAAGTACATATCACAATGCCTAGGATAGAGGATCTTAATACATTTTGACTAAAAGCATTACAAAGTGAGTGAATAAAAAAAGTACTTTTTCCATAATTCACAATTTGCCTGGAATCAGCCTTAGTAGGGAAAGGAAAGTCACTGGCTGAGATCATCACTCTGATTTTGCTAAATCCAGTTATCTTTGCAGTTACTCCAAATTCAAATTCAACTATTTACCTGGTATTCTATCTGTAGCTTCACTTCTGTTTCTGCTACATTCTTCCTCAGAAATAAGGCTTCCTAAGCTTTATGCACAAATCTTGGATCTGAAGGCATTATGAAATTGCCTATTCCAGTCTTCAAAGGCCTGAATAATCTATTTTGACAGATGAAATCTGTTTTGTTACTGATAGAAAACCCAGGTAGAAAAGAATAAAACCACTATTTTAATGAGATTAGAGAAAACTGTTCAGATTTATGATATGATAATAAATTGCAAATTAAAAGGAGTTTATGAAAATGGTTGTTAGAAAACAGAACTGGAGTAAAAGATTTGCTAATTGTTTTATGATTGACTTTTATCAAGGGTTTTCTTTTCACAGAGATTGTTATAATCAAAATAAATAAATGGGTCCCATTATTTGCACAGTAGGAAAAAAAAAGATAAATAATTGACTTAAATAATTGAAAGTTTTTGTCTTTTTTTTTCTTTCTATTTCTAGTCTCTAGTTTGGTAAATTGATTTTTTTTCTTTTTTAACATATTTATTAATTGTTAAAAGTATTAACATATGTCCCCCTTTTTCCCAAATGACCTCCTATCTCCTCCCTCACCACAGGCCTTCAACACCCTATTGTCTGTGTCCATGGGTTATGCATACATGCATACAAAGTCTTGGTTGATTACCTCCCACCCACCCACCTCTCCCATCTTCCCTCTAAGATTACGCACTCTGCTTCTTGCTGCCAGTTCTCTGGATTCACTCTGTCATCACTTTATTTTGTTACTTAGATTCCATATATGAGTGTGATCATGTGATACTTGTCTTTCTTTGACTGACTTATTTCACTTAGTGTGATATTCTCCAAGACCTACATGCTATCTCAAAGGGTAAAATATTCTTTTTTTACTGCTGCATAGTATTCCATGGTGAAATGTACCACAGCTTTTTTATCCACTCATCTACTGATGGGCACTTGAGCTGTTTCCAGAACTTAGCTACTGTAAAATGTACTGCTATGAACATAGAGATTTTAATGTATTTTCTGATTGGTGATTTGGGTTTTTTAAGATATATTTTTAGAAGTGGAATCATTGGGTCAAATGACAGTTCCACATTTAATCTTTTGAGGAAATTCCATAATGTTTTCCATATGGTTACACCAGTCCGCATTCCCACCAGCAGTGTACTAGGGTTTCTTTTTCTACGCATCCTCACTAGCACTTGTCATTTGTTGATTTGTTGATGGGTAGCTATTCTGACAGGTGTGAAATAATACATCATTGTTACTTTGATTTGCATCTTTCAGATGATTAGTAACTTTGAGCATTTTTTCATATATATCTCTTGGCCATCTATATGTCCTCTTTGGAGAAATTTTTATTTAAGTCCCTTGCCCATTTTTTAATTGGATTGTTTGCCTTCCTGTTGTTAAGTTGTATGAGTTCCTTACATATTTTGGATATTAACTCTTTATCAGATATACCATTGACAAATATGTTCTCCCAAACAGTGGGCTTCCTTTTTATTTTGTTGATGGCTTCTTTTGCTGTGCAGAAGCTTTTTATTTTGATGTAGTCCCATTTGTTTATTTTCTCCTTAGTTCCCTTTGCCTTATGAAATGTATCTGTAAACATATTGCTATGGGAGATGCCTAAGATTTTGTTGCCCTTGATTTCTTCTAGGATTTTTATGGTATCACAATATGCATTTAAGTATTTTATCCGTTTTTAGTTTATTCTTGTGTATGAAAGTTAAAGGTCTGGTTTCATTTTTTTGCATGTATCTGTCCAATTTACCCCACACCATTTTTTTAAGAGACTGCTTTGATTCCATTATATGCTATTGACTCCTTTGTCAAATAATAATTGAGCACAATGACTTGAGTCAATTTCTTGGTTCTCTGTTCTGTTCCATTGATCTACATGCCTGTTCTTGTGCCAGTACCAGGCTGTTTTAATTAGATTGGCTTTGTCGTATAACTGGTATTGTGATCCCTCCAACTTTCTTTTTCTTTATCAAAATTGCTGCAAGTATTTGTAGTCATTTTTATTCCATATAAATTTTGGAGTATTTGTTCTAGCTCAGTGAAATATGTGGTTGGTATTTTAATAGGGATTGCATTGATTCTGTAGATTGCCTTGGGTAGTATGGACTTTTTAATTATGTTGATTCACCAATCCATGAATACGGTATATTATTCCACTTGTTTATATCTTCTTCTATCTCTTTTTTCAATGTCCTGTAGTTTTCTCAGTACAAGTCTTTTGCCTCCTTGGGTAAGTTTATTTCTCAGTATCTTAATTTTTTTTTTTTTGTTACAGTGGTAAATGATTTTTTTTTTAGTTTCTCTTTCTAATTATTCATTATTGGTGTATAAAAATGTTACATATTTCTGAGAATTGATTTTGTGTCCCACTACATTGTCAAATTCATTTATTAAGTCTAGTAGTTTTTCAGTGGAGTCTTTAGGATTTTCTATGTATAATATCATGTCATCTGTGCATAATAATGATTTTACTTCCTCCTTTCCAATTTGGATGCCTTTTATTTCTTTTTGTCTGATTGCTGTGGCTAGGACTTCCAATACTATGTTGAATAAGAGTGGTGAAAGTGGACATCCCTGACTTGCTCCTGTTATTAGAGGAAATGGTTTTTGTTTTTTGCCAATTGAGTATGATGTTGGCTTTATTATGTTGAAATATGCTCCCTCTATTCCCACTATTTTTTTATCTTTCAATTTGTTTATATGATGTATCATGTTTATTGATTTGCAAATATTGTACCAGCCTTGTATCCAAGGAATAAATCCCACTTGGTCATGGTGTATTTCCTTTTTAATATATTTATAGATCTGATTTGCTAATATTTTGTTGAGAATTTTAGCAACTATGTTCATCAAGGATATTAGCTTGTAATTCTCCTTTTTGTAGTGTCTTTATCTGGTTTTGGAATTAGGATAATTGCTGGCCTCATAAAAATAATTTGGAAGTATTTCTTTCCCTTGGATTTTCTGAAATAGTTTGAGAAGTATAGGTGTTAGTTCTTCTTTTAATGTTTGGTAAAACTCTCTTCTGAAGCCATCCAGACCTAGCATTTTGTTTGCTGGAAGTTTTTTGATTAATGCTTCTATTTCATCAGTAGTTATTGGCCTATTCAGGTTTCTGATTTCTCCTGATTCATTTTTGAGAAACTCTATTTTTCTAGAAATTTTTCCATTTCATCCACTTGTAGTTTATTGGCATATAGTTGTTCATATTAATTTCTTACAAACCTTTGTATTTCTGTGGTGGTAATGCTTATATCCCAACTTCATTTCTGATTTTATTAATTTGGGTCCTCTCTCTTTGTTTCTTGATGAATCTGGCAAAAAGTTTATCAATTTTATTGATCCTTTCAAAGAACCAGCTCTTGATTTCATTGTTTTTTGTTTGTTTGTTTAGTCTTTATGTTATATATTTTTGCTCTAATCTATTATTTCCTTCCTTTTGATTACTCTTGGCTTTTCTTGTTGTTTCTTTCTAAAAGTTTTTTAAATTGTAGGGCTCAAGAGTTTATTATTGATTTTTCTTCCTTTTTTTTTTTTTTTTTGAGATATCCATGTAGTGCTATGAACTTCCCTCTCAGGATTACTTTTGTTGTGTCCCAGAGATTTGGGGTTGTAGTGTGTTCATTTTCATTTGTTTCTAAGAATTTGTTTTCTTTTTTTCTTGATCTCATTGGTAACCCATTCATCTTACCTAATAATAGACAAACATGTAAATTGGTCATACCTCCATTATACCCATGGCCAATCAGAGTGAATATGTAAATTAACCCATAAAGATGGCAGTTAATTTGAATACATAGACACCCAGTGCCTGGGTCCCAGGAACATCCTGGTATCCAGGTAACTGGAGGTAGACCTCATGTGGGCCCTGAGGAGGGCCTAAGCCAGAGGCCTGGGGAGGGCCTAAGCCAGGGGCCACCTGGGCAGGGCTAAGCCTGCCATCAAAGTCAAGGCATTAGGGGTGTTGCTGGCAATCAGAAGGAGCTGGGAGTCCCCTGCCCAGGCCTAAAGTGTCTGCCAGAGGCTTTAGGCATGGTCAGGGGTGGAGCTGGTGATCAGAGGCTATTGGCAATCAGTGTGAACTACAGAAGAAACACCTTTTCTGACTACTCATTGGCTAATTTTCTATATGCCACTGGTAATATTCTTAGTAACTTCCTATATAATAAAAGAATAATATGCAAATTGACCATACCTCCTCCACACCCACAAGTCATGCCCACCAGCCCTGCCCACCAGCCAATCAAGGGGAATAAGCATATTAACCCAACCAAGATAGTGACGGCCACAGAGAGAACAGGAGGGAGGCCTGGGCGATGGAGGAAGCCAAGCTTTCCCAGGCCTCTGCTTTAGACAACAAAATTTCAATGGCTGCCTCTACAGAAAGAGGCTTAGGTTGCCCCTGGCCATGGAGGAAAACAAGCTTTCCTCATACCCTGGCCATCCCAGGCCTCCATTTAAGGCAACAAAGTTTCAATGGCTGTGTGAGCAGAAGGCTGGGCTCTGCTCCAGGCTACAAAGTTTCAATTGTAGAAGATAAATGAATCCCAGATACTAGAGCCTCCACTTGAGTCTCTAGGGGGCATGGCTGGCCAGCAAACCACCACAGGCCCCCCACCCAGGCCACCGCATGCCCCAAGGGAACACCCATCCTGATCCAGGACACTCTTCAAGGCAAAACAACTGGCCCTTTCCTGTACACCAGGTTTCTATCCTATCTAATAAAAGAGTAATATGCAGATTGACCAACACTCCACACACAAGATGACTGTCCCTTTGTGGTCACAAGACCCTGCCCCCATGCAGACACAAGATGGCCACCACAAGATGGCCAGCAGGCGAGGGTAGTTGGGAGGGACCAGGTCTGCAAGGGAGGGCAGTTGGGGTGATCAATCCTGAAGGGGAGGGCAGTTAGGAGTGACCATGTTGGCAGGGAAGAAGTTAGGCATCAATCAGGCTGGCAGGGAAGTGGTTAGGGGGTGATCAGGCTGGCAGGCAGGTGAGCAGTTAGGGGCAATCAGGAAGGCAGGCAGGTGAGCAGTTGTGCCAGCAATCCTGGATTGTGAGAGGGATGTCTAACTCCCTGTTGGACATCCCTCAAGGGGTCCCAGATTGGAGAGGGAGCAGGCTGGGCTGAAGTACACCCCCGCCCCTTTGCACAAATTTCATGCATGGGGCCTCCAGTGGGTAATAAGAATCCAAAAAGGTGATCTAAGGTTTTTCCACCACACTCCTGGAGAAAAAGGCAAAGGTCTACTGCTGGAGGGCCAAGAAATGTTATATCCTTCCCTAGCCAGTTTGGTTCAGTGGATAATGCCTTAGCCTGCCGACCACAGTGTTTGGTTCAATTCTGATCAAGGGAATGTACCTAGGTTGCAGGATCCTCCCTGGTGGGGCCCAGGTCAGGGCTCATGCAGGAGGCAACCAAAGTGTTCCTCTCACTATGATGTTTTGCTCTGTCTTTCCCTTTCTCTTCCACATTCTCTAAAGGTCAATAGAAACATATCCTTAAGTGAGGATTAAAAAAGAAGAAGAAG
Source organism: Lasiurus cinereus (assembly GCA_011751065.1). Lineage (NCBI taxonomy): Eukaryota > Metazoa > Chordata > Mammalia > Chiroptera > Vespertilionidae > Lasiurus > Lasiurus cinereus. The sequence continues at coordinate 43,164,749 of JAAGEH010000286.1, read as the reverse complement.
AAGAAAGAAAGAAATGTAATATCCTATGAAAAACACATCTTGAAAATGCCTAAAGTAAGTTATCATTTTTCATGGTGAAGGTACTGGAGTCCATGTTGATGAAAACACCTTGGTGGCTGTGGTGATTGGCAATGGCTATAGCAATGGGGTGATGGGGCTGGTGCCTTCCCCTGATCAGTCCCATTGCCTCTCACAAAGGGAGGCCAGATTGTGGCGTAGGCCCGCTCTCTGGGAGAGCGGGTCTAAGCCATTAGTAGGACATCCCCTGAGGGTTCCCAGTATGTGAGAGGGGGTAGGTTGGGCTGAAGGACCCCCCCTTCCCAGTGCACGAATTTCATGTACTGGACCCCTAGATGTTTAATAACATTCTATTAAGTATCCAAGTTTTTAATATATTTCTAATTTCATTTCACTATGATCTGAGAAGATGCTTGATATGATTTCAATCTTCTTGAACTTGTAGGAACTTGTTTTGTGTCTTAACATGTGATCTATCTTTGTGAATGATCCAAGTGCACTTGAGAAAAATGTATATTCTTCTCCATTGGGGTGAAATATTCTATAATTGTCAATTAAATCCACCTGATCCAGTATGTCCTTTAGAGTCACTGTTACCTTGTTAAGTTTTTGTCTGGAATATCTATTTAGTAAAGTCAGTGGGATGTTAAAGTCCTGTACTATGACTGTATTATTACTGATCTCTCCATTAAAGTCCTTTAGAAATTTTTAAAAATGTATTTAGTAGTTCCTATATTGGGTGTATATATGTTTACTAGAGTTATATACTCCTGTTGGATCAATCCCTTTAGCATTATATCTCTTGTAATGGCCTTCATTTTGAAGTCTATTTTGTTTGATATGAGTATTGCTACTCCAGTTTTTTTTTTCTTTTCTATTTGCATAGAAAAATATTCCATCCTTTCATTCTCATCCTATGTGTATCTTTTGTCCTGAGATGGGTCTCTTGTAGACAGCATATAGCTGGGTAATGTTTTTGCATCCATTCAACTACTCTATGCCATTTGTTGAAGCATTTAATCCATTTACTAGTACATTTAGGGTTATTATTGATAGATACTTATTTATTGTCATTTTAATTTTGTATGCCTAGGTTTCTGTCTGTTTCTTATTATTATAGCAGTCCCTTTAGCATTTCTTGTAATGCTGGCTTGGTGGTGATATACCCATTAAAACTTATTTTGTCTGAGAAACTTTTTATTTGATAATCTATTTTGAATGATAGCCTTGCTAGATATTGTATTTTTATTTGATAATCTATTTTGAATGATAGCCTTGCTAGATATAGTAATTTTCGTTTCAAATCCTTGCTTTCCATTACCTTGAGTACTCCATGCCCCTTTTTTTCTGGCCTATAGAGTTTCTAATGAGGAATAAGGTGTCAGCCTATGGGAGCTCCTTTGTAGGTAATAGTTTGCTTTTCTCTTGCTGCCTTTATGATTATCACTTTGTCTTTAATTTTTGGCATTTTAATTATGATGTGTCTGGGCATGCTCCTGTTTGGGTTCTTCTTGCTTGGGATTCTCTGTGCCTTCTGAACTTGTGCGAATCTTTTTTATTTTTTACTAAATTAGGGAAGTTTTCTGCCATTATTTCTTCAAACATGTCCTCTATTCCTTTCTCCTTTTTTGCCTCTTCTGGCACACATGTTCTTCTAATATTGTTACATTTCATATTTTCCCAATGCTCCCTTAAGTTGTCCTCTTGTTTCTTAATTTTTTTTTCTTTTTGATTCTCTGATTGAGTGATTTTTCAACCCTGTGTTGTAATTCACTGATTCGATCCCCACCTTCTCCTAATCTGCTATATATTCTTTCCCATATGTTTATTTTATTTGTGTTCTGTCATTCTTTATTTCTGACTGTTCTTTTTTTCATAGATACTACACTTTTTTATTGTTATTCATTTCAGAGTAGAAGGGAGAGGGAGAGAGAGAGAAAGAAAGAAACATCAATGATGCCAGAGAATACTTGATTGGCTGCCTGCTGTACTCACCTCACTGGAGATCAAGCTCACAACTCAGGCATGTGCCCTTTTCTGGAATCAAACTCAGGATCCTTCAGTCTGCAGGTTGACACTTTATCCACTGAAACAAATTGGGAGGGGCATTACTATACCTTTTTTTACACTGTTGAACATCTCTACCATAACTACTCTGAACTGTTTCAGGTAAGTTTCTTATCTGTCCTTCATTTATGTCTTCTTCTGGATAATTTTTTTGTTTTTTTTTTTTCATTTTGGAGTTGTTTCTTTGTCTCCTCATTTTGGCTGTCGATTTGGATTTGTGACTATGTATGAGGTAGGTCCTCTATGCCTCTCAATCTCTAGGTGTAGGACAGTGTCAAATGCTATTTCTGACTAATTAGTTAAGGCAAAGACCCAAAGTCTCCAGAGACCACCTTTGCCTACAGACTTACAGGATTCCAATTTGAATGGCCCCAGGCAATTATTCTCAGGTGTAATGAAAGCTTTTTTCAATAGGGTGGGGCAATTGCTTTCACCTGGAGTCTAATAGTTATTTTTCATCTCTTCAGTGTCCTTAGGGCAAGGTGAGGGAATGACTTATTCCAGAAAATGGGGTGTCTTCCTTCTGAGCTTTATTCCCCAAGTCTCCAGTTCTGGCTTCTGCTCACACAGCTCCAGTCCACTCTGCCTTCCCCTCTGCCAGAGTACAAGGTGGGTGGCTCCACAGGTTATTTTGTCATCAGCCCTTTAAGAGGGTGCCTGAATTTTCAACTGTCACTCCCTAGCAGACAGCAACCCCACTGCTTTTCACAGCTAGATGTTATATGTACCTTCCTCAATTCTGCTGCTCTCTGCTGGATTAAATCCCAGAGTTCTCAGTGGCATTGTTTGAGTTCTTCTTGCTTGGGGTTTCCTGAGCCTCTTGAACTTGTATGATGCTTTTCTTTACTCAGTTAAGGAATTTTTCTGCCATTATTTCTTCAAATATATTCTCTATCACTTTCCCCTTTTCTGCCTCTTCTGGCATGCCTGTATTCTAATGTTACATTTCACATTGTCCCATAGCTCCTTTAAGCTGCCCTCCTTTTTTTTATTAGTGCAATCCCCCACACCTAAGATATCTCTTCAGAACTTCAATTGTTGTTTGTGGGCACCTGGCCAACTCTTTTGCACCTCCACCCTCTTACCAGTCTCTATACATCTCCACTTTTGGTCCTTGGGTATCAGGGTTATCTCTTGTGAGTCTTTCATTGATTATTCAGGAAGTTTTTCTGTATTTTCATTGTAATTCCAGTTTGTCCCTGGGACCATGTCCCTGTAGCACCACTTACTCTGCTGCCATTTTTAATCTTCTTAAATAATTGAAAGTTTAAGATGAGATTAAGTAATACCGTTTACAATATTTTCTTAATGAGATTTTTTCTTCAGTTCAGGGCCCAAAGAGATAAATGTGATATTTCCAGCCAAATACAGGAATACATCCCAAACTTTTCTCAAATTTACCTTTCTTTTTATCTATTCCTAACTCACCAAATTTTTCTTTCTTTAAAATGTCATATGAAAACCATTAATCCTTTTGTTAATATACTTCAGCATTTTTTTATTTTAGTGAATAATGAATTAGAAATAACAGCACATTTAAAAGCTCAATATAAGTTCTATAGTTAAAAGGCTTCAAAAAGAGTAAAAATATTTTCATTTTGATTGCAAAAAATTTGCTACAATTTCACAGCTTTATATGGGCAGGATCTTTGACCACATGTGGGCAGTCATCTTGTGTGTTGGAATGATGGTCAATATGCTCTTTTATTAGATAGGATAGAGGCCTGGTGCATGGGTGGGGGCCAGCTGCTTTGCCCTGAAGGGTGTCCTGGATCAGGGTGGGTGTTCCCTTGGGATGTGGGGTGGCCTGGGCGAGGACCCTGTGGTGGTTTCACAGGCTGGCCACACCCCCTGGCCACCCAAGTGTAGGCCCTGGCATCTAGGATTTATTTATCTCCTACAATTGAAACTTTGTAGCCTGGAGTGGAGCCAAGCCTTCTGCTTGCACAGCCATTGAAACCTTGTTGCCTTAAGCAAAGGCCTGGCCAGCCAGGGTGTGGAGAAAGCTTGGCTTCCTCCATTGCCAAGGGCAACTCCAGCTTCTCTCCTGCTACTTCATACTGTGGCCATAGCCATCTTGGTTGGGTTAATTTACATACTTGTCTGATTGGCTGCTGGGCATGGTTGATGGTCATAGCTTGTGGATGTAGTGGAGGTATGGTCAATTTGCATATTACTCTTTTATTATATAGGATGGCATTTGTCTTCCTCTGACATTTTTCTTTCAGCACAATACCCTCTCAACCCATTCATGCCATTTCAGATGACAGAATTTCATTCTTTTACTTTTTTAATGGCCGAGTCATATTCCATTCAGTATATAACCAGTGTTTTCAACCCTGCATGTAGTAGATGGTTTGTTTTTTGGGAGTTTTGTTCTTTCATTTGGCATATGTTTATTTATTTGTCTCCTTAATTTGGCTGCCTTCTTGTGTTTGTTTGTATGTATTAGGTAGAGCTACTATGTCTCCGAGCTTGAAAGAGTGGCCATGTGTAGTAGATGTCCTGTAGGGTCCATTGGCACAGCCTCTCCAGTCAATCAAGGTGGGCACTCCTGATGTGCCCTCCATTTGGGCTGTGTACAACCCCCTCCTGTAATTAAACTTTGATTGCTGTTGGAACATCAACATGAAATTTACCCCTAGGTCTATTAGCTGAGAGGACTGGCTGCAACCACCTGCAACCAGCATGGAGGATCAGTTGTGCAGGAGCTGACGCCATGGAGGAGGATTTACTTAACTGGGCTCTGGTGTCCACTGAGTTTTATCCCTGAGTGTGTCTCTTGTAGAGGTGGTTGGGTGGTGCTTCAACATGATCTGAAGCTGTACATGAGGTACATTGGCTCTGGAGCCTTCCAGGTCAAGGCCAAAGTTAGTCATTACTTGTGCCCTTCCTGGGGCCACTTGTCATGAACTACAGAACAATCTTCAGATGGTTGCTACTTGTGCTGGGTTTGGGGCCACATGGCAAGAGGTCCAGGACACACAGAGACCAGATGCTACCTGATTGAGAGATTTTAGGAAAGTTTGCAGCATGAGCCAAGACAGGCTGTTTATATGGAAAAGCCACTGGAAACACCTTGGATGGGTCTTTAAGTTGGGTATGACTGGATATCAAGGTTTCTCTAGGGCAAGCTGAACAGTGCTAGTAAGGTTAATGGAGAATTAAATATGGCACCTGCCTGCCTGGCTTTGTGAGGAGAGAGCTCAGAAAAGGAACAATGGACTCTGCCAGCACTTCTGTCTGAGAGAAAGCTGTCCCTTTCTTTGTCCCCCTAATGTCAAACAATTCAATTCCTCTCTTATGTCCCTGGAGTTTTTTGAGCTGGTGCCCTAGCAATGGAGCTCAAAGTGAGTGAGTCCAAGTTAGTCCATGTGTGGGCACTTTAATAGGAATGCTTGGGAATCCAGAATCCCTCAGCCATAATTTCCATGTACTGTATATTTTACATTCAGAAATCACGGGGATTTTCTCATTGGTGCTTGAACCCTGGGCTGGGGATCTGGTGTAGGGCTGGGACCCCTTGCTTCTCAGGGGGGACCTCCACACCTGAGATATCCCTCACAATTTTTAACTGCCATGTATGGGTACAAGTCCAGCTTGTTCCAGGTCTCTGCCCCTCTTATCAGCCTCATTGTGGCATCTTCTTCAAATCCTTCCTTATAGGACTTCTGTTCGGCTAGCTTTCGGATATTCTGAATATGGTGGTTGTTCTGTAGTTTAGTTGCAACTTTAATGTGGTTGTGGGAAGATTTGAGTACTGCTGAAACACCAGTTTCTTATTTTCATATCTCATTTAGCTCAATAATTTATAGTAAATGGTAAGTTGTAAGTGCACTTTCTGAAAATATTTATAGAGAATAAACCTTTTGAATGCACACACTAGTCTTGATTCTAAAATGTTTTCTGTCTGTGATCACATCTGATAATTTTACCTTATTTGGGGCCTTAGACAACTTCTCTCATATGGAGAAATGTTAGAATGACTAGTACTTCTTATATCTTAAAAACAAGAATATAATCTTGTGCATTTCTTTTTCTCACAGAGTTCAGCATTAATATTTTGGTTAGCAATATAATATATATCCTATATGTAAAATAGGAAAAGCTGAATGAAACTAATTTGATGATTAAAGGGAAAACAGCAAATTAATAGTTGTCCCTATTGTCTCATTAAAAAAGAAAAGGTCTGACCAATGTTCAGTGGGCTGAGCTGTTGTCCCATGCATCAAGAGCTTGCTGGTTCAATTCCCAGTTAGGGTACATGCTCCTATTCTAGGCTGGATAACCCATCGAGAATGTGCAGGAGGCAGCCAACTGTTGTTTCTCTCTTATCAGTGTTTCTATTCCTCTCTCCCCATTTCCCTCTCTAAAAAAATCATAAAAAACATATAAACAAACAAACAAATAAATGCAAAATGGTACAGGACAATATAGTAGACATGAGGAATATTTACCCAGGATAGATTTTTCTAAGTGCCCTATACTTTACACTGGCTAATCAATTTCACTAATCTTCATTATAAGTACACATTTAAGCCTCCTTGATAATGTAAATTCTTTAAACAGATACTAAAAATATTTCTGGTTTTTATTATGCTATAAAACTCTTTGTTGTTCCAACTGAGCTGTTATCCAAAAGGAAAAACAAGAATCAGTTACTAAATACTATAGAAAAAAACACACAGCAATTTTGTTCCTTTTTATTTCTTATTTTCTCATTTATTTATCAAGTACTGTAAATGAAACCAGTGAAAACTTATTTCAGATGTTTCTCTGACAGTGTGTCCTTAAAAGCCAAAGACTTGGGCATAAACTGCTGAATTAGAAAAAAGTTTCCAGAAATGCCTGGTCATGTGGGGTGACTAGTTGTTCTTGCTTTTCTCATTAAAACTTTCAAGGTGAATGAATATATGCTCCTAAAATATCACCATTTTAAATCCTGCTTGTCTAAAACATTTCACAGTCAGTCCATTGATATCATCTTAATACAGCTGGAACTTTTCCCATATGAGTTTAATGACTTTTTCCTTTAATACTCGACCTCCTTTAGTTCCGCCTTTCTAGACAGCACAGCATACTGAGTGTTGATTTATACCAGGATACAGGCTGTTGTTGCCTTTTCTTTGTCCTGATTTTATGAAGGTCACAGTGAACAACAACTTCTCTTATGTTCTTATGCAATAGTACAGAAGCCAGGGCTTCTCTCAGTTGAGTTTATTATTTGGAGATTTGACTCCTGACTTCTTTAGCTGCCTGATTTATTTTTGCTTTCCTTTAAAATAAATGTTCTATGGGTTCCTACATATTTCACTATATTTTCATCAAGTTTTTAAGTTTTACTTACTTTTTTACATTGCTTCTTCCATGACATTAAGATAAATATAAGTTCTACTGGGTTTCTTTATCATATTAAATAAATATTGTCTTAATGTTAAAACACAAATTTAGTTCTTCTTCCATCAAGTTTCTTCATCTTTCTCTTTATGAACCATGAACGTTCAAAATTGGAAGTAAATTAAGTATCATCAACCTTAGGCTCCATTTATTGCTTGAACATCTGGAATTCTGCTCAAACATGCCCTGTAATGCAGAACTCATTTCCTCGCTAAGCAACACATTCCATTTCCCAAAGGCTCTTATTATTAAAAAGTCTATTTTCCTATCAAAACAAAAACTGTTACTTTAATTTACTGTTTTTGGTACCTTTCAAATAATATAGAACTTTTTGCATTCTCTTCTCAGGATACCCCTGGAAGATAGTTTTTATAATTTTTTCCTCTAATTGCTCCAATACTTACTTCCACCACAAAATTATCAAGCAACCTTCTTAGTATTAAAACATTGTCTTCTTAATTTGCTCTAGATTGTCAGTCTTCCTAACACACAAAATTAATAAGTTATACAATTATATGTAGAGTAGAACAGAATTCTATCATTTCTTGTGTGCTAAGTAGCATATTGCTATTAGTATAAACTAGGCTTAGACTTACCTTTTTTTAGGAAGCCATATCATGTTGTAATTTCTAGCCAATTAAAATAATTAAAGCCAAATTACAGAACTCCTATCTTATGGAATATAAGTAGGGTTCTGTACCAAAACTAGAATGATACATCTATTTTAATTACATTTCACCTTGTTAGGTTTGACCTAATCTTTCCCAGAGACCTACATCAAAGTATCCAATTAATGTACAGTGGGAACTTTGGTTAGATATGACTTAAGTCGTGGTGCTAACTAAGAAAGGAAATAATAAATCAATAAAAAGAGGAAGGAAAAACTCTTCTGTAGCCTTTAAACTACAAAATATATGCTCTTTTGCATATGGTAGAAAACAGTTAAATGTCATATAAGACACTACAGTTTAATTAACTTTGTGCTAATTATTATATAAATAAAACTATTGAAATTTAAATTTCGGTCCTCATAATAAAGTTATTTATGAGTCAGAAGTGCAATTATTAAATACCAGAGGCCCGGTACATGAAATTCAAGCACTGGTGAGGGCTCCCTCAGCCTAGCCCTCTCACATACTGGGAGCCCTCAGGGGATGTCCTACTGATGGCTTAGGCCCACTCCCTATTGGGAGTGGACCTAAACTGTAGTCTGGCCTCCCTTTGTGGGAGGTGACTGGGCTGATCTGGGGAACGTGCCAGCCCCATCACCCTGCTGCTGTAGCCACTGCCACTCATGGCAGCTGCTAAGGTATTTTCATGAATATGGACTCCAGTCCCTTTGCCATGAAAAAATGGCAACTTTCTTTAAGCATTTTCAAGATGTGTCTTTTATAGGATATGACATTTCTTTCTTTATTTTTCTTTTTATCCATCTGAGAATATGTTTTCATTGATTTTTTTCCCCTTCCTTCTGACCTTAGACTTGGAAAGGGGGCCCATATGCCTCTCTGATGGCTGGCTAGGAATGACCTGGGTGCTGAGGAGGTTCCCGAATCCAGGTATGTATGCAAAAGTAACCTCTATCTTTGTTGGGTTAATTTGCATACTCACTCTGATTGGCTATGGGTGTAATAGAGGTATGTTCAATTTACATGTTTCTCCATTATTAGGTAAGACTAGAGGCCCGGTGCATGAATTCATGCATGGGTGCGGTCCCTTGGGATGGCCTTCAGGGATAAGGCCCCAGCTCATGCCCCCAGCCTTGTGGCCCCACCTGGCACCCTGCTGTGGCCTGGCACCATCCCCTCAACTGCTCCATCATCACACCTGCAGGATGATCAGTTGGGGCTGAAGCCCCCACCAGCTCCCTCAGTCCTGGGAGCTGGGTAGCAGCCCCGCCCCCCAACCACTGCAGCTGGTCTGTGGGGAAATCTGTGGGGTGATCAGGCATCTGACTTTGTCTGGTGTGGCATGCTCACGTGCTCCACCATCCCACCATGGTTCTGCTCTTGTCAGGGCCCATCGGGGCGGGCAGTGCCTCCATTGCTGCCTGCCATGTTCCATACTGCCCCCAAGTGGTCAAACTTCTGAGGGGACAGTTTCCATCTTAGGCTTTTATTATATAGGATAAAATAAAAATATTTAATCATGCAGTTTGTTATTTCTGTGTGTTGACTAACCCAGGGAAGACAGATTACACATTTCATGTAGCATTTACATAACATTGCCCATATGCAAACTTGGCTCTTTCTGTACTCTTAAGAAAATTAACATAAAAATAGTTTTACAATGTGTTTGTAAATAATTAAAGGAATTTAAATTTTCTATTTTCATTTGAATTAAGATAAGGTGGCTATGAGTCCAATTATTTTACTGAGAGTAAACAATAGAAAATTTTATTTGAAAACAATTTATTGAGCACCTACCAAATAATTTCCCAGACACTGTTCTAATCCCTAGAAAAATAGAATAGTCAGTAACTTTTCAGAGTGAAGAAACAAACAAATTAAATAGTTAATGGTGTTCAAAGTTGGGGAAGGGGAAGCAGGGAATGTGGAAAAAGAAAGCCAGGTAGACAGGAAATTCAATTTTTTAAATAAGGCCATGTAGCCAGGGTAAAAACATTCACATATTATTTTAAAGAGATGAAGGAGAAAATCAAGCTAATATCTGGGAAAATAGCATTCCAAGCAGAAGGAGCAGCCAATGCAAAAATTCTAACATTCCTGGGGTTTTCAGAGAACTGCAAGAATGCAATTGTGTGCTGAACATGATCAAATGGCAAATGATAAGATATCAGAGACATATAGTGCCCCCAATCATCGGGCTTTGTAGGCCTTTGAAAGGATTTTGGCTTTCATTCTGAGCAAGGTGAGGAAGCACTGAAGGGTTTTGGTAGAGGTGTCATATAATTTGACTTACATTTTAAGATTACTAAGGGTGCTCTACTAAGTTTAGATTGTAGGAGGATAGCATGAGAATGGAATCTGTGAGAAAAATGAGAATAAGATTGCAAATATATATATAAACAATAGCGGTGTCTTAAAACAGGGAGGTAGTAATAGAGCTGCTGAAGAGGCATCAGAAAATATTTGAAAGGTAGAACATATATTAATACAAGTTACATTGGAAAGTTTTGGAGAAAGAGAATAAAAGCCATGTAGGTTTTCATTCTCTAAATCTTATCTTCAAGTTAAGTTAAAATAATCAATATATGGGATAGAACAAACTCAAAAAGAATTAAAGTCAGGAATTTGGCTGTATTTTTCATATCAGTAAAGCAATCATTGATTAAGAATAAAGTTTATCTCTGCTCTTGTCCTATGCATTATCCTATCTAATAAAAGAGTAATATGCAAATTGACTGTACCTCCATTACACTCACAATACAAGCCTACCAGCCACACCCACCATCCAATCAGAGCAAGTATGCAAATTAACCAACCAAGATGGCTATGGCCACAGAGAGCACAGGAGAGAGGCCTGGGTTGCCCCTAGCAATGGAGGAAGCCAAGCTTTCCACAAAGCCTGACCAGAGGAGATTAAGGTTACAGAGTTTCAACGGCTTTGTGAGCAGAAGGCTTGGCTCCACTCCAGGCTACAAAGTTTCAATTGTAGAAGATAAATAAATCCCAGATACCGGGGACTCTGCTTGGATAGCCGAGAGGCGTGTAGCTGGCCTGCAAACCACCATAGGCCCCTCGCCCAGGCCACCCCACGCCCCAAGGGAACACCCACCCTGATCCAGGACGTTCTTCAGGCCAAACCAGCTGGCCCCCTCCTGTGAAGCAGGCCTCTATCTTATCTAATAAAAGAGTAATATGCAGATTGACCATCACTCTAATACATAAGATGACTGCCCCCATGTGGTCAAAAGATCCTGCCCCTATGTAGACACAAGATGGCCACCACAAGATGGGGGTGATCAAGCCTGAAGGGGAGGGCAATTAAGGATGACCAAGCTGGCAGAGGAGGGAAGTTGGGGTGATTGGGCCTGCATGGAAGCGCAGATAGGGGTGACCAGGCCCACAAGGGAGGGCAGTTAGGGGAAAAAAGGCTGTCAGGGGAGCAGTTAGGTATCAATCAGGCTGGCAGGGAAGTGGTTAGGGGGTGATCAGGCTGGCAGACAGAAGCAGTTAGGGGCAATCAGGAAGGCAGGAAGGCCAGCACTTGGGAGCCAGCAATCCTGGATTGTGAGAGGGATGTCTGACTGCCTGTTTAGGCCAGTCAGACATCCCTCAAGGGGTCCCAGATTGGAGAGAGAGCAGGCTGGGCTGAAGGACATCCCCCTCCTTGCACAAATTTTGTGTGCCAGGCCTCTAGTTTATTTATAACATACTAATTATTGCCTTGATATTATAATTATGTGATAGGCTAAACTAAACTAACCCAAAAATCTCAGGTAACATAAAAAAAGATAAAAGGGGGATGTCCTTCAGCTCAGCCTGCTCTTTCTCCAATCTGGGACCCCTTGAGGGATGTCTGACTGGCCTAAACAGGCAGTCAGACATCCCTCTCACAATCCAAGTGCTGGCTCCCAAGTGCTGGCCTTCCTGCCTTCCTGATTGCCCCTCACTGCTTCTGTCTGCCAGCCTGATCACTCCATAACTATTCCCCTGCCAAAAAAAGATAAAACAATTTCATAGTTATTAAATTGAATATACGAGTCTTAAATATGAAATTTTATAGTCTTGTCCTTCTAGGGGATCAATAAGGCACAATAAACAAACCCTACTCTTGCTCTCTTTTCTTGTTTTTACTATATAAGATATGTCTGTTTATTCAAATAAGTAAATATTTACCATTGCTTGTTGTTGGCATGTTGACTGACATGATAAGCTTTATTTAAGTCTAAATAAATTATAAACAACAAAATCAAGTTTTGCTTTCCTAGAAGTTATAAGCGTATAGGTCTGGTAGGCAATTATCTCAATTGGTTCTCAGTGATTCTCCACTGCTCAATCATACACATATCCATGTCATTCCCTCACCTTGAGTGTGAGCTGGACCTAGTGACTGAATTATAATGAGCAGAATATGATAAAAGTGATGGGATGTCACTTCTGAGATTAGTTTACAAAAGCTGTGACTTTCATCTTGCTAGCACTCTTTCTTGCTGTAATAGTGTATGAAGATCTATGGGAAGCCTGCATGATGAGAACTGACAAACACCTCTAACACACAGCTCATGAAGAACTGAAGCCTCAGCACAATATTCCATTTGAGACTGGATATTCCATTTGAGACTGGACTAAGATTCTTCACACAATAGTCTGGAGAAGAGTGCACCTTTATGATATTTCCAAAATCAGAGTATCCAATAAGAGAAACCTGGTTTCCTGACACAGGAATCTGTGAGGTAATAAATGTGTATTATTTTAAGCTGCTGTTGTACAGTGATAGACTATATACAGCTCTTTTAGTCCCTGGGTATTTTTAGTATTGTCAAAGCAAAAGAGAAAAACAGTTTTCAGGAAATCATTAATTAATTTAACATCATTTTTATGGCATTCTAGCAGTTATGGTAATCTATATAAGTTATAACCACAAAAAGCTGTTTTTTTAAATAATACGTATACCCAAATACAAGTATAAAGTTGAGACAATGACTCAGTCAGAATGAGACTATACTCAACACCTGAAATGTAAGCTATAGCTTTTCATTTTACTTAATACTTATGAATATATAATAAAATGACAGCAAGTATGAATTCATATGATTCTGCACTGTTAATCTGCTTCTTGATCTGAAGACTAATTAAACTCAGAGAAGTATGTTATTCTCCATCAATAATTTAAGAAATAGAAAAAAAAACCTTCCTGTTTAATATTTCTTCTATTTTTTTCCCATTTTCATCTGTTAATTGCTAAAATTAATTTGGTCAGATGCCAAATTCTATTAAACAAAAAAGAATGCCATTCTAAGAGACTATAACTTTCTCTATAGTAGGCATAACATCTTTTTTATATTATATCTTCAAGTTATCCATGTAATATTTTAGAAGGAAAATGTAATATATATATATATAATGACTAAACATATCAATAACATGTTCTATGAGGAGCCTGACCCATCTCTAGTTATACCCCACAACAGGGTTATAAAGATGGGTTTCTACTACATATTTGGTTTCTACAATTCATAAGATCTCCTTGCTTTATATACAACTAGAGGCCCAGTGCACAAATTTGTACACCAGTGGAGTCCGTTGGCCTCGCCTGAGGGATCAAGCCAAAATCAGCTTTCCAACATTCCCAGAGGTGTCCGAGACTGTGAGAGGGTGCAGGCCAGGACCAGGGACCCCACGGGTGCACGATCAGGGCTGGGAAGGGATGCGGGAAGTTGACCAGCCAGAGAGGGACTGTAGGAGGACTCCAGCGTGAGGGGTCCAGCATGTGTCTGGCTTGTATCGCTCAGTCCCAATTGGCCAGACCCCAGCAGCAAGCAAGCCTACTGGTTATAGCATCTGCCCCATGGTGGTCAGTGCATATTACAGCAAGCGGTTGAGTGGCCTTAGCATGTTATTAGCATATCATGCTTTGATTGGTTGAATGACCAGATACTTAGCATATTAGGCTTTTATTATATAGGATTCCCTCAAACAGTAAATTCTCATTTAAGTTTAAAATAGAATGGTGCTCTCAACACAACTAGCTAGCACCCATTAAGTAGAAAATGGAATAACTTACTAGGTACTTCTCAAGCCTGTTTTTTGTTCATTCCAGCTTTGTTACCCCACGTTAGCTCTGATAGCTATAATTCTCAAAATTTAGAATCTTTCTTTATGCTATAGGCCATAATCATATTATTTAAAAACTTGTCACTTGTTAGCAATATGATCTTAGGAAAGTTACTTGATGTTCTGGAACATTAAATTTTTTTTAACCTATAAAATGGGTGTCATACATTATAGCACATGCAGTTTTATTTTTTCATGATCATGTTAGGTAATAAAAATGAGATTTAACTCAATTCTTAATTGAAATGCATAAAAGAGTTAGTGCCATGTTTTGTAGTATATTCCACTACAATAGAATAGGAATGATTATGTGAACATGTGCTCTCTTTTAAACTTATATGGTCTTCACTTGATGAAATAAAATAGATTATTATAATCAGTCTAATTAGAGTTATTAGTATAATAATCATTATAAAATTAATCTTCTACTCAGATATTAGAACATATGGAAATTTAACCCATTCTAATAAAACTAGTAGCATCAAATAGTATGAGTTAATGTTCCCTACAATTGAAAAATTAATAGTAAGTTGTTCAAATATGTTAAATTGAAATAACAGCTTGTGTTCCTTGTATTCATGACTTTAAATCCAATCCTAAAATAAATAAAATTAAAAATATTTGTGGTTTTATCATGGAGGCTACTAAACCTTTAGGCTTCGATTATCTGTCATAAACCCTAGAGAAAAATTTTCTCTGCATGTTATCACTCTTGCACTGAAGATAAAAAGACTAGGTAGTCATATTCAAAGCACAATTTTTCTTAAGTGAATAGGGAGGAAAGACTTCTAAGATCCTTGTATACTACTTCTTAGGTGACTCAGAACAGGTATATATAATCAAAATTTGAATTTGCTTAAGAATGATAACTACTGGTAAGTAAAAATGAATTCACAAGTATGGATCATTCCATTTCTAGCACTGTATGCTCATTTTGAATATTATTAAATTCATCACTTATTATAAAGAGTTATTGCTAAAAGCCTTCCATATTGCCCAATTAGTCTTCATAATAACATTTTCTAAACAATAGTGCCCTTATGGTGTGTGTGTGTGTGTGTGTATATATATATATATATATATATATATATATATATATATAGAGAGAGAGAGAGAGAGAGAGAGAGAGAGAGAGAGTGTGTTATGGTTAGAGCTTTCAGCATAAAGGCATTTCTAGGTGGGATAATTAGTGATGGACAGAAAATTGACTTGGGGTGGCAAACACACAACAGATGATGTGTTGTAGAATGGTGCACCTGAAACCTGTATAATGTTGTTAATTAATGTCACCTCAATGAATTAAATTTTAAAAATAAAAAAACAATAAAACTATAAAATGCATGAAACTCAGATAAGAATATTCTATCTTCAATTAAAACAGAAAAAAAAACCTCAACTTGAAATCCTAACCTATAAATAAGCTGCCAAGAACAGTGATATAAGAACTAACTTGTGGCACAACACCTAGACTATATTTATATTTATGTCTGTATTTGTATTTATGTGTGTTAATACATAGAAAGCAGGTAGCACATATCTAAGATGCCTATGACCAATACAATTATTAATTGATTGCTTATTTGAAATTGTAAGTTTAAGGATATGAATGGGTTATGGAAAAAGGATGTGTGCCTTCTTCCATCCACACTACAGAGTTACACAGAGTGAGGCCAAACAAAGAACAAATAATCGTATAAACAGGCTATTAGTTGGGCAGGACTGCAGCAGACTGTGTGTGTCACAATAGCCAGTCACAGACCACTGAAGGGATTTTCAAAAATACAAGATCTCAAAAACAAAAGCCTGGGGAAGGCCTGGAGAGGGGGTATGAAAGGGGTGGTGGGAGATAAAAAGGGGACATCTGTAATATTTTCAACAATAAAAGTAAATTTAAAAAGAAAGCTTATGAAAGAATGACTCTCTCTGGTCCACGCTTACTTTCTCTTTGCCCAAAATGCTCAGAGCATTTTGATTGACTGATACTGTTTACATATGCTCACAGTAGGTGGGATAAAAATATACTGAGAAATATTTTCTTTCTATCATATTTTTAAGTAAAGATGTGATCCTAACAGATTAGTCCCCATTAAAAGTCAGAAGGAATCTTCACCCTAACTAAAGATATGTATACTAATAAAAGGGTAATTGCAAATTGGTCATGATGCCCTGACAGTAACAACTGAATAGCATGCTGTTTGGGGCTACAAGGCTGGCAGAGGGGTTACCGAGGGACAACCACATGACTGACCAGCAAGCTGCGTGGGGTGACCAGGCCAGCAGGAGGCTTAGTGAGGATGACCAAATGACTGATCAGCAGGCTTCATGGGGCAACCAGGTCAGCAGGAGTAGGAGGGATAGTGAGGTGCAACCAGGCCAGCAGACAAAGGAAGTTAGGGGCAATCAGGAAGGCAGACAGGTGAGCAGTTAGGAGCCTGTGGTCCTGGATTGTGAGAAGGATTTCCAACGGACAGTCAGACATCCCCCAAGAGGTCCCAGATTGGAGAGTGTCCAGGCTCAACTGAGGGAACTCCCCACCCCCGTGTGTGAATTTTGTGCACTGGGCCTCTAGTATAATATAAAAGGAGCAAAGTAACATACAAAAAATTAAGGGTAGAAAAAGGATACCTATTAAAATAAGGATTTGTACAACAATTAACATAAATTCATATAATTACTATCAAAGAAAGCTTTAAAACTTGTCTTAAGACAAAATAACAAAGAGAAAAAATAAGACAAAATAAATAAAAAGTAAATAAGAAAACATAGAAAAGGAAAAGAAAACAAAGATGGAAATAAAAATCATTGTACAAACAGTAAGAACTACAATGAACATAGCTGAAAACATAGGCTTGAAAAATAGAAAAAGTTGAGAAACATGAGCCAAGTAAAAGTGTATTTAAATATACAGTAGCAGCAGGGATCTTTCTAATATATTGGCCTTGCTTAAGATTTGGAATTGCACCAGAACTCTGGTACAATTCAGGTTCTGGGAAAGATTCAAGAGTTGCTGAGGATAAAGTTGCCAACAACATGGTAAATTGGAAGCTATGAGGCTAAGATTGATATAGTGGGATTGAAGTATATATTTATGCCATATCAAAAAAGCAAATAAAATAACATTTTTAATTTCCTATAGCTTGGTGAGACTTTTTCTCATGTGTTTCCCAAGCTGTTGGGAAATGGAGAAACTTTATCAAATTATTTTCTGTCTCTTTTGGAAGATGCAGAGTCTTTTCAGTTTTAAACAATCCCTTTCAAATAAATGCTGACTCTATAACTTGTCTGCTTTCATTTATCATGTCTTTCTGAGATGCAGACTAGCTGTATGAAAGAGCATGTTGTACACCTTCATTGAGGTGGAGCAGAGAATCTGGCATTCCCATGAGAATCCCTCTGGTGCTGAGTCTTGGCTATTCTCTTCAGTAGTGGTGGTCCATGTCTTCTTGGTTTTAACTCATCCTAGGCCCGTGATATCACACAGCCCACGTGTGAGATGGAAAAAATTGTGGCCAATATTATTTTTAGACTAAGAAAAAAAAAGCCTTTGCCTTAGTTTCTGCAATTTAAAGGTTTTCACTCTGGCTTTATCCAAACTGTGTCTTTCCCCTGGGCAACATGGAGCCCATATGTTCACCTTCCAAAACATAGGAAAAGTACATAGAACCCCATATTTGTTGCTCAGTGTACCCAGAGATCATACTCAAGTTGTGCACAGCCTCCTCTCATGGCCCATCCTTCTGAGGGCAGTCCATACCACATGTATATGCATCTGGGGAAGACACACTTTAGAATGGCCCAGTGATCAATGTCTCCTGGTCCTGTCACTTTGTATCCCTGATCCTCACTTTGAGTATAAACAGAACCTAAGAGTGCTTCTAAATAGTAGAATATGGCAAAGGTAATGAGATTTCAGTCCTCTGGCTACATTACAATATATGGTAAAGGCAATAAAATCTGATTTCCATAATTATATTGTATTATATAAGATTTGGCCTTGCTAAAAGGACAGATAATAGGAATCTATGAAACCTATACCCTTAAGGAAACGAACTGTGCCAACATGCTGAGCGAACATGGAAGAAGATCCTTCCCTATTCAAGCTACCCTATGAGAAAGCTCCTAGGCTAACACCTTAATTGCAACCTTATAAGAGTACTAGATGTCCAGTGCATGACATTTGTGCATGGGTAGGGTCCCTAGGCTGGGGATCAGGGCCAATCTGTGGGGCACTGGTGAGGTGATCAGGGGCCCCTGCTGGCACCCACCTTAGCTGGCTGGGGCCTGCAGGCTGGAGGCAGCTCCTGTGTTGAGTATCTGTCCCCTGGTTGTCAGTGCACATCATAGTGACCAGTCATTCTGCCATTCTGCCATTGCATAATAGGCTTTTATTATATAGGATACACAGAGGACCTTGCTAAACAATGACTTGGCTCCTACTCCAAAGAAACTATGAGATGTGGCTCTATTAAGCCACTAAATTTATGCTTCATAAAAGACTAATACAGCACCCATAGTCTAAGTGGTAGCAATGAGAATAGTGCTTGGGAAAAGTGAATGCAGTTTAACTATGTAGGCTGGTGTCCTCAAGCATTGTATGAGACTCCTTGCAGAATGTGAGGGATCAAGCATGGTATGCAGAAGAGAGCAGAGAGAAACAGGCTCACACTAAGTTCTACATTGCTATGGTCTAATACAGAACTCCAAGTAGTCCCACAACTATAAATCTAAACCTGACCTTCTTAATGTGGTGGCAGGACAATAGAACATACATTCTCTAATGATTTGATACCGTTATTTATAGCTTTTAAATATATGAAGAATATGGTAAGTGGGTCTTCATTTGGACTTGTGTCCTGGGCCTGTTTAATCTGATCTCTTTTCCTGTATAGTTTCTTATCTGGCAATAATAGGCTTAACCTCTTAAGGTCTAATACTAATAAGCAAATCAACTGAATGGCAGAACAACTGGTCGCTATGATATGCACTATTCACCAGAGACAGATGCTCAATGCAGGAGCTACCCCCTGGTGGTCAGTAAACTCCCACAGGGGGTGCATTCAGCCAGAAGCCCTGAGTCAGGCTCACAACTGGTGAGTGCAGTTGCACAGTTGCAGTGGTGGGAGCCTCCCCCCCCCCCCCCCCCACCCCACAGCAGCACTAAGTATGTCTGATTAATGGACTTAGGCGTGCTTCCTCCTCCTCCTCCTCCTCCTCCTTTTCCTCCTCCTCCTTTTCCTCCTCCTCCTGCTCCTCCTCCTCAGCCTCCTCCTCCTCCTCCTTCCTACCTAGGGACAATTAATATATTACTCTGATGCTACTTCCCCAGGAGTGCAAAATAGTAGGTAGCAAGTTTTCTGCATATAGTCTCTTCCAATAGTCCTCTAAAAGCTGCTAGATAAAAATCTCTTTGCTTTAGATGTTCTTAGCAAGCAAGATAATGTTGCTTCTTTCTCTAGTACCTTAGTTCAGAAAAAGGAGATTACAATACATAGGGCCTCCTTCTATTTCATCTCTTTTAACACATACTCTCAGAACAGAAGCGCAGGGCTTTCCATAATCTCTACATGATGTCAGGAATTATTTAGGCCACCAGTAGAGTTCTGTGTGTTTGTTTGATAGGAGTTATTTTTCATATGGTGTTTAGGTTATGAATACTGTTGATTTTCTCTGACTTGCAAAAGTCAGCTGTGAAACAAAGCCTAAATTGACCTCTTTGTTGTAAGAGAGTTTCTCCATCCCTAGAGCTTAATCTTATAGCTAAACATTAAAGGTGAAATGCTAGAAAGGTACATAGAAAGGAAGAAAAACTGGCTTAATACCAACCCAATGAAACAAGAATTAGACTTATACCATCAAAATATTTCCTGTTACTTCAATGGAAAACTTTTAAAAATGAAAGTTTATATGCCAAGTGTAGCATTGCTAAATGTAATCATTATAACTCACAATCTTAGCTAGCATTCCACCAAAATGTTATGATTTCAAAAATTCTGTATAAATAACTTTGGGAAACACCAACTTTGATTGCCATGGAAACAAAGACATCCTAGGGCTGTGAATACAACAATAACAATAAAACATGTCTTGCTATTGCAGAAAAGAAAATCATAGTTAGACTATGTGGTCTAGATAGCAACATGTAGGAAGAAACACCTAGCAACATCAAAGTTATTGAGAATTGTTTTCTTCTTCCCTTTCCAAATAGTATTGGGCAAGAAAACAGGAGAGGAAAAAGGAACAGGGTGATGCATAGGTTAGTGGAAGGAAGTCATTTTTATATGTAATTAGTATATTTAATTCTAAACATAAATTATGTTTATTTCAAGTGTCAGAGAAATCTAGACATGTCTAATGTCCTGTTGAAGCAGTATGTTTGTGTACAGAGCTTGTTTGTTGGAGCGTCTATACATATTATTACACATAATAATCTGGCCACTCAGTGTATATCCTATATAATAAAAGGCTAATATGCAAATTGTCCCCTCCACCAGGAGTTCGACCATCAGGCAGGCCAGCCAGCCAACAGCCCGTGTCCCCTCCTCCTGGCCATGCTGGCCGAACCCCACCCATGCATGAATTCATGACCTAGGACTCTCTCTCTCTATCTATCTTTCTATCTATCTATCTATCTATATGCACTGAGTGGCCAGATTATTATGCATTTAGAGATTATAATAATCTGGCAACTCAGTGTATGGCCCCATGGAGAACTCTCCTCCTAAAGGGAAAGAGAATCAAACACAGAGGCAATGGCCAACCACGATGCTCAAGATATATCAGAATCTTCTCTACTGCTAATTACAAAAAAAAAGAAAAACACCCTCAAGTACTGTGATTTAGTGACTGACTTAATCTGGAGAGAAGCTCTGGTGAGAGAGACTGTGAAAAACCAAAAGGAGAATCTGAGTCTTCTCAGGTCTGCTGAGAATACTGCACATAGCTTTGCTGTGTTGAGGGCTCCAGGCGACCACCATCCTTTAGGGAAGCATCAATGCCACAAGTTGTATCTGCAGGCAGCAACCAAGGTTCTTAGAGGGCATGGTGGGGAAGGAGAGGAAACTAATTGTGAGGAATTATCCAAAAGCTTCTGGTTGTAGACTGAATGCTGCAGGCTTTAGTCTGAAGAGGGATTAAGAAGATTTTCATGTGACCACAGCTGAGATAACACATATGGACTCCAAAAGATACCTGAAAAAATATTGAAATTCAGGCTGAAGTAAAACTCCACAAAATAAGATTTGGTACATGAATCTTAAAGTGTCCCTTTCCGAAAACCCAAGATTAATGTGTCCCAGGAACATGGACCAAATGGTCAAATGTGAGCCATAGTTAGAATCTGGCTTATAAATCAAAGTTCATTTTTACTTACAAAATCATACAGATTTTTAATTTTTCTTGGTTGGAATTTTATATAAAGTGTAATACCACGTGTATAAAAATATTTTATATTCTTACATTTGTTTATACAAAAATATTTCTGGAAAAGGCATGACTAGTTGATAACAGTAACCGCCTCTGGGGAATCTAAGAGGTGAAGTAAAAAGGGGAAGTTGATTTATTTTTAACTTTTTATATGAGTGTGAATTTCAAATATCTCTACCATGCACATGTTTTCTATTCCCCAAACCCCATAAATATATAATTATTAATAGAACCAAATAAATCTTAGTGGTCTTAAAAAACATTTTTAGCAGTTTAAAAGTCTTTTAGATACTGTCAATAAATGAGTTAGAACAGCCAATTCCTAGATACTTTAGATAGTAGTATAGACTATGGTAGATGTGTACATACATTTTTTGAAATAAAAAGCAATGTAATTGTAAAGATTCCAAAAGTCTTAAAAGCCAAAATCTATTTTCTTGTTAGCCATCTGAATACATTATCAAAATATAATTTTATCTGATTATGAGATAATATCTTAGTGCCTTATATTTCTTTCATTTTTTTCTCTGCTGTGGAACTCAGGTATACAATGCTAAATTATAGTTCTAAGAAGTTATTTTCCATTTCTTTCCTACAAAGCTTTATCTGTATATATCTTTATGTCTATGCATCTATTTTACACAGTGGTTTTAATAATAGCCCAAATATGCTTTGGCAGTAAGAACTGCTTAAATTTAAATAACCAAAACCAAGTATAACAGATTTCTCAACCAATATTAAAAAATATATTTTCAAAAAACTCTTAAGCAAAATTATATATTAAACTTTCTGGTGTACAATATGACAATGCACATGAACTCTCATCAGAAAAAGAGAGTATACTCCTCTGTAATCCAAGTTCAGTCACCAGAGAAAATTGCTTTGAAAGGCATTGTTGATCAGCACTAAAAGAAAACAAAAGACTTTCTGGAAGAATAAATAGCAGGCATATCTTGAACAGATATTCAGACCTTGCCTACATTAGAAGCTTGCTCACCTGGAAGTTATAAATTAGCCTTCAAAAATTGTTAAGAGATGCTGAGCCAGGTTCAAAATTCCAGTCCAATGAGAACAGGAAGCTTGTTAGGGTTGTTGAAGGCCTAATCTGCCAGGTTATATGTGGTTCTTAAATAAGGGTGCCTTTTTTTCCTCTCTCCACTCCAGGGACTTCTGGTAATTCTGGCTACATTTTTGGTTATCACATCTGGGGAGGAGGGTAATATTGACATCTACTGGGTAGAGGTGAACATTGCTATCAAACAACCCACAGTGCACAGGACAACTTCCCACAACAAAGCATCAGTTGTTCCAAAATCTCAATGACATCTGGATGGAGAAATTCTGGTCTGTTCTCTTCTTTTCTTGTGTTTTGCTATCTCTCTAGGGCTGGTGCCAGGCAGTAGAGCAAAAGCTTCTCTTTGTTCAGCTTGATAGTAAGAAGAAAGTGGAAGGCCAATAGTGGAAATGACTCTCTTGTTTTTTGTGTTCTTCTCAATGCCACACTGTGTCTATGCTCAGACATACTTTTACACTCTGAGTTTGAAGTACTAGAAAATAAAAATTTATACTTCATTTTTCTAGATTCTTCCACTGAGGCAAGAAGCTGTCAGCAATTATTTCCTTGAATAGGGATAGAGAATAAAATGCTAATTAATAAACATTGTTAACAAAATAATTGTGTTTTTTCGCTCCCATGTTACACAGATGTGAAAAAGACTCAGGAAGAGAAGGTGCAGAGTCCTGGTTTTATCTGGCACATAAAGGATAAAAATGTAAGAATAGAATAAATGTAAGACAGAGTCATTAGTCTGGGTGGCAGGTTGAGGAAGTCATTAAGTCCTTGGCTAGAATATGGAAAACCTCAAATCTGATTAAACTATGGATTTTTTGCAAACCAATTTTTTATTAAGGGAGGAATAATAATTCATAGCAATTTTTAATTTGTTCCTGCCTTGTACTTTTCTAGAGACAAATAATGATACATGTAAGGAATAATCAAGAAAAGAAGCAGATACATAATTCTCATATTTGTTAAAGCAATTCCCTAAATAATTGCATATTAAAATTCATATCATCTGTTTCCAAAAATCATGTAAATATAGATACAAAACAGAACATGAAAAGATGTTGAAAATCTAAAATATTAGCAGTATACATTTTTTGCTAACCTTCATATATTTCATCACTTTAAAATTTAATTTAATTTAACTGATAGACAAATATTTAGAAACAATCTGACATTTGCTTTTTTGCATATTATACATCTTCTCATGAGTAATGATAAACAATATTTCAGTGCTATGTGTTGGAAAATAAAGTTCATTGATGTGATAAATAGTAGTCACTTGAATGATAACAGAATATGCCACCCAAAAATGTCTCTTTAGAATAAAGATTATTTTGAGCTGAAATTAGAAGAAACGGTAGACACAGGGAAAGCTCTGAAATAGAGTATGACTTACCCTTTTGACTTTTTAAAAATATATTTTTATTAATTTCAGAGCGGAAGGAAGAGAGATAGAAACATAAATGATGAGAGAATCATTGATCAGCTGGCTCCTGCACACCACACACTGGGGATTGTATCTGCAATCTAAGCATGTATCCAGACTGGTGATCAAACTGTGACCTCCTAGTTCATAGGTCAATGCTCAATCACTGAGCCATAGCAGCCAGGCTGTTACCATTTCCTAAAGGAAACCTACATTTGTAAAGATGTCTCCCTCTGTGTACCAGGGGAAGTAGGGAAGTATGACTTTATTATTTTTTTAATATATTTTATTGATTTTTTGCAGAGATGAAGGGAGAGGAATAGAGAGTAGAAACATCGATGAGAGAGAGAAATCGATCAGCTGCCTCTTACACACCCCCCACTGAGGATGTGCCTGCAACCAAGGTACATGCCCTTGACCAGAATCGAACCTGGGACCTTCCAATCCGCAGACCGACGCTCTATCCACTGAGCCAAACCGATCCCGGCTTGACTTTAAATCATAAGAAATTCTCATCACTGAATTAAATGTGCATAACAAACCTTATCCTTGATTTTCCTGGTAACTGGCCTTAACTACCCACCTCATCACCACCATCACAACCTGTCTACACACCCCTCCTCCACACACACACTCACTTTTCTATTTTTTTTCTTTAACTGAATATGGTATTTAAACTGGTGATTTAGGCCACCTCAAGGAGTTACTCATTTTTCCTTGAGTATCTTCTCGGTGTACAAAGGTATATATGCCAATAAACTTCTATTCTTTTGTTGCTAATCTTTTATTATAAGGGTCTAAGCTAAGAACTTAGAGCGTGGAGAAAAAATATTTTTCTTCCCCTATACTCTAAAAAGTTACAATATGGAAATTACAGAGTTATCAACTGAACTGTGAGCTCTAAGGCTGAAGAGCTGAAAATACATGATATATACTAATGCTAGTATACCTCTGTGATCTTTCTTGACTCAATCTTTTCTCTTTTACTTTCCCACAGCAGTCATTTCCAACCTTCTCTATATTCTTCAAATTTCCTGCTAACCACCTTAAGAATTTAAAATGTCCTCTTCACCTCCTTCATGGAGAAATGGAAGCTATCAGCCACTCTAGGAGTGTAAGCTCTATGCAGACAGGGAGATAACTCTCTTGTTAGAAGTCACATCCTTTCTGCCCAGCATTGTGTCAGCACATAGTTTCAAGTAATTATTTATTTATTACATAAATCTTTCTCTAATCTGACATCTGTGCAAAGCTGAAAAATAGTCCCCTAAAAGGTATCCATATTCTTATGCTTAGAACTTGTATATGTTAGTTTGTACAGGTGTAGAAGGCTACTTGTAGATGTGATTAAGTTCAAGATTATGAGTTCATTATTCTTGATTACTTCTGTGGATCCTAAATGTGGTCTGAGTTGTAAAGAACAACTGAATGATTTCTGTAGTTATACTCAGTCCTTACATTTTGCAAAGGTCTGATTTCTATTTTATTATACTAACTAGTGGCCTGGAGCACAAAATTCATGCACATTAAAAGGGAATTAATTAGAGGAAATATTTTAATATTGCTATTTGCCCTACTCTATTATAGAAGTGACAGAGATGAAATAAAATTAGTAAAATGTATATGAAAATCTTTCTCCTGTCAGAGTCCGGGGTACACTGTGGATCCAAAGTCCCCACCCACTGGCAAGCACCTTGAAATCGAGTGAGATCCATAACCAGCTGACTTCATCCCCATTGGGCAAGATGCAGACCTGGCCGGCCACACCCCCATCAAGCCCTGCTAGGTAGGGGGTTCAGCCTTAGAATCCCTGGCCTGGCACCAGGGTGGGGGCATGGCTTAAGGTCCCCCAGCCCAGCTCCAGGGTGGGGGGGACAGCTTCAGGCCCCCCAGCCTGGGGCAAAGGGTGTGGCCTAAGGTCCCCCAGCCCTGCACTGGGGCAGAGGGCATGGCCTGAAGTCCCTTGCCAAGCAAGCCTCATTGTGCAGAAGGTGAGACCTGAGGTCTCCCATCAAATCCTGCTGGGCGGGGTCATGGCCTGAGGTCCCCTCTCAAGCCCCACCAGGAAGGGGCCATGGTCTCAGGTCCCCTGGTCTGTTGCCTGGGTGGGAGGTGTAGCCTGAGGGCCCCCATCAAGCTCTGCTGAGAGGGAGGCATGGCCTGAGGCCCCGATCAAGCTCTGCCAGTTGGGAGACACAGCCTCAGGTACTATGGCCCAGTACCACAGTGTGGGGCATGGTCTCAAGTTCCCCAGCCCAATGCTGGGGTGGAGGGCACAGCCTGGGGTCCCCTGTCAAGCTCTACTAGGTGGGAGACACAGTCTCAGGTCCCCTGCCCCAGCCCAGTACCATGCAGCTTCAGCTCCCTGCTGATTGTGGGAACTTGGCCATCTGCTGTGGGCACTGCCATCTTGTGTTATGGAATCTCTGCCTCTGCTGTGGGCGCAACCATCTTGTTATAGTGTGATGGCCAATTTGCATATTTCTTCTTTATTAGATAGGAAGGCAGTATATGTAAGGGTCATTGCATTTAGCATATTTTGAAGGAAAATAAATTAGGAGCTGATGCAAAAGCAAAATAAGTATAAAGTGCTATTAATTTCTTTAAAAGAGAAGAAAAGAACAGAGAGATGGCAGCAAAGCAATTAAAAATACATAATTTTGGTAACACTCAATGTTACCACAAATACTGAAATTTAACCAGATACAATTTTACCTCCACAAACCACAATAATTATAATGAATACTAGAGGCCCAGTGCACAAAATTGTGCACAGGGGTGGGGGTTGTCCCTCAGCTGTGCCTGCAACATCTCCAATCTGGAACCCCTTGAGGGGTGTCCAACTGCCCATTTAGGCCCATTGGGATCAGACCAAAATGGGCAGTCAGACATCCCTCTCACAATCCAGGACTGCTGGATCCCAACTGCTCACCTTCTTGCCTTCCTGATTGCCTCTAACCACTTCTACCTGCCAACCTGATCATCCCCTAACCACTCCTCTGCAAGCCTGTTTGCCTCTAACTGCCCTCCTCTGCAGGCCTGGTCACCCTTAACTCCCCTCCACTACAGGTCTGATCACCCCTAACTGCTCTCTCCTGCAGGCCACGGTCCCCACCAACTATCCTTCCCTGCAGGCCCAGTCATCCCCAATTTCCTTCCTCTGCCAACCTGGTCACCCTTAAATGCCTTTCTCTGCAGGCTTGATCACTCCCAACTGCCCTCCCTTGCAGGCCTGACTGCCAACAACTGCTCTCCCTTGCAGGCCTGGTCCCTCCAACTTCTCTCTCCTGCTGGCCATCTTGTGGTGGCCATCTTATGTCCACATGAAGGCAGGATCTTTTCACCACATGGGGGCAGCCATCTTGTGTGTTGGAGTGATGGTCAATCTACATATTACTTTTATTATATAGGATAGAGGCCTGATGCATGGGTGGGGACTATCAGGTTTGCCCTCAAGTATGTCCCAGATAAGGGTAGGGGTTCCATTTGGGCATGGGGCAGCCTAGGCAAGGAACCTGTGCAGGCCAGCCACACCCCCTGGCGACCCAAGCAAAGGCTCTGGGATCTGAAATATATTTATCTTCTACAAGTGAAACTTTGTAGCCTGGAGCGAAGCCAAGCCTCCTGCTTGCTCTGAGGTGGCAGCCATTTCTGTTGGGATTTATTTATCTTCTATAATTGAAACTTTATAGCCTTGAGTAGAGGCCTGGGCCCTCCAGGGTTTGTGGAAAACTTGGCATCCTCCATCGCCAGGGAAACCCAAGCCCCCTCCTGCTCTTTCTGTAGCTATAACCATCTTGGTTGGGGTTAATTTGCATACTCTCTCCTGATTGGCTTGTGGGTATGGTTTGTAGTTGTGGTGAAGGGATGGTTAATTTTCATATTTCTCTTTTATTAGATAGGATATTTTAAACCATCCAATTTTAAAAAACAGTAAACTACATGCAACAAAGTATAATTTTTATATTTGGAAAATTCCACCTTAAAGATGATAAATTAACTCACTTCAAGGAAGTAGAACAGTACTATACATGCTGTAACTTCTCAAAATGTAGGACATGTCTTTTTCAAATATGAAAGCAAATGGTTTTTTCATATTAAAATGACAGTCTCATCAATAGTAAAATATCTAAGTACAATTTTACTAACTTTTGAAAATGGGCTATTGAGGAAATTAAAACTCATTATTACAATCTGTATACTTGCTTATATACCTGAGCACTGATTTTAAACTATCAAGGCATATATCTCTACAGTATTCTATTACTATATAATAATGTTTACCTCCTAGGCAAATTACTTACTTTATAATTCTAGTGTATATCCATTTAAGTTTAATTTATTTTATTACAACAGGATTTTATTTTTATGAGATAAAACTGTACCGCAACAGACTTCTAATTTGTTAAACTAATGCAATGCCTCTTTGCTTTACTGTATACATAATTAGATACAATTGTAAGCTATATCTGAAAGCAATAAGAAAATAATTTTCTTTTTTTTAATTGCTTAAAGTATTACATATATCTCCTGTTCCCCCCATCAACCTCTCCCCAGCCACTCTCACTCCCCATCCCAGTGTTATGCTAATTTGCATGCATACAAGACCTTTGGTTGATCTCTGACTCTCCCTCCTCCCCTCTCCCCTGCCTTCCTTCTGACTTTTGATGTTCTATTTGGTGTTTCTGTCTCTGGATCTATTTTTGATCATCAGTTTATATTGTTCATTATATTTCACAAATGAGTGAGATTCCACCATTTCTCTGACTGGTTTATTTCCTTTAACATAATGCTCTTAAGGTCCATCTATGCTGTTGAAAATGGTAGAAGTTCCTTCTTTTTTTATAGCAGCATAGTATTCCATTGTGAGGATATACCACTGTTTTTAAATACACTGGTCTGCTGATGGGCACTTAAGCTGTTTTTAAATCTTAGCTTTGTAAATTGGGTGTGTATGAACATAGGGGGTGTATATTTGGTGTTTTTATTTTCTTGTGTAATTACTGGGTCAATGGGAGTTCCATTTTTAACTTTTTGAGGAAACTCCATACTGTTTTCCACAGTGGTTGCACAAGTTTCATGCCCATCAGCAGTGCAGAAGGGTTCCTTTTTCACCACATCCTCACCAGCACTTGTCATTTTTTGATTTGTTGATGATAGCCATTCTGACAGGTGTGAGATAGTATCTTATTGTTGATTTACATCTTTCAGATATTAGTGATTTTGAGCATGTTTTCATATGTCTCTCAGCGTTCAGTATGTCCACTTTCAAAAAGTGTTTAGTTAGATGCTTTTCCCATTTTTATTGTATTGTTTATCATCCTTTTTTAATTTGTATGAGTTCCCTGTAAATTTTGGAGATTACACTCTTACCAGAGATAACATTGGCAAATATATGAATTGTCCCATGCAGTGGGCTTTCTTGTAGTTTTGCTGATGATTTATTTTGCTGTACCGAAGCTTTTTATTTTTATGTGGTTCTATTTGTTTATTTTATCCTTAATTTTCATTGTCCTAGGAGCTGTATCAGTAAAGATATTGCTATGAATTATGTCTGATATTTTGCAGCCTATAGAGTCTTCTGAAATTTTTATGGTTTGCTATCTTAGGCAAAGTCCTGTATCCATTTTGAGTTTATTTTTGTGTATGGTATAAGTTGGTGGTCTAGTTTCATTTTTTTGCAAGTATCTGACCAATTTTCTCATGTATTGAAGAGACTGTCTTAACTCCACAGTATGCTCTTGCCTCTTTTGTCAAATATTATTGAGCATAATGGCTTGGGTCTATTTCTGGGTTCTCTGTTCTGTTCCATATATATATATATATGTGTGTGTGTGTGTGTGTGTGTGTGTGTGTGTGTGTGTGTCTGTGTGTGTGTGTGTGTGTGTGTGTGTGTGTGTGTCTGTGTGTGTGTGTGTGTGTGTATATATATATATATCTGTTCTTATGTCAGGAACAGGCAGTTTTGAAAACAGTGGTTTTGTAAAATAGCTTAATATCTGGTATTGTGATCTCTCCAACTTTGTTCTTTCTCAGGATTGCTGTGGCTATTTGGGATCTTTTTTTATTCCAGATTAATTTTTGGAGCATTTTTTTCTAGGTCAATGAAATATGCCATTGCTATTTTAATGGGGATTGCATTGAATGTGTAGATTGCTTTGGATAGTATGGATATTTTAACGATGTTGATTCTACCAATCAATGAACACAGAATAATCTTCCATTTGTTTATGTCTTCCTCTACCTCTTTTTTCAAAATTCTATAGTTTTCTGAGTACAGGTGTTTTATTTCCTTACTTAAGTTTATTCCTAGGTAACTTAAATTTTTTGCTGTAATGGTAAATGGGATTGTTTTCTTAGTTTCTCTTTCTGTGAGTTCATGATGGAGGTTTAAAAAAAGTCCTAGATTTCTGGGTATTAAGTTTGTATCCTGCTGCATTGTCAAATTCATTTAGTAAGTCTACTAGTTTTTTGATGGAGTCTTTGGGGCTTTCTATGTACAGCATCGTGTCATCTAACACTAAGGACAGTTTTACTTCTTCTTTTCCAATTTGGATGCCTTTTATTTCTTCTTCTTGTCTGATTGCTATGGCTAGCACTTCCAGTACTATGTGAGACAGAAGTGGTGAAAGTGGGCATCCCTGTCTTGTTCCTGTTCTTAGAGGAAGTAAGTTTAGCTTTTGCCCATTGAGTATGATGCTAGCTGTAGTTCTGTCATATAAGTCTTTTATTATGTTGACATATGATCCCTCTATTCCCACTTTGCTGAGAGTTTTCATCAAAAAAGGGTGTTGAATTTTATAAAATGCTTTTCCTATATCAATTGATATGATCATTGATTTTAATCTCTCAGTTTGTTTGTATTGTATCATGTTGTGTTGTATCATGTTTATTGATTTGCAGATATTGTACCATCCTTGCATCCGAGGTATAAATTCCACTTGCTCATAGTGTATGATCTTTCTAATGTAAAGCTGGATCTAATTCACTAGTATTTTGTTGAGGATTTTAGCATCTATGTTCACCAGAAATATTGGCCTGTAATTTTCTTTCTTTGTAATGTCTTTATCTTGTTGGGTAATTAAGATAATGCTGGCTTCATAGAAAGATCTTGGATGTGTGCCTTCCTCTTGAAATTTTTGGAATAGTCTGAGGATAGGTCTTAGTTCTTATTAGAGAAAATAATTTTCTGTGTGATATTTTTGTTGTTTTGTAAGACTTATATTGGCCACTTTTGGAATCTTTTGTTTACATTCTGAAAACCATCATTGCATTGGGTGTTATAGCTCACTCTTTCTATTTCTGGCTGGTCCTAAAATCAGCAACACAGAGAATATGAGTTTGTTTCTATTAAGACTGAGAATTCCTTGTGCATTCCAATTATTAACCAGTGTTATTTCACTTCTAGACCCTCCCTTATTTTCCACATCCTGTCCTCTATAGTCTTCATACTAATTAATGAGACACTGCTCATGCTGTTTGTTTGTCCCTGTTGGGATATTTTTAACACCAGACTTTTTCTCTGTTATATTCAGCTTTTTCAATTCTTGCTGAATATGAGTCTTATTTCTCTTTGGCTTCTCAGAGTCTCATCCATGCACAAAATACCCTTTGAAGTAAAAGGGAGCTTCCCTTTTCAATGGTCTTTCTTATCCAGGATGCCAAAAATGGGTAGGTCCCTCCCAAACAGCTGAATAGAAAGGCTGTGTTGTCTCCTTGTTTGACAGAACTCCATCTCCACATTTCTTCCAGAATGTAGAGAAGTATCAGGACCTACCTCCCAATGTTTCTTAAATATTAAATGGATGGATGAATGTGAAACAATAAGAAAACACATAAAACTAAAAGTTAAGCGGAAGCCTTGACATTTTCCAAGTTGTTCCAGATCAAATACTGAGGCATTTAGCAAAATGTAGTAATTACAGATGGAACCAGTAAGTGATCCCAGAAAAGTAACTGACTGAAAACAAAGGGATCCATCTCATTCTTACTGTGTCTGCATTTTCCAAGAATGAAAGACCCTTGTTTTATTTGGGAACATATCTTATTTAATACTCCTGGAATCTTTAGTGTGCTATAAACCAGTAGGAAGTTGTATCACTGAAAAGTTACCAGGAAAATAAAAGGTGTGAGTGGGTGGCTGGTAAAGTAAAATGCTAAAGAACAATTTAATGCAAATTTGTAACTGCTACTTAGGTTTATGTTCACATTTTTTGTTATCATAACATTGTACAGTTTTTAAATATCAATTAATCAAGTATCCTATGCTATCTAATAAAAGAGTAGATGCAAATTGGCCGTACCTCTGCTACACCAACAAGCCACGCCCATCAGCTACAACCACCAGCCAATAAGAGCAAGTATGCAAATTAACCCAACCAAGATGGCTAGGGCATCAGAGAGAGCAGAAGGGAGGCTTGGGTTGCCCCTGGCAATGGAGAAAGCCAAGCATTCCATACACCCTGGCCAGCCCAGGCCTCCATTTAAAGCAACAAAGTTTCAATGGCTGTGTGAGCAGAAGGCTTGGCTCTGCTCCAGGCTACAAAGTTTCAATTGTAGAAGATAAATAAATCTCAGATACCAGGCCCTCTGCTTGTTTAACCAGGGGGCATGGCCAGCCTGCAAACCACCACAGGCCCCTCACCCAGGCCACCCCACACCCCAAGGGAACACCCATCCTGATCCAGTACACCCTTCAAGGCAAACCAGCTGGACCCTACTTGTGCAGCAGGCCTCTATCCTATTTAACAAAAGAGTAATATGCATATTGACCATCACTCTAATACACAAGATGACTGCCCCCATGTGGTCAAAAGATCCTGCCCCATGTGAAGACAAGATGGCCACCACAAGATGGCCTGCAGGGGAGGGCAGTTGGCAGGGACCAGGCCTGCAAGGAAAGGCAGTTGTGAGCTATCAGGCCAGCAAGGGAGGGAAGTTGGGAGGAACCAGGCCTGCAAGGGAGGGTAGTTGGGGGTGATCAAGCCTGCAGAGGAGGGAAGTTGGGGGTGACCGGGCTACAGGGTAGGGCAGTTAGGGGCAAAGAAGTTGGCAGGGAAGCAGTTAGACATCAATAAGGCTGGCAGGGGAGTGTTTAGGGGGTGATCAGGCTGGCAGGCAGAAGTGGTTAGGGGCAATCAGGAAGGGAGGCAGGTGAGCAGTTGGGATCTAGCAGTCCTGGATTGTGAGAGGGATGTCTGACTGCCTGTTTAGGATCGGGCCTAAATGGGCAGTCTGACACCCACCCCTCAAGGGGTCCCACATTTGAGAGGGAGCAGGCTGGGCTAAAGGAAACCCCCCCCCCCCTGCTCAAATTTTTTGCACTGGGCCTGTAGTATAATATAAAGAGGTAATATGCAAATTGACTATCACTTCAACAGACAAAATGGCCACCCCATGTAGACACAAGATAGCCAACAGTGAAGAGCAGTTGGGAGGGACCAGGCTTGCAGGAGAGGGCCGTTGGGGGGAACCAAATCTGCAGGGGAGAGGAGTTAGGGGTGACCAGGCCTGCAAAGGGAGGACAGTTGAGGGGTACCAGGCCAGTAAGGGAGTGCAGTTGGGGAGGACCAGGCCTGCAGGAGAGGGCCGTTGGGGGGGACCAGACCTGCAGGGGAGAGCAGTTAGGGGTGACCAGGCCTACAGGGGAGAACAGTTGAGGGGGACCAGGCCTGAAGGAGAGGGCAGTTGGGGGAGATCAGGCCTGCAAGAGAGGGGAGTTGGGGAGGATCATGCCTGCAAGAGAGGGCAGTTGGGGACGACCAGGCTGGCAGGGGAGGTTCAGTTAGGGGTGACCAGGCTGGCAAAGGAGGGCAATTAGGGGCAATCGGGCCAGCAGGGGAGTAGGTAGGCATCAGTTAGGCTGGCAGGCATAAGTGGTTAGAGGCAATCAGGCAGGCAGGCAGGCAGGTGAGCAGTTGGGAGCCAGCTGTCCTGGAATGTGAGAGGGATGTTCAACTACCCGTGTAGGCCTGTGGGATCGGGCCTACAAGGCAGTCAAACATCCCTCAAGGGGTCCCAAATTGGAAAGGGTACAGGTAGGACTGAGGGACACCCAACACCCCTCCCCCACTGTTCAAGATTTTGTGCACTAGGCCTCTAGTTATTGACAAAAATGTTCCAGACATCATAATATTTCAAAATGTATTGAGAAAATGACAAACTAACACTATGAAATAATTTAGAAATACAGCAAGACACAGAGAAACAAAAAATATATCTGAATATATCACTTGGAGAATAGAAGCTTTATTGCTCTACTTGAAAAACACTGAAAAGAATAAAACAAAAATCTTATTTATAACATTCATTTGTATCTCTCAATGCATGCACAGCAAATGCAAAATAATGGAGACAACTAAATTCTGGCCATTGTCACAGGGAAGAATGTGATCAGCAAATAAAAAAAGCTGAATTTTTATCACAATAACATTGATGTAAAAATAAAAAAAAAAGATGTTTCCCAAATCTTAGGGCAGCAAATCTATTACTAAAACTGTGAGCAAAATCCGGATGTGGTGTTTAGCATATGGAACACACAGAAAAGGCACTAAGATTGCAGAATCCCCTTCTCTCACCAATCTTTGTCACAGTAACTGACTAAACAATGTTTTGAAAGCTATAGAGGCAACAGTGGGCAGTTATCCTGAAGGCTCATATGAGACAACTTCAGGTGCTTCTTTCCCAAGGTGAATACTGTGACACAGCACTGGTATAGCAGTGGATGCACTAACAGAAAAGATATGTGAAAATGCCAACTCTCTCCCTGCTCCCTTGTACTCTTCACTTAGTGGGGCCAATGTAAATTCCTGACAAGCATAATAACATATAAAGTTTAAAAAAAAAGTAAGCCTCTAATCTTTTTGATTGTTAGCAAAGCTGCCTCTTATTTCTAGATGGGAATCTCATTCATCTGGATTCTAGTGTATTCTCCAAAGAACCTTCTCATTCCTGCAATTCTATCACATATAGATGTTTTCCTGTCTTTCTGGAGTGATGATCCCTATACTTCAGGAGTAATCCCTACTTAGGTAATTTTTCAAGGGACTCCCTAATCTGGTACCAGTTTGTCATTACACATGTATAATGCTCCTTTTTAAAACCCTTCTGTCCAAATACTCCCACTATATGCCAGGCCAGAAAATCATTTGGGTCATCTCTGAAAAGCCTAGTACTGCCTATCTTATAAGACCTAACTCAATTAGCACTTCTTCCAGGGACCTTTCCATCATCCTCTGACTATACCTCCCATTACCCCCACAACCATTAAGCTCTTTTAGGATTCAGTATCCTTATCTTCATCTGCAACATTTATAACTTCATAACTTAGATCAGACATAACTACATAAGAATATTTTCCTCACTAAATCATAAGATTCTTAAATGAGGATGAATGAGTTATTTACTCTTATATGTACTTTATAAAAAATGAATAAATGTTTCCTGCATTACATGTTCAGTGACACTGTATCAATGCCTCAGTACTCAATACCAAGTGCATTGAAGATACAACTGTACTCAACCTGGCAATCTCATTTCAGTAATCAACAAATGGTTCATTAGTAGAAGATATGCTTCCCTTTAATGTAAATACTTAATTTTGCATCACCTGTGAGGTCCTGTAAGTTTATATTCAGATTCACATCTTTTAACATTATCCCCTTTACTTTGTGACTTCTATATACACTATTTTTAATATATTTTTATTGATTTCACAGAGGAATAAAGAGGATGAGAGAGATAGAAACATTAATTATGAGAGAGAATCATTGATCAACTGCCTACTGCATACCCCACACTGGGCTGGCAACCTGGGCATATACCCTGACTGGTCCTTGGGTCAATGCTCCACCCCTGAGCCACACTGGCTGGGCTACACTGACTATTTTTATCTCCGAATATATCAAAGTCATATTTATAAATGCTGTTCTTTCTGCTTAAAAATTAACCCCTACTTTCTACTTTCCTTTTTTCTTTATTTTTTCCTTTATTTTTATTTTTTTATTTATTTGTTGCTTTTTTATTTATTTTTTCCCCTATTGCCCTACCCACCCCCCAGTACATACCTTCATCCATCCCTCCCCCCCGCCCATCCCATTGCCCTGTATTTACTGGCTATGCCTACACACACATGCATACAAGTCCTTCGGTTGATCTCCTATAGGCCTCTCCTCCCCAACTTCCCCTGCCTTCCCACTGTAGCACAACAGTCTGTTCAATGCTTCTTTGTCTCTGCATCTGTTTCCTCCCGCCCCCCTGATTCTTGTCTTTAAAAATATCTTGCCCCTTTAGGCTAGAAATAAACCCACCAGAGCAAAAAAAAAAAATGATTTGAGTCCCAATGTCAATGTCAGATAGCTTTGAGTCCCAGTTTCAATGTCAAACAGTTCCTTATGTATCCATGTCATCAATGGTATCTGGATACTGGACAAATGGTGGTGATGCCAGTCCGACCCTCTGTGGTTTAATCCTGGGCATCCTGTAGCGATGCTCAGGTGCTAACTTCTCACATGGCAAGACATAGTCAGCGTCTTCCATCTCTGGAGTGTTGCTCCTCTTGCCTTCGTGGTTGGCGCAGACCTGTCAGTTCTTCTCTGTTGCAGGAGTCCACTTAGTCTTGGAGTTGTTTTCTGAAAATATATAAACATATTCTCGACCAAGAGTTAATAAAGGAATCTTTTCTATAAAATTGACCTGGGGTCCTTTTTATTTTTGCCTATCTGCTTTTCCTTTGGCTAATTTTGACACCATGTGTGTTTTTCATGGGTGTCTTGCTGTTAGCATTACAAATAGAAATTAATTTTCTAAAGTGAAAATTTTCTAGATGTAATTTACTTACCAAATATTTTTCCTTACATGATGTTATCCTATTCTCCACCCCTCCTTTTTTTTTATTAATGGAGAATTTGGTAAAAATTTTTAATGCATTTTGATAACTTTAAATTTTAACTTTTTGCACACAAATGTGACTGTTTTATGTTCATTACATATTAAGCAATTTTACCATGGGATGAGCTATCAATAGAAATTTTAATTACTACTTTAGAAACAGCTTTTTGTCTAGCACACTTAAATTTTCTTGGGTGTTCGCTTATTTTAGTTTGCCAATTTAAATTAATTTGAAAGCTTGATAATTTTACATCAAATTTAATACTCTACTAACAATCTTAGATAACCCTGTATATATTAGTGGAAAGGTTTATTTGCAGAGTAGGTAATGAGCATTCCTAGTGACCAGGCTGAATTTAGATACAGTGCAGCTGCTGTTGGCATGTTTCTGTATGTTACCTGGGTCCTGATCTGAGCTGGGCCATATCTCTGTCTGTTACCTGGGTCCAGATCTGTGTTGTGCGTGGGAAATGAGGTAGCCATGAGGTCAGGCGACCTCCCTCAGAAGGGGTGAAGGTTCAAACCTCTGCAAGGTTGGAGGGAGGGTGAGGATCTGTGCCCTACCTCTATTGACTCCCAAGTTCTCTCCTGATGGCCCCTCTGCGACTGTGCCTGTCTTAGTTTGTTCGCTCCCTGAGGAATCTTACCCATCTCTGGCTAACGAGTCATCCTCTGGAGCTAAGCAGGGTGTTGTGAGGCTCATTTCTGTCTCCATGTTAGCCTATACCCCCATGGACTCCACTCCCATCATCTGCCTTGGAGATCCCTTCTCCTGCTGGCGAGGTCCCTGGCACTGATCACTTATCTCAGGGAATTCAGGTTCCTTCTCCAAGGAGGGTCCAACTCACACCATTTGGCGAGAAACAGATCCATTATACCAGCTGCCTCCAGGCTTCAACCTCAACGTGAATAGAGAGCTCAGGCTTACAGCTGAGGGCCAATGGGTTGTGAGAAGAGGGTTCCTCTTGGCAAAAGAGGAAAGAGGTTCAGTATAGAATTTTCAAGCACCTTCCCAGTGCCTCAATTCCTTCTGAAAGGAATTAAATCTTTTCATGTCCTCTTTTTAAATTGCTGCTAAAAATTCAACAAATTCGTTTGTACGTTTGTTTGGGATAGTTGAACAATATGCTGTTGTGAAATATCAAAAATTAAATGATATTGTAGGTTAATATTATGTAAGCATATTCTTTGCTCTAGGCCATTGGTTGTCAACCTTCCTAATGCCATATCCCTTTAATGCAGTTCCTCATGTTGTGGTGACCCCTAATCCTAAAATTATTTTCATTACCCATGCAGTGGGCTTTCTTGTTGTTTTGTTTATGGTTTTCTTTGCTGTACAAAAGCTTTTTATTTTGAAACAGACCCATTTGTTTATTTTTTCTTTAGTTTCCATTTCCCCAGGAGCTGTGTCAGTGAAGAAGTTCCTTCTGCATATGTCGGATATTTTACTGTCTGTGGATTCCTATAGTATTTTTTATGGTTTCCCAACTTATGTTCAGGTCCTTTATCCATTTTGAGTTTATTTTTGTGTATGGTGTAAGTTGGTGGTCTAGTTTCTTTTTTTTTTTTTGCATGTTTCTGTCCAATTTTCCCAACACCATTTGTAGAAGAGACTGTCTTGACTCCATTGTATGTTCGTGCCTCCTTTGTCAAATATTAATTGAGCATAGCAGTTTGGGTCGATTTCTGGGTTGTCTATGGTATTCCATTCATCTATGTGTCTGTTCTTACACCAGTACTAGGCAGTTTTGAGAACCGTGGCTTTGTAATACAGCTTGAAATCTGGAATTGAGATCCCACCTACTTTGTTCTTCTTTCTCAAGATAGCTGAAGCTATTTGGGGTCTTTTTTTATTCCAGATGAATTTTTGGAAAGTTCATTCTAGGTCAGTGAGGTCTGTCTTTTCATGGGGACTGTGTTGAATTTATAAATTGCTCTGGGTAGAATGACATTTTGATGATATTGATTCTCCCAATCCATGAACATGGTATATTCTTCCATTTGTTTATGTCTTCCTCTATCTCTTTTTTTAGAATTGTCTAGTTTTCTGCGTATAGGTCTTTTGCCACCTTAGTTAAGTTTATTCCTAGGTATCTTAATTTTTTTTGGTGCTATGGTAAATAGAATTGCTGTTTTAGTCTCTCTTTATGTAAGTTCATTACTGGTATATAGAAATGCCAAAGGTTTCTTGTTTATTTGATTTTGTATCCTGCCTACATTGCTGAATTCATTTATTAAGTCTGATAATTTTTAGATGGAATCCTTAGGGTTTTCTATGTACAGTATCATGTCATCTGCAAATAAGCATAGTTTTACTTCTTATTTTCCTATTTGGATGTCTTTTATTTCTTTTTCTTGTCTGATAGCAATGCCTAATACTTCCATCACTGTGTTAAATAGGAGTGGTGAGAGTGGGCGCCCCTCTCTTGTTCCTGTTTTAAGGGGAAATGGTTTAAGTTTTTGCCCATTGAGTATGATGTTGGCTGTGGGTTTGTTATATATGGCTTTTATGATGTTGAGGTATGATCCTTCTATTCCTACCTTGCTGAGAGTTTTTATTAAGAAAGGGTGTTGGATTTTGTCAAATGCCTTTTCTGCATCAATTGATATGATTATGTGATTTTTATCTCTCAATTTGTTTATGTGATGTATCACGTTTATTGATTTGTGGATATTGTACCATCCTTGCATCCCTGGTCATGGTGTATGATCTTTCTGACGTACTGCTGGATTTGATTTGCTAGTATTTTGTTGAGGATTTTGGCATCTATGTTCATGAAGGATATTGGTTTGTAATTCTCTTTCATTGTGTTATCTTTATTGGGTTTTGGTATTAGGGTGATGTTGGCTTCATAGAAGGAGTTTGGACGTG
Organism: Lasiurus cinereus; assembly: GCA_011751065.1. Lineage (NCBI taxonomy): Eukaryota > Metazoa > Chordata > Mammalia > Chiroptera > Vespertilionidae > Lasiurus > Lasiurus cinereus. Next base: position 43,124,853 of record JAAGEH010000286.1, on the reverse strand, counting down.
TTCCTTCCTCTTGAATTTTCTGGAATAGTCTGAGAAGAATGAGTTTTACTTCTATGAATGTTTGGTAAAATTCCCCTGTGAAGCCATCTGACCCTGGGCTTATGTTTGCTGGAAGCTTTTTGATGACTGCTTCAATTTATTTCTTATCAGTGTGTTGAGATTTTTAGAATCTTCCTGAGTTAGTTTTGGAAGGTTATGTTTTTCTAGGAATCTGTCCATTTCTTCCAGGCTGTGAAATTTGTTAGAATAGAGTTGTTCATAATATTTTTTAACAATCCTTTGTATTTCTGTAGGGTCTATAGTTTCCGCTCTCTCATTTCTGTTTTGTTTATTTGAGTCCTCTCTCTTTGATTCTTGGTGAGCCTGACTAGAGGTTCATCAATCTTGTTTATTCTTTTGAAGAACCAGCTCTTGGTTTTGTTGATTTTTTGTACGATTTTTTGGTCTCTATGTCATTCATTTCTGCTCTGATCTTTATTATTTCCTTCCTTCTGCTCACAGTGGGCTTTTCTTGTTGCTCTCTTTCTAATTCTTTGAGTTGTTGAGTTAGGTGATTCATTACCATTTTTTCCTGTTTTTTGAGGTAGGCCTGTACAGCTATAAACTTCCCTCTCAGCACTGCTTTCACTTTGTCCCATAGCATTTGCATTGTTGTGTTTTTGTCATTATTCTCCTGAAAATTTTTAATTTCTTCTTTTATCTCATTTATAACCCAATCATTGTTTAGTAACATGCTATTCAACTTCCAAGTGTTTGAATATTTTGGAATATTTTTATTGTAGTTTATTTCTAATCTTATGCCATTGTGGTCTGAGAAAATGCTTGATATGATTTCAATATTTTTGAATATGGGGAGACTTTGCTTATAACCCAATATGGTCTATTTTTGAGAATGTCCTGTGTGCACTTGAGAAGAATGTATATTCTGTATCTCTGGGGTGAAATATTCTGAAGATGTCAATTAGGTCCATCTGATCTAATAAGTTATTTAAAATTGCTGTTTCTTTGCTGATTTTTTGTCTAGAGGATTTGTCCAGAGATGTAATTGGTGTATTAAAATCCCCTACTATGATTGTATTGTTGTTGATCTCTCCATTGATATCCTCCAGTAGGTTTTTTTTATTGTTGTTGTTATGTATTTAGAGGCTCCTATATTAGGTGCATATATGTTTACCAGAGTTATATCTTCTTGATGAATTGCTCCCCTTAGTATTATGTAGTGGCCTTCCTTATCTCTTGTTATAGCCTTTACTTTGTAATCCATTTTGTCAGATATAAGTATCACTACCCCAGCTTTTTTCTCATTTCTATTTGCCTGAAAAATGTTTTTCCATCCCTTCACTCTATGTGAATCCTTTGCTCTAAGGTGGGTCTTTTGTAGATAGCAAATGTATGGGTCCTGTTTTCTTAACCATTCAGCTACCTTATGTCTTTTGATTGGTGCATTTAACCTATTTACGTTTAATGATATTATTGACAAGTTCATGTTTGTTGTCATATTTTTCCTTAGTGTTTTTTTTCCTTTCTCTTTCTTCTTTTTGCAGCCATCCCTTTAGTATTTCTTGCATTATTGGCTTGGTAGTGATAAACTCTCTTAGCCCTTTCTTGTCTGTAAAGCTCCTGATTCCACCATCAATTTTAAATGATACCCTTGCTGGGTATAGTATTCTTGGGTTCAGACCCTTGTGTTGCATCACTTTATATATTTCATTCCATTCCCTTCTGGCCTGCTGTGTTTCGGTTGAGAAATCAGTTGATATTCTAATAGGAGATCCCTTATAGGTAACTTTCTGTCTCTCTCTGGCTGCCTTTAAGATTTTTGCTTTGTCGTTATTGCTTTCCAATTTAATTATGATGTGTCTTGGTGTCGGTTTTTGGGGTTCAGCTTGTTTTGGACTCTTCGTATTTCTTGGAATTTTATATTTTTTTCCTTGCCAATATCAGGGAAATTTTCTTTCATTATTTCTTCAAATAGGTTTCCTATTCCTTGCTTTTCTTCCACTCCTTCTTGTATCCCAGTTAAGCATATGTTGTTTCTTTTTGTGTTGTCCCAAAGCTCCCTTAGGCTCTCTTCTTGTTTTTTAAGTCTTTTTTTCAGTTGTTGCTGTGTTTGTGTGTTTTTTCCTACCTTGTCTTCTAATTCTCTGATGCGGTCCTCAGCCTCTTCTAGTCTACTGTTTAGGCCTTCCATTGTGTTCCTTGTTGCAGCTATGTCATTTTTCATCTCCTCTTGGTTTTGTTTCATGTTGCTGAAATTGTCATTCAGCTCCTTATAGTTCTCATTGAGTTCTGTGATATTGTCTTCAATCCGTTTAAACATCCTTAAAACCGTTACCCTGAACTCCTTCTCTGAAAGGCTGCTCACTTCAGGTTCATCTAATTCCCTTTCTGGTGATTCCTCTTTTTCTTTCCTTTGGGGATGCTTTTATGTCTTCCCATGTTTTCTTCTAATGTTTTAATTGTAGATCTGATTATTTTACTACCCAAGTGCTGCTGAAAACCCGCCTTTGGTGGTGGCCTCAAGGGCACACTGCAAGCACCATTTACCTGGGAGCTTCACAAACCAGAAAGGAGTGTATGCCACAGACAGTGCAACCAAGACACACAAACACAGGGTCTAGGGTGCCATAGACTGGGTGATCCTGATGTATAAACACAGGGATTAGGGTGTCAGCAAACTGGCACGAAGGCCCACTGCAAACGTGCATGAAAACGCGAGTTGACTCTGGAGTTCTGGGACTAGCCCCTGAGGAGCAAAGACAGGGACTGGCGAGTCTGCGAGCTGGAGCGAAGGCCCACTGCAGATGTGCGCTTTTACTCGGGAGTTCTGCGGGCGGGGATTAGCCCCTGATGCACAAACACTTGGACTAGGGTGTCCAGAAACTTTTGTGAAAGCACGCTGCATACCTTGCGAGATCGCAAATGAGGACCCCTGTGTGGCCACTGACACTGTGGAGAGGCAAGGACCAGACTGCATTTCCCCACAAAGAATGACTCAGGGTCAGAGTGACCTCAAGCCTGGGGGAGAGAAGGAAAGGGAGTTTCTCAGCTAGACATCCTGTGATATAGAACAGAACACTAGGTGCTTAAAGGCACCCCTGGCCTTGAGAAGCCTTGAAGTCTGACAAACAACTCCTTCAAGGACAACCGCTATCTAGACTGCTTACTTGCATAACCAAAAAGCTTAGACAAAGAGTCAGTATATGAAATTTAGTAATGCTTAGCCAATTAAAATTCACCAAATCCTCCTGCGCTGGGGATAAAAGGCACTTGCTGCAGAGGTTCGGGGCTCTCGTACTTCCCTGCTGTGTCAGTGGAACCGGGAGCCCGGACTCGAGTTCGTAATAAAGGCTTCCTAAATTTCCTAATTGACTGTCTGGTGGTCGTCTGTCTCGGGTTGCCCCCATTACAACACAACCGCATCGATGTCACTGGGGAGGAGGAGGTTGCACTCACTGCTGTGGAGATGGGGGTCCTAGGGTCCTTGGGAATGTAGGGTCCTTGGGAATGCAGGGTCCATGGGTCTGTGGGACTCTGGCTGGAGTGGCTGTTGGGTTGCAGGGCAGCTCCAATGCCTGTCTAGCTGGCAGTGTTGGTGAGTTCCGAAAGAAAGGCCCTATTTCCCTTCAAGAGAGCGTGGACTCCATGCCCGAGTTCCGCAGTCCTGGGAGTGAAAGCCACAATGGCAGTCTCTCCTTGTCCAAGAAAGCCTGGACTGCCAGCCCCCACTGCTCCTGTGAGATTCAACTGTCCCTCACTCAATCACATACCCACCACATAAATCCACACACTCTCTTTTTGTCCCCTCACTCACTTCCTCTCCCTCACCTCCATCCTGCCAGCTGCCATCATCCACAAGATCCTCTACAATGTAAGTTTTTATTGTTTCCCCTTCTTGCTTCTTTAAGAAATAAATATTATTTTCATTCTATTAAGAACTGAGCAGGTATTCTAAGAGGTCACCTAAAAATAATGATACTTAGGTAGTAAGGACACACTGTAATATACAGGTAAAGTATTTAATAATCGTATACCTAAAACATACATAATTTTATTAACCAACTAGAAGCCCTGTGCACAAATTCATGCATGGGTGGGGTTCCTCTGCCTGCCTGATTGGTGATCAGGGCCAATGGAGGGCCTACTGACTGAGGAGAGGAACCGGGAGAGGTTGTCCAGCCAGCCACAGGAGGTTGGCTGCTGCGGGAGGTTGGCTATGGGAGTGCACTGACCACCAGGGTTAAGCTCCTGTGTTGAATGCCTGCCCCCTGGTGATCATTGAGTGTCATAGCAACCGGTCAACTGGTTGTTTGGTCATTTGGTCACTTAGGCTTTTGTATATATAGATGTCATCCCAATAAATTCATAAAAAAGAAAAATAATAATTAATAAAAAACATTCATATCTATCATAAAGAACTTGTAATTATTCTATTTGCTCTGTTATTAAAATGTAAAAGTCTAAATAAATAAATATAAGCAAAGTTATGTGGAGCATAAGCTTCAATGAATTAAATTTTCAGATAATTCAGCACCTGTAAAGATGTTTTTCCTCAGTGAATAATAGTACAGCACAGTCAGAGTTAATTAAAATGTTTATACTATCAGATTTTGTGAACATAAAACAAGAAAATGTGAAATGTACCTTTGATGAAAACATAGCCAATTACAGTGGTACCTCGAGATACGAGTGCCCTAACATTCGAGATTTTTGAGATACGAGCCATCAAGCGAGCGATTTTTGCTTTGAAATACGAGCAACAGTTGAGATACCAGTAATCGCGCAGATCGGCCAGCTGCACACGACCCACCAGTTTACCACGACTTGAGCGTCTCATAGTTTCCCACACCTCAAGGTTACAGAACGAATTAAACTCGTATCTCGAAGTACCACTGTATATTTTTAAAAATTAAGACCATATTTTAAAAAGCACTCTACATGAAAATAACAGGGCATAGTATAGGGAGCAATGTACCCAAAATGTCAATTAAAGGTATACCAAAAAAAAAAAAAATCAAGAATAACTATTTTTATTTATATTAGTTCTTAACTCTCAAATAATTAACATGTTTTGAGGATTCTTTTAATATGTATGAGTTTTCTTCTTTTTTATTTTTTGAAAGTGCATTAAAATGATTTTTGTATACAACTCTTCCATGAACTATCAATATAATAAAATAATATGTTGGTTCATATAAAAATAAAGTCAATATACAGCTATAATTGTTTTGAATAATTTGTTGAATGTCAAGCCAGACAATAATATGATTATTTTGGGGTAACTATAGTATTTTTCAGTATTCTCAAGACCAATTTGATGAATGAGTAAAAACCTATCTAAAATAGCTGATGTAAAATCATGTTTGTACTTCATTAACTAGTTATATTTATGAAATAGCCATTGATTCTGAGATTAGTGGCAAATATTCAGCTCAACTGAAAGATTTAATGAAAAACTTCTTTAAAGAACACAGGTATATTATCAATTCTCTCAAGTTTTTTAGCATTTTAATCTATAATTATTGATTTCCTGAAAGTTCTTACAAGTTTACAAGAAATTAAAAGACATCTCAAGGTTAAAAAGTTGTCAATATCTATTCTAGGCTCAAGTGTTTTTTCTTGGGATTTTGAAGTTTTTTCTGAAGCAACAAGATGTAAGCTATAAATCCACTGAGTACATGATCATTTTCAGCTCCATAGATTTCAGCCATATGACCTATGATTTGCAGTAAATAGAAAACCTTTTCTCTGTCTTGCTTGACTTGTCTTTTCAATTATTATTCTCAAGTAAACATACAATTTCTGGGCCACAGCTTTTATTTGCTATATTTGGACAATTAAAAAAAATAATTTGTTTCTCTGGAAAATACCTATGTGCCCATTTCATTCTATTTTGCTTATAAAAATATTCTTATAAAAGGCCACAGAGAATTCAGGGGCTTATACTTCTCATAAATTTTGGATTCACATGCCACCTCTGTTTCAGAAACTCCTCAATTCACATAGGCCCACTGGCTAGACACTCTTCCCTCCTCTACCTTCGTCCAACCTCCCACTCACTGTATTTCAGCGGGGAACAATGTATATGTCCTCAAGCCGATGGGCCCAAGTAAATAGTTCTTACTTGAACTCTGACAGCTTTAAACTGAGATAACATTCTCAGTAGATTGTTATGAGTTGTCTTTTTATTCATAAATCTGCAAATACTATATTAAAAAAATTTAACTATGGTCATGACCTCTGAGTGAAAATGTATTGGTCATGGGGCTTAACCTTTACACAATAGAAATAATTTTATATTGCTAAAAGGACATTTTAAGATAAGTTTCCTTAAGAATAGAAAGAAGAGTAGGAGAAAGAGTATGCCAGCAGCAGATTAAAGAAGGAGCTGAAAGTCAAGAGCAGGTGGAATATGATTGGGAAATGGAAATGACAGATTCACTTTAATTGCAGGGAGTGCTGTCACATTTTGAATATATTTAAATCTCAGATATTTGTTGAAATTCTGAAAATAAGCAGTTTCCAGAGAAGGGGGAGCTGGTAGTTTATTTAAAGTAGCAAAACAGCAAGAGTGGTTAAGCTATCAACAGTGATAGATTAAAAAGAGCATGCTGTAGGAATGTATAGCTAAAAATAACAGTATCTAAACTTGTTGACTATTTGTAGATTTGATTAAGTCAGCGCTGCAAATAAAACTCACTGTTTCGTACTGTTCAACTAGAATAAAAAAGAGAAAAGCAGGGTCATTCCTCTCTAATGAAAGTGGACCAGATTAATGAAATAAGCATGCATTCTTCTGAGTGGGGATAGAATGAAGTAAATAGTTTTGATGCCTCTTGGGGAATAGACCTTGATGAACTCTGTGTGTGGAAGATGGGGAATTCAAAATGACTCACAGATGTTTGGTTTGAGATAATGTGTGCTTGATGATAGATAAGGCAGTAAAATCAAGAGTTCATTGTAAACATTCTAAATTTGAAATGGCAATATTTATCGCGGATGTCAAATAACATGGCATCTCTAGCTATAAGGAGAGAAACAGATGACAAAGTGTTTTGAGAGTCATCAATAGCAAGATTTAAAGTAATGAGAATGAATGATATCACAGAGGAAGGGCTGAAAGAGAAGTTACATTGATCTTTCAACACGTAAACATAGAATATAGAATAAAAATATCTGGAGCAGAGATAGGTTTGAAGTGAGCTAGGTAGAGGTGGCATAAAGCAACAACAGGGAGATTTGTTGTTGTTTTCCAAGAGAAAATAATCAATTGTATCAAACATTTCTGTGAGATTGAAAATGAAGACAAGACATAAAGATCATTGTTGATTTTGATGCTTCAGTGGAGTTTTAGGGAAGGAAACCAGATTTGAAAGCCATGAGAAATAAATTATTGGTTAAAAAGTGAGGCAATAAGGTAAAAAATCTCATTGTGAGGGTTGCAAAAGTTCAGTAGTAATCAGAAGTGATATGAAGTTACATAAAGGTTTTAGGATGAGAGATACTAACACATAGTAGTAGGGATGTAATGCAAATATGGGGGATTTACTTTGATATCTTGGAGTTGTTGTTGTTGTTTTTTAATAAAGATACAGCATTAGATAGTGTGTATTCAGCTGTAGCTGACTAAAAAAGAAATGAATACCTCTTCTAAGCTGTGCCTGTCAGAGTGTCACTCCTAAAAGCTGGAAGTGAAATATAAAATACCCACGCATGAGTGCTCTGTATATGCAATGCCAGTAGTTTTGTTTTAAATGCCTCTTTTTTGTTTGAGTTAATTTCTTAATAACATTTAAAGATCACTAGGAACACTAAGTTAATGTTAAGCTTTCCTGAAATACTCCATATTGATAATATTCTCTTTTACATTGTGAATCTTCAGTAAACAGACAAAATTACTGAGTTTCCCAATGTATTTGACCATAAAATGTTCTTTTAAAGAATATTGCAAGGGACTAATTTTCACAAAAAACAACTTGAAATATTGCCTAGGTCTTGCCTTTATCTCGATTTACTTAGAGGTTCATCTTCATGTTATGCTTCTGGATTGGCTTCATTCTGATTTTATTTCTTCACTCATTACTTCACCTTCCACCTATTTCTATCAAACACCATATACCAAACCTGTACTCTTCACTAATTTTACACTCAAACCCTCTGAAACTTTGGGAAACTCCAAAATCACTCAGAGATTTGCTATTTGAGATGAGAAATTCATTGTCTACCATGAACCCTCTCATTTATATTCTTGTTGATATCCCCTCAAAGTAGTTATACTAAATTTTGAAAATTTAAGTAAAAACAACATTTATATTTTCCTTAGTAAAAAAGAGTTAACATAAAATACACTAGCCTTCTATTTTCAATATTTTTTAAGCAAAGGCTACACATTCCCTATTATAGAACCTCAAAATGCTCTACTTTGATATCTTCAGAAGCTTAAAAATGCCCATAAGTATAGTACATGCTCAACACAGATTTTGTTTAACTATGAGATGATGCTTGGCATTGCCCTGCATAGTTACTTGTTTCCCTTTTACTAAGGTTTGAATTTAGAATATTGAATTGAATTTCCTTTCAAATCCATTATTTTGAAATTCCAGTTGCTTACCCACATCTCTTACTAAAAATTATTAATACTGATAGTGAGGGGAAAAAATAATTAAGAACTTCCTAAAATGTACTTCTCAGTACTAATATGCATATCAAACATGTGTTACAATGATAGATGTTTTGCATTTCAAACCAGAAACCCTGGCTTATATATTACTTCTCATGCGTGCATAGCCTTTGTCAAGACAGAACCCATTTGGTTTTCACATAGTAATAAAAGCACAGAAATAATTCAGGATTTTGCTAAATAGACCCCTAAATTTATTACATTTTACCTCTTGTTTTGGTGACGAGAATCTATTATTTCTGCCTGCAAGTTATTGATCTCCCCAGGAGTGGAAATGAGCATCTGTTGTAGAACAGAACAGGATGGGAAGTCCTGTGAATGGGAATGTGGAGAGAAGGAAAAATGGGATCCAACTCTGGGAGCAGAAAAGCTTTCATGCAGGAAGTTCTTCACCCTAATCAGCTATAGCTATTTCAAAAAATTTCAAGAGCTTACTCAATTGGTTAGAAGTTAGTAAATTCAGTTTCTACAGGAAAAGGAGCATGAGAAAACAGGAGAAAGACAAGAAAACAATGAATGAGGGAGAGTTGTGAAGTTTTATAGACAAGTCTCACCTTAAGACAACTGGGAAAATGGTTACCTGATCACAATCCTAAAGGGCATTGAAGATAACTATGGCTACATGACTAATTTGACTACCACTGTTAACTATTTGGACTGGACTAAATCATTTTAAGATTGTCATATGTTAGTGGGCCATCTAAGATTTATGTGAAGGTGATGATTTACTTACTTTAGTAATAATAGAAAATATTTTCACTTGTTTTACAAAACTATAATTGAGCATATTAAGAGAAATAAGGATATGTCTCACCTTTGCATTTATGTGCATACATATACACACATACATATATGTATGTATCCTAAAAAATAAAAGGGTAATATGTAAATTAATCATCACTCTGCGACAAAGATGGCAGTACCCATAGTGTTTGGGGTGGGATGCTGGTGGAATCACTCTGACAATGCGAGCACAGCATCGGTCCCCTCCCCTGGGAGGGAATGGGAGAGGACTCAGTCCAGAAGCAGAAACCAAGAGTGTGGGGAGCATCAGGAATTCTGGGAATCATGGTTCTGGTGGTGGATGTGTTGCAGGATCTCCTGAACATTCGAGGGAAGTGAGCATCGAGTAAGTTACTATTGCAAGTGTGGGATGGAGGGAAAACAAAGGTGAGAGACATAAGTCAGAATGTGGAGGAAAACTTAAAAGGAAGATATCCTGCAACTGTTAGGAAAGCTCCACCAATGGAGCAAAGCAAAAAAAAAAAAGAGCTCCATTGTTCTGTGAGCACCAAACCAGACTGGGTTGGGGTCTCACACAATTCACTCATATGATTGCAAAGACAGACAGAAACTTCACTCTTTCATGTACCCAGGAAATACAATGCATGACATACATGTTTTCATGGAAGAGGACTTAGTACCGTTTGCTATACACCCTTTGGTAAGTCACCTTTTTGGTTGCCATCTGTATTAGTTAATTGCCATAATCAAGAGTAAACATTAAAACTTTTCTATCTCTATGACAAGCAAGTCCTTACAACTGGAGCAAGGCAACTATTTATAATAATAAAAGTGTAATATGACAGTCAATGAGGCAGGCAGGCAGAGACAGTTAGGGGTGATTAGGCAGGCAAGCTGAGTGGTTAGGGGCAATCAAGCAGGCTGGCAGGCAAGCAGTTAGAAGCCAGCAGTCCTGGATTGTTAGGAGGTTCAAGCAGGGCTGAAGGACTGCATCTCTTGCCCCATGTGCACAAATTTTGCACACCAGACCTCTAGTATAAATACAAATATGCATACACATGCTCATACACACATGCTCATGAAGGTATCTGAAAGAGTAGTACCCTATGTATGTTAGATTTTTTTTCTTCTTCAGAAATGTTTAGCTACATTAAAATACTATTGAAAAGTGTTCTGACACTTGGATTTTTATTCATGTGATTCTTATAGTATTTGAAGTTAATATTTGCTCTCTTTTTATCTAAAATAGACTTTTTTTAAAAAAAAGCAATGTGCTCCTTCATTAAGATACAATTCAGTAAAAAAGTGGCTGACTTTGATTTATATGAAACAATATTTCAAAGTTTCAAAATTAAAATACCTACTCATTTTTAAAAAATTATTCTTTATAGAGAAAATAAAGAATTAAAATCAAAATATAAGCTTGACTTTGATCTTCAAAGCCAAGCTGCATGCTTGTTGCATGAGACCTGCAGGAAAATATGCACACCTTCTCAGATTACTATTTATAACACTAATCAGGATTTTAGATAAATTAATTGATTGCACTTCAAATGCATAGCTTACATGTTGAGGTTTTAGTGGGACAAATAAATGTATATTAATTTGGTGAAATCTAAAGATTAAAATTGAAAAGCAAAACCTAGTTCTTACTAGCTGTGTTTATATCTTTCTCATGATCTACACACTCACACACACCCATACATATGCACATACAATATAATCACAATAATTCTGACTCGTTTATTCTTTAAATATAAGATTCACCTAATATTTCATAATAGATCATTCAGCTGATCTACTTCCTCACTGACATAGTCAAGACTCATTTAATTTCAAGAGTCTGAAACAGTGGAAACAGTCTGAGCAAAATAGAAAAATACATTTGACTCACTAATTGGGAAAGTCAGGAGTGAAACTAGTATAAAAATATCTGGAACCACTCACTAGTTAAATATCAGGAGTATCTTTCTCATGTTTTCACACTTCTGATTTTCAAAGCACAGAGGTGCATTTTTCTCTTGCTGCTGATGGGCTTTTTTTTTCTCCCCCTCCTCACCCCTAAATGAGGTAGACAGTAGTTTCTGAAAGCTGATTATTTTCACATCATTATAGTGATTTTCTCTATACCTTCCCCTCCCCCAAATGCCTGGTTAGTGTTTTCATTAAACCACCTGGATCATATGTGTGTGTTTATTTCTGGAGCAGTCACTGTGTCAATGATCATGAGGTTTTCTGTACCATTCCATGAGCCACTCTGAGATAGGTCTCTGTACCAGTAGCTAAAGCATGATCTTATCGGTAGAAAGGCAAAAAGTGAAGACAGTAAAAAAAAGAACAGACATACATTAATGACCACAGGTATCATTTCTTCTTTTTATGGAATAATATGGTTCTCCAATGTTTATAACATCTATGTAATCAACTCAGAAACTAAATATTATTGAATAATAGCTATGAATCACCACAGCTATAGCCATCACACACATACAAAATAGAGTATTTGTTATTCTATTTAAGGGCAATTCTACAATGTATTTTTCATATTAAGTCATGTGATTCATCCCTAAACATTATGAAAAAAAATATTTGTTTTACATAATGAGAAAACTAAAATTGTATGTTAACAGCTCAAACAATCTACAAAAAAGTATAAAGTGTATTTATTTTTAAATGTGTGAAGATCATCTGAAGACATCAAAAGGAGTAATGGGAAACATGGTGACAGTAGAGCATCAATTTGAATTCTCTGGGGATTTAAATAATTACAATGTTGATGTTGGCAATACCAAAAAAACAAAAATAAAAACAGTGATAATGATAATGTAGTCATCATTATATGTAAAATTAGGTACAACTGAATTTGACTGAATGTGAAATAATGGTAACTTTCTAAGACATAATCTGTTTTTTCTTCTTGTAAGATAAAGTTATTATTTTTAAAATTTTTATTCTTTCAGAGAGAAAGGAAGAAGGGGAGAGAGAGAACCATTGAACCTGCCTCCTGCATACCCCTTCTGGGGATCGAGCCTGTAACCCTGTGTACTTGATAGGAATCAAACCCGGGACACTTCAGTCAGCAAGCCAATGCTCTATCCACTGAGCAAAACTAGATAGGGCATATGAAGACACATCTCATATTTTTCTCACATAAACAAAGTCTGGGAGAGAAGGCATAGTCTATTTTGGGACGTTACTTTATAATCATCAGAGATCTATCCATAGTGCTTACTTTACTTTCTATTGACTAGTATTTTCTATGCAGTAGGCATCTGCAACATTCCAGTCATCAGAAAGATGTAGAGAGCATATGAGGTGTGTCCCTCTATCTTTAAAAAATACTTTTAGTCAGCATATATCATATAGACACACCTAGGTACAAAGGAGGCTTGTATATAAAGTCTTTATTCCATTCAGCCATGTATACCACTAAAAATCTGAGACTCTCTAATAGATGACGGGGAAATGGATATTGGATCAGGAAGCTGAGAGTCTCTGCCAAGGATTCGTTTATACTCTCTCTGTAATACATCACTGCTATTCCTCTTGGAGCACACCTGTTGTTACCCTGGCCAGATTTCTTTATGTAGTCAAAGGGTAAAATTCTTACGTATTACATTAAACATAAGATTTTCCTTTGTGCTTCTCCTTTGTAAATTTGAGCAAATTGTGTCATCTCTAAATGCTTTGTTGAAGATCCACTAAGTTGTACATACTCTTTCTCCAACCTTCAATATTATATTCATCTATAGTAAAAAAATATTTTGTACTGTAGATTGTATCAAAAAAACAGTTGCTTGTATTATTCCAGAATATACAGCAATCTGTCACCCCTTTGTCAAGAAATACAGTCTATTTCCCTTCCCCTTGAAATTGGGAAAGTCTTTTGAGTGTTTTAATGAATAAAATGCAATGGAAGTGATGCTGCACATCTTCTGAAAAATAGATGACAAATCGTGAAAGTTTCTACTCAATAACTTCTCTTCTAGAGTGTTTGGCCTTGGACTCAGTAGCCATGCCATAAAGCAGTCAAACAGGCACATGAAAAGACCGTGTATAACTATCTGGCCATAGCCTTAGATACTTTTTTTTTGTCCCAGCTAACTGCTAACATCTATTAGGCAGTGAGTGAGGCTTCTGATTGCTACTGACTCCAGTCTTTGAGCTACTGCCACTGATACATATTAAGGCAGAGCGAAGCTGTACCAGCTGAGTCCCGCCCAAAGTGCACAGTATTGAACAAGGTATATGTGTCATCATTTTAAGCTGCTTAGTTTTGGGATTTGTAGTTATGCAATGTTAGATAACTTAAATATATGTATTGATAAGAATTTTGCAATGTAGCTATAAAAATACAGCAGTTAACTAATAAAATAAAAGTATGAAGAGTTGTATCATCCAAACATCTAATTATAAAGATGAAAAAATTTATGGTGAGTTCTCTCAAGCAATTTTCCAAGACTGAACAGTCATTTAGGATAGTGTACCCCAAAGTCACTCTCAGTTATTCTAATTATTACTATGCATAATTTTTTCGTTACTTTGTCAAATCTGAAATATGATTTTGAATTTTGCCATGTCAGATTTATACTGCTAGATATGATAGCCCAGTGACTCTCAACACTTACCATATGGCACCATCACCTTTGTTTCTTCTGGAATCCTAAAATCCTCTTCATCATTGCTGGGCTGGGCAATTGAATAAAAAGCTGGGTGCATGTATCAATGTAGCAATTTGACATATAATTCTAATGAGCATACACTGTTTAGACTTATAGGCACAAAGTATGTTCACTCGAGGAATGTTTACCTAAGAAAATTATAGGTAGAAATATCTTATACTCTGGGTCTGTCCTCAGACCCCATTGATTTTATTTATATGAAACAATTGATGGACTGGAATTCTATCGCATAATCTCTTTCTATATTATATTTTCCTAATAACATTCTATGTCCTTTACTGGATCAATTATGTTCAACACACTGGCCAAGAACTGTGCTTGGAAATGGAATTTCAAAAACAAAAATAATCCATCAGTTTAATGAGGAAGGTTTTCAGAAAGTTGGCAATTTCAAATGGAATATAGTCAAAACAGTATCTATAGGCTGCACTGGTATCACAGAGCAAAGGCCATTATTTCAACCTATAAGCACTTGAAAAATTCAGAGATGAGAAAATATCTGAGATGATTCTTAAAGAATCAATCATAAATGTTATCTAAACAAAGAAGTTAGGCATGTTATTTAAGAGGAAATAGTATAGTGTAGAGTCAGTAAACTATGGCTCTAGGTTCACCTTTGGCCCACTACCTACTTTCTTAAAAATAAATTTTATTTAAATATAGTCAGGACCCATTGTTAGAACAGAGTTTCACAGTCACAACAGACTGTATAACCCACAAAGCCAAATATATTTCTTATAAGGGTCTTCATAAAAAGTTTTCTCTTATTTCTGGTATAGAGTGGAGAATGGTACCTAAAGTACTACAATGTATTCCAGAAATTAGAAAAGTTCAGTATATATATATATATATATATATATATATATATATATATATATATAAATTTAAAGCAGAGAAAATGTTTTTGAGTTCAGAATCATAAGTAAGAGACCTGAAAAAATGTTTATGTTAAGGTGCTTCTGTTTTATCCTTTGTCTCATGGAGAATACATTATGAGTTTTAAGAAGCACAGTGATGTGGCCAGATTTTAGCAAGATTGCTCTAGATCAGTGGTTCTCAACCTGTGGGTCGCAACCTCTTTGGGGATCGAGCGACCCTTTCACAAGGGTCTCCTAAGACCATCGGAAAATGCAGATATTTACATCACGATACATAACAGTAGCAAAATTTCATGGTTGGGGGTCACCACCACATGAGGAACTGTATGCAAGTGTCGTGGCCTTAGGAAGGTTGAAAACCACTGCTCTAGATGCACTATAGAGGTATTGAAGACATTCAAGATATCAGACAAATGACCATTTAAGAAGTGACATATCTTGATGACCTGAAAGTAAAGTAATGAATTGAAGAATATCTATTAAGTCTCTTTAGTAAGTAAAAATATCAAGATTTGTTGAATGTATCTGTCCATATTTTGAAAAATGTCTGCAAATTTTTCACACTCCTTCCCTTGAATGTAGGCCAGACCTAAGGACTGCTTTCTAGCCAACAGAGTGATAGAAAAGTAATAGTATTGTCTTCCAAGGCAGTGTATAAAACCATAGGTTCCACTCAATTATCTTTGGTCTAGAAGCCAGCCTCTATGTCATAAGAATACTCAAGCAGCCTTAGGACTATTTCATGGGAAGAGGAACTGAGGTCTTTCCCAAACAGTCAATATCAAGTTGCCATCAATGTGAGTGAGCCACCTTGGAACTGGATCCAACAACACTGTGAAAACCTTCAGTTGACTATAGGCCTGGCCAACATCTTGACTACAACCCCATGAGAGATCTTAAGCCAGAATTACTCAGCAGGCTGCATTCAGATTACTGACTCAAAGATTCTGTGAAAGAAAAATGTTTCTTGTTGATTTTGGCCACAGGTTATGAGAATAATTTATTACATAGTAATAGATAATAGACCATCATTGAGTGAAATGGTAAACGCAAGAAGAAAAAAAGGCGGAGGAAGGAAGTGCTGCTTGAGATCAGCCATACTGATTTTGAAGAGCCAGTTGAACTTGTCAAGTAGAATTTAGATATTTTCTCTGAGTCTGACACTTGGGGGAAAGGCCAGAGATTAAACCAAAATTCCTAATATATACTTTCCAAACTCCCTTCAATTCCATTTTTATTTTAGTGAGGATGTCTTCATTTACAGCAAGCCGTTTGTCCTTACTCCTTGCTTCTATCTCCATTGGTGTGTAACATCTCCTGGTTCAACAAATAACTTACAAAGAAAAAAACATTTCTAAAAGAAGAGAACTTGCAAAGATAAGACTTCCAGCTTTTTGATTTATATTCAAACCTTCCTCTAAAGAAGCAGGCTCTAAACCAACAAGCAATGTACTTGGAATCAAGAAAAGATTTCCACAGACACTATCAGTGAGTCAAGAATTCAAACCCCAGGGTTTAATAATATTTTTCTTAGCTATTCTAAACATATTTAAATGCAGTGTACTCAAACAGAAATTTGCTTAGATATGTGCAATAGATAAGGCCACTGAAGTTGATGAAATCTCCTAATGCATGCATCCCAAAACTAGGAAATACATTCCTAGGCTCAGCTTCCAGCTTCTAGCATAAATATGCCCTTAACGCCATACCTTGACACAAAGGATAAAACATAAGTAGCAGATTTGCTCTATTTACGGTTGAGAACACTGGAATAAAAGTATATAGTTAAATATCTACAAGGAACAGCTAAAGAAAGTATAGTCACTCTAGTTTATAGGAGATTGAATTTGAAAATTTTAAGCCAGAAAAGTATCTCAAATGTCATCATGAATTCAAGAAAATATGCATGTCAAATAAGATAATTTTTTAAATTAAGATTTATCGCTTTAAGTATAAAAAATTTTAACATATGTAGCTTTTTATATTTAAATTTCAACAAACATTTAATAAGTCACTAGTATTCATAAACCATCATGTAAGCACTGAGGACAAAAGTACAAAAAATTATTTTCTTGAGTGACTGATCTCAACAAATTGAAATGTGTCATCTTTTCCAATTAAGTTAACTAAATTTTTCATTTCCACAAAATTAAACACACACACACACAAGATTTCAAAGAAAAAATAAATCGCTCCTGTCTATGTTAGACATAATGAGTTCTGTGCTCCTTTAACACCCATAAACTATTGTTATTCTGCCAAGTTTAGAATAATAACCATATGCAGCTTTGCATGTCCTTAAACTTTGTTATATGACTATCTGTCCCTGAAACAGTGTAATTTTTTTCTTTTTCTCCAGTCTGATTTTCTCTTCTAAAGATCCAAGAAAATCATTAATGAACTATTAAGAGACCCTTTCATCTTAGATAAAAGGTAAAGCCTACTCTATGACTTTCAAAGGTGTGGGTGGTGAGCAGGATTTCACTTACTTAATGGACCAAGATTTAGTGTGTCTTTTTAATATTGAATAAAGAATGGAAACTCATTCCTCTACATAGTGGGCAATAGATGTGGTCAGTTAGCCTAACTTTAATTAGTGATGGTCAAAAAAGAACATAGAGATCTTAAAATTAAAAAATTAGATGATGCTAATGGAGCTTACTTTATTCTATGAATAGACATTGAATTAGAATACGATCATTCCATCTGGCTTTGATTTTTTCCTATTTAAAACAGTAGGGAAATATCCCTAAGGTCCCTGTGAAGCTTTGAAAGGCTATATACCCCAAGCAACTAAATGGGAGGCTTGCAGTTGTCAAGGAGGGATAGAATTGACCACTCCCTAATCTGTTCAGCAGAATTCTTATGAGAGAAAATCATGAAAGGGACATAATACTCACAGCGTGTACTCAGCAAGATGTCTCTCCCCGTGTGTATTGTTGGGTATTCCCCATAATACCCAACAATACACACGTTAACACTATATAAAATTTTGGTTTATTGCAAAGTGGTTTAAAGTCTAGATAGCACATAGCAAAGACAGTCATCCCTAGTGGTCCTCAAACATGCCCCATGGAAAGTTCTTTCCAAGAGATCCACAGAAGACTGAGTTTTTAGAATGTTTGTATTCTGACAGAATTGTTTTTATAATTGTGTACCAAATTTCCTTCAAAAGACTCCCCTGACATGCTTTTTGAAGACCACAGGAAAATGAACAAAGGGTTCTTGTAGTTTATTGAAGAAAAACACATTTAAAAACTCTCAAAGGGAGTTATTATATTTGAAGGATAATAAGGATTTAAAAATAGAACTTCTATGATAGTCATGGATTGTCTAAAGACTTTTATTTGCTCTATTTCCAGAAAAGAAAAGGCAAAATTTAAGCTACACAACCACTATTTTCTCGGACATTATAAATAATAGTTTATTATAATTCTCATTTTGTCTTTGCCCTCTATATTTGCATTATAAATATATACCTTACATTGCACACACCCCCTCCTGAAAACAAGAGCTATACTGGTGAAGTTGGTTCATTTTAAAAGTACTCCATGTTCCAGAGAGGTGCTCTCATGTGACCTCAATCCATGTGAAGAAAGAATAAGTGTGTGAAAAAGTTTGCTCTCTTTTCTTAAATACGTTGTTAATACTACATGTTGCAACTCTTGACAAGGACAAAGGGCTAATAGAGGCTTACAGGGATTTAGCTCATAATTCAAGTAGGTATCATTGCATTATGTTTTGAGACTGCAACATTACAATAGAATTGCATGAGCAATGCTATTTATTGTCTTAAATCAATAGATAATGCTTTTATTTATTTGTTGAGTCTTGCCTTCGGTTTTACCTTGAACTTTAGCTTTAAAATGATTTCAAGACAAAAAAACAATACCATACCCTCATTAGGTCATAAATGCTTTCTAACTCAATCTCACAAACATTATTTACATAGGTAGACTCTACTTATTAGTCTCATTAATGATGAAATGGTCATATCCAAAGTTAAACATAATATACTTTTGGCTTTTCATCAATTTTAAATATAATTTTTCTAAAAGCATGACTAGTATCTAAACTGCTCTACATAACATAACTTACTATGATTTTTTCCTTGTGCTACATTTTATTATATCTATATACACAACAAATAAATGGAATCTTCTAAAATAAAATAAATAAAATTAGAAGAAAGGGTAAAGTAAAAGATTCTCCAAGAGGGCATCATAGGATGAATTTAATGAATTGATATACCATTTTACCATTTAAATTGTATTTCTGAAAGTCTTAGGTGTGGTAGAAATTGATCAATATATTTTACACATCCTTGGAGAGGAAAGTCTACTATAAAATTACCAGATAAACAAAACCCTAAGAGTTGGTTATTGAAGGAGTTAAAAATGAAAGAAGTGGGAAGAATGGATGAAACCATCAGTACCAGCTGCACTGTACTAGGAGTTCCATCGATCTAATTCAACAATATTTGCCAATTGCCAAAACTAGTTTGGCTCAGGGGATAGAGTATCAACCTGTGGACTGAAGGGTCCCGGGTTTGATTCTGGTCAAGGGCACGTACCTTGGTTGTGGGCACATCCCCAGTCGGGGGTGTGCAGGAGGCTGCTGATTGATATTTCTCTCTCATTGATGTTTCTAACTTTGTATCTCTCTCCCTTCCTCTCTGTAAAAAATCAATAAGATATATTTTTAAAAAAATACTTGTCAATTAACAACTATAGCAAAGTACTGTACTCTGTGCTTTATGCCTTAAGAATAAAAAAAGCTATAAAAATAAAAAATGATCAATTACTGTATACTTGTGTTTAAATTTAACTTTATAACAACCACATAGGTAAATATTGATATATCATTTTTCCACAGATGCAGAGAGAGTAGGTAACCTGCTCTGTGTCAAATTCAGAACTTTTACCATTTGTAACAGCATGGATGGACCTGAAGAGCATTATGTTAAGCGAAATAAGCCAGTTGCAGAAAGATAAATATCACATGATCTCACTTATTTGTGGAATATAATGAACAACATAAACTGATGAACAAAAATCGATCCAGAGACAGAGAAGCATCGAACAGACTGCCCAACTTCAGAGAAAAGCAGAGGTTGAGGGTGTAACTGATCAACGAAAAGACTTATGTGCATGGATATAAGCCTAACCAATAGACACAGACACTAGGGGGGTGAGGGCATGTGCTGAGGGGTGGAGGTGGTTGAGCAGAGGTCAATGGGGGGAATAGGAGACATATGTAATGCTATATATAATATTTTAAACAATATACATTTTAAAAAATCTTACATAAAATAATAAATTTTGAATCTGTGATTTGAACAAGTTTCTCTCCAAAAATCCATGAGGTTAATCAATGAGTATAAATGAGGCAAGTTCCCAAATATTGTATAAAGTAACTTTTGTTCCCCAAATTATTTAATAGCACCCTTATTATTTTTTAAACACAGGTACATTTGTGCATCTAATGATGCATAGATAAAAGTTTTATGTAATATCAAATATGTTCACAGTTTAATATTTTCATTTCCTTTATACAAGATATGAAATCCATGGTAAGAATATCAGATATGTAAATTTATAAGTTTTTTATTTATTCTATAAAGGAATTTAATATGTGACAATCCCCATTTTGTCTGATGCTTTATTCGGCTACTATTAAAGAAATTCAAATATAATGAAGTTATCTTGGATATAAACCTAGAACTTTCTAAAAACTTGCCTTGGTGTCAATGTTAAACTGTGAGGGTTTGAGTAGGGAAAAATGTTTATCCGATTACTACTGAGTCATAGGTAGGAAAGGGATAGCTACCTCTAAGTTATGAATTCTATGTTTAATGGGTGTATTGCTGGCCCTTGCTCTGGGTGTAGCTCATTCTACTGGTAATTGGTCCAATCCCTGTTGGCAATTGATTAAGAGTGAGACAGTGCCTAGTCTAACTGTTGCACCTGAGGACAATGGAGTGATTTCCCATGTCATTTTGGACAATGGAAAACAGGGGAATTGCCTTTGTTCCTCTGTGCCCAGAAATGCCATGATACCTGTCTTTGTTCAGACTACTATAAGAAAATACTAAACTGGCTGGCTTATGAATATTAGAAATTTGTTTCTCACAGTTCTGGAAGTTGAACACCTAACATTAGGTTGCCAACATCATTGAGTAAGGGCCCTTTTCCAGCAGATACTGACTTCTGGTTGTGTACTCACATGGTGAAAGGGACTAGTGAATTTTCTTAGAATGCTCTCATAAGAGTCCTGTCCCATTCATTATGGCTTTGTCCTCATGACCTTATCACCTCCCAAAGGTTCTACCTCCTAATACTATTATTTTAGAGGTTAAAGTTCAACATATAAATTGGGGGTGGAGGGAGGCACAAACATTCAGACCATAGCAATAATTTTCTATTCCGTGGCTAATACATCATGACATCATATGGAATTTTCTTTTGAAGCTTATCATCTCCTTAGTCTCCATCTAGAATATGGGACACAGATTGTCCTAAGTTTCTAAACTCCAAAATTACAAAAGATATAGTATGTAATTTCATCCTCCCCTTCAGACTTAACTTGTGGTGAATGTGGCTGTTGGGGAGGGGAGGTGGGATGTCTACTTCTAACTGTATAGAGCATTCTTCTTTTATCTTTCCCAAAATAAAGCTATTTTATATCATACAGAGATGCTGGTCCTTGTTGTCCTAAGTCACTTTTGTTCTTTGCCACCTTTGTTCTTTTGTCTAATCTGACTATCTATCCCCTGCCCCTAGAAAATGGTGGCTCTAAGAGCCAAATCTAAGAGGGAAAAGTTACAGGATAAAAAGGAGCATACTATCTAATAATGAGGGAATATGCTAATTGACCCTCACACCATAGCAAATATGGCAGAGCCCACAGACAATAAGGAGGGAATAAGCTAATTGATTATCCCACCCTCAAAGATGGCAGAGCCTAGAGCCCAAAAGTAAGGAATATGCTAATTGACTGCCATGCCCTCAAATATGGAGGTGGCCACAGTCACATGATGGCAGTGCCCAGTCCCCTTAATCCTGCTAGAGTCCCCTAGTCCTTTGAGCCCTGTGGGGAGGGTGGTGGAGAGAAAGGGGAAGTGGCAGGCACACAATGAGGCCAGACTCGCCCTCATTCCTTCAGCCCCACAGGGCTGGCCTGAGGCACAGGCAAGCCTCAGATAGTGGCTGCCCAACCAATGCCCAAGGCACAGAGAAGCCTCAGATGGCAGCAGCCCAGCCTCCCAGGGCCGCCCAAGGCTCAGGTAACCAGGGCCAGCCAAGGCTTGCACTGCTGACAGTAGCAGCAGCAGAAGTGTGGTGGGGCATCACCTTCCCCTGATCACCAGATCGCCTCCCATCCCTGAGGGCTCCCAGACTCTGAGAGGGGACAGGCTGGGCTGAAGGATCCTCACCTCCAGTGCCTGAATTTTCATGCAACAGGCCTCTAGTATAAAAGAAAAAATAAATAACTGAAATGAAATTACAGATCTGCCACCATTCCTCTGTAGAAACTCAATGTCTATACTCAATTAGTAATAGAGATATTAATGGATTTTAAATACAATCAATTTTTGAAATTACTATATCCCAGGGACATAGTTGGTTAGCCACCCAATATTTTTAAATGTTTACTATTGTATGTACAATAAAAATGACTGAATCTGTTTCTACTCTGGGGAATATTTAGGGGACTATGTATACCAATAATATAGATCAGATTATTTTTACTTTTGAAACCAGTATATAAACAAATAACATTCTTAAAGGAACCAGAGGGTAATGGGAAATAACAAATTTTTGGAGAAATTAATATATATATATATATATATATATATATATATATATATATATATAGAGAGAGAGAGAGAGAGAGAGAGAGAGAGACTTATTTACCTTGCACTGTTTGATGAGATGACTAGGTACATTTTTAATTTGGCTATGACATTTGATTTAATGTAATTATTTATAAAAGTAAAATGCTGTTTTTTTTCTATTAATCAGAACTATTACTATTTGTCTAAGTTATTGTGATTATTTTAAATGGAAGAGCCAAGAAACATCCAAAAATAAAAGTAATTTTTAATCATGTGTTTTATTTTTATTTAATTGTGTTCTTTTAAAGGGCCTAATGCTACACAAGCTTTAAATAGGTTGTATATTACAGATTGTCAATCTTTTTTAAAAAATATATTTTATTGATTTTTTTACAGAGAGGAAGGGAGAGGGAGAGTTAGAAACATCGATGAAAGACATTGATCAGCCACCTCCTGTACGCCCCTGACTGGGGATGTGCCCACAACCAAGATACATGCCCTTGACCAGAATCCAACCTGGGACCTTTCAGTCTGCAGGTTTGCTCTATCCACTGAGCTAAACTGGTTTCAGCAGAAATTGTCAATCTTGATAATCTAGTCCAGAACTGCAAACCGCAGCTCTCGGAGCCACATGCAGCTCTTTGGCCCCTTGAGTGTGGCTCTTCCACAAAATACCATGGCCTGAGCAAGTCTATTTTAAAGAAGTGGCATTAGAAGAAGTTTAAGCTTAAAAAATTTGGCTCTCAAAAGAAGTTTCAATCATTGTACTGTTGATATTTGGCTCTGTTGACTAATGAGTTTGCCGACCACTGATCTAGTCACTAGCATACCATCATTTCTTCAAACTTCTTGCTTAATAGTTTGATAAACACATATATTTTTGTTTTATGGAAACTACCACCTTTTTTAGGGGATACAGAATATGCTTTAAAGGCAAAAGTGGTTTATACCATAATCAATTACTCAGCTACAGCTTTAAAATGGTTATTTATAATTTGCTTAGTATGGTTGCCTTGTTTAATGTTTATTTTCATTATGTATTAGATTAATCTTATAAGCACACTATTGATTCATAGACAATGCTTTACATAAAATATATCTAATCATAAAATTGAGCAGTAAA
The DNA here is from genome assembly GCA_011751065.1 of Lasiurus cinereus. Lineage (NCBI taxonomy): Eukaryota > Metazoa > Chordata > Mammalia > Chiroptera > Vespertilionidae > Lasiurus > Lasiurus cinereus. The sequence continues at coordinate 43,100,909 of JAAGEH010000286.1, read as the reverse complement.
AGTTCAAATATAAAAACTCCTGGATTGGTTTTATTATCTCTTTAGAAACAGATGTGCTTTTCTGCTTCTGATATATAGACACATGGACAATTTGAATATTAGATGCACTTACTGGTATTGTCAGACATAATCATCATTAGGAATAATTCCATATAGGAAATATTTTAATTCTGCAGTTTTTAGAAAATACCTTTAATTTAAAATATTTTGTATAATAAAAATAATTACAGTATTTGAGATTATTTTACCCACTACTTTTATATTAGTGATTGTCAATACTCAGAGAAATTAAAAGACTTGTCCAAAGCATCATATAATCAGGATATTAAGACGCTAGAAAAATTTATTAACAAGTGGAATGGGGACACTATAAAGCTAATTAAACAAGGCCAAGCAATTTGACCAATTTACAGCCAGCTAGTGAATCAAAGTAACTTATCTTTCCTAACCAAAATACTTGAGAACAAATGGTTTATACCTTTCTTCCCTAACCAGAGAATACATAACATAAATTACTTGGTCAGGGAGATAGGTAACAAAAACCCAGTTAGTACCATTCATGCCAGCTAAACCCTAGGATGGATGAAGTCAGGGGAACAAATAACAAAACATCTAATGAGAGCCAGACATATCCAAGATAAAGTAAATCAGTGAAGCAGAGCAGAAAATAATTGAAATCTTCCCTATATGGTCATTTTGCTGAATCAACATAATGAAGGACACACCTGGTACATTAATGAATATTTTGTTAAGACCCTCCATTGAGAACTCCCCTAGTATTCCTTCCTGTAGAAGAGAGATAAAAACTGTCAAGATGAAGGATGCCAGTGCAGGCCCTTCTCCTGGGCATGAACTTTTGACTTTTTCCCTTATACTCTAAAGGTCCCCCAAGACTTTTAACCAGAAGAGGAGTGGGCAATGGCAGTTCATGAAGGCTAATCCCCTGAACTTGTGTCCAAAGCTCCCTTTTTCTCTGACTTTCCAATATGCTAACAGCAGACCAGTCTTGGTTCACCTTTTTCCTATAATATTTCTAGGGATCCTAATCTTCTATCCTAATCCCTTCCTTTGTTTCACTGTCTCCAGCTTTAATAAACTTACCCTCAAAATCACCTGGACTTGTGTTGTGAAACTTTTCCTACATAAATCCACCTACTCCAGGCCTGGTTCCCATCCAGTGACATAAGTAACCAACTTCATATTTTTCCATGTTACAAACTTCCTATTATCACTACCTACATAATCATTTTGAGGCAGTTTTAAAAATTGCTTATCTTAAAGGTAAATTATCTATTTCCCTTCCTTTAAATAAATTTTCATTTGTAACCAAATTTTTCTGTGTATCAAATCACCGTAAAGTATTATAGCAAACTCACCAATGAGGGCTTCCAAGTACTTACAAAATTTGAATCATCTTCAAAATGTCTCTTGTATAGATCACGTCCTGTCTGTTTCCACTGTACTTAATATTTACCCTCTTATCTTCTTGTCAATATATTGTAGTAGATACCTAATTGGTCTCCCTTTCCAATCAATACTGCACAATACTGTTAGAGTCATTGTCATTCACCTATTGTAAAACATTTGTGTTCCATTGCTTGGAATTAGTAAGTCATTCCTTAGCCTAGCATTTAAACCTCCCCATTATATGACCCCAACTTATATGTCGACCACTCCCTCTAAGTCCACTCTCACATGGGCTATATATTTGCTATTCCTCAGGTTTTCCCACTATGTTCTTGGCTCAAGTTTGCTCTTTCATTTGAAATCTATAATAGTAAAAGCATAATATGCTAATATGTCCTTCTGGATGTCCTTTTGGACAACCTCTTGGACAAAGCCAGAGCTGCAAAGGAATCATGGGTTCTAGGTGTCTGTTGGTGGCCAGAGGAAATCCTGGGTCCCAGGTGCCAGAGGGAAGCTGGTGCTGACAGCCAGGGGAAGGAAGCCCTACTCTTGCACAAATTTTGTGCATCAAGCCTCTAGTCTATAAATATAAAAGCCTAACCGACCATTCAACTAGTGGCTATGACATACATTGACCACCAGGGGGCTGATACTCAACTAACATGTATGAAAATATGGAACAGACTGATGAATCTCAGAGGGAAGAGGGGAGGGGAGGGCTGGGAGAGATTAACCAAAGATCTTATATGCATACTGGATTCATGCACTGGTGGGGTCCCTTGACCTGGCCTGTGGGGACTGGGCTGAAACTGGCAGTCTGATATCCCCTGAAGGGTCCTAGATTGCAAGAGGGCACAGGCCAGGCCAAGAGACCCCATCGGTGCATGAATCTAGGACTCTAGTGATCAAGTAAGATTCATGATTCAGACTAAATCTCACTTCCTTACATACCAGTGGCAGATGTCACTATGCAGAATTCACACCTTCCCCTCTGAGATCTGTCAGTCTGTTCCACACATCCATGCCTCTGGACCTATTGTTTTTTAAAGTGTTTTTTTTTTCTTTCTTTCTACAAGCTGCTCTGCTTGGTATTTTTCTTACCTTGTCTTCTAGCTCACTGATGTAGTCCTCTGCTCCTTCTAGTCTATGGTTGATGTTCTCTGTTGATTTCTTTATTGCAATGATGTCATTTTTTCTTGGTTCTTCTTCATTTCTTTTTGGTTCTCACACATATTGTTGAATTTCTCTTCCAACCTTTTCATCAACCTTATAACCATTTCTTCGAATTATTTCTCTGACATATTGTTTGCCTCAATTTTGTTTATTTCCCTTTTTTGGTGATGCCTTCTTTCCTTTTGTATGTGGATGTTGCTTTGTCTCCTCATGTTCTCTCTTCTCCAGGTGTCTGGTTATATAGCTTTCTCTCTCTCGCGTTGACGTAAAGGCACAAAATACAACACAAGGCACAATGCACAAGGCACTGAACATAAATGTATTTACAATACTAATAACTCCAAATAAAGGTGACCACAAGAGAAAAGAGAATTAGGGAATTAGAGAGAGAGAGAGAGAGAGAGAGAGAGCACAAAAATTATATTGAGGAAAGGAAAAAAGTAAGAGAGTAAAGAAAGAGAATAAAAAAGAACTATTTATATAGGGAAACAACTCAATAGAACAACTAATCCAAAAATATGCAAGCAACTAACACCCAGAGATAAATGCAAACTACAAACAACAATTAATAATAAGAGAGGAGAGGAAAAACAGAAGCAAAAAAAGAGAGAGAGAGACAAAAAATCACACAAACAAATAAAAAAACTAATAAACAATCAAACAAACAAAAATAATAGAACATAAAGAAAGAAGGGAAAAACCAAACAAAAGAAAACAAATAAAAACAAAAAAATGGAAAGAGGGGAAAATTTGGATAGTGAAGAAAGAGAAGAGAGAGAGATGTGTGTATGTACAGAGCAGGGGGATTAGAAATTAATTATATAAATAGGATGAATTTTTAACTGGGGGTGAAAAGATGAAATAGGGAAAATCTAATGCAGGAATAGGGTAAGAGAAACAGGACAATAAAAGGTGAAAAGTGAGAAAGAGAATGTTGGCATAAAGGTAAAGTTGAGATAGTGTAAAATGATGTTAAAGGAAAAATTAAAATAGAATGTAGAACATTAATTCTAAAATAAAATAAAATAAAATAAAGAGAAAATAAAATGAAACTTTTTTTTAAAAAGTTAAGATAATAGTAATAATAGCACTGGTTAAAAATAAAAATATAATAGTTAAAAAGGTAAAATCAATCGAGAAAAATTTAGTTTCTTAAGTAAAAGATAAAAAAACTGGTTTGGCTCAGTGGATAGAGCATTAGCCTGTGGACTGAAGGGTCCCAGGTTCGATTCTGGTCAAGGGCATGTATCCTCGTTGCGGGCACATCCCCAGTAAGGAGTATGCAGGAGGCGGCTGATCGATGTCTCTCTCTCATCGATGTGTCTAAATCTCTATTCCTCTCCCTTTCTCTCTGTAAAAAATCAATAAAATACATTTAAAAATAAATAAATTAATTAATTAAATAAAAATATGCAGTAGTGAAGGTCATTCACTTCATTCACTTCCTCTATTGTTCTGTTTGGAATGGCTGTTTCCTGTCATGCAGTCAGAACAGTTTTGAAGTTTCCTGTGTCCACTGCTCCTCTCTGTCATAAACCACAATCATGTTTTTAAGCAGGCAGTATTTCTTTGTTTCTTAGCCTGCCTTTAGTTGTATTTACACAAAAGTCAATTTGTGATTCAACCCCTGGGTGGCAGTGTTTCTGTGTTGACATCTGGGGCTAGAAGTTCTCTCTATCCAATATTTAGAGTTTGTTTTCCCTGCTGTATTTAATACTGGTTTGGTGGAATGGAGTCCTCAGAGCTGGTTTTCTGATTGTTTCTCCCTGTTCTGATTGATCCCCAGGTTCCACAAAAGCAACTTTTCCCTGATTGTGTTTTTAACTGGGTGATCCTGTGTACTGGATTTAAAGAGAAAATAGAGCCAGAGTAAGCACGGGAACTTGGAACTTTTCTTCGCCTCGTCACTGTGCATGACTCAGAGCAAGTCTCTGCACAGGTCTTTTCCCCCTGGCACAGCAGAGTTGGTATACTGGTAGAACTTCTGGCTTCCTTTTTGTGCTCAGCCCAGCTATGGATTGATTTCTAGAGTTCCCCTCTGCCAGCAGCCCTATGGAGCGCCTTCCACATTCGTGGACTAAGCTGGCCCCAACAACCATGAATTTTGTGGGGCATAGACTTCCTCTGAAACTCTAGATCCCACCACACACGTTTTTCCCTCCAGCCTGGATTACAGACCTCACCTTTCTCTGGACAAAATCTGACCTTTCTGTGAGAAGGTGCAGAGCTCATTAGAGTCCTCACTGCTTGAGACTGGGGGCTTGTTGATTCACAGTTGGTCCCTGAATGTTGTGATTGTAGGGTTCCAGCAGGTATCTGATTCTTCCAGGATAAAGGTAAGGCTAGGCTTCCAATCACAGCCACTCTCCCCTTCAAAATGGCAGGGTGTCTGTGGCAGAGGCAGTCACTCTGGGAGAGATTTCAGCAGCAGTGGGGGCTGCTCAGTCAGGGGAGTTTGGTCTGGCAGTCTCCTACAGTCCCTGGGAATATAGATGTCCCTCACTCACAAATAGATACTCCTCCTACATCCACACACACTCACACACACTACCATTTCCCCGAAAGTAAGACATCCCCCCAAAAATAAGACCTACTGCCAGTTTTGCCTCTCGCTGTAATAATATAAGGCATCTCCCTGAAAATAAGACCTCCCGATATTAAGACCTCCCCGAACATAAGGCCTCCCCAGAATATAAAGCCTCCGAAGCTACCATAAGGCATCTGACTCTTGATTTAAAGAGACCTCAAATTGCCTGAAAGCTCTAGCTGCGTGAAATGAGCTGGTTTGTGATGACAACTGTATACAGGTAATAAATTTCCTTTTTCTGTTGTTCAACAATAAATGTGTACCGTATTCTTCTTCATGGAAAAATAAGACATCCCCTGAAAATAAGACCTAGCACATCTTTGGGAGAAAAAATTAATATAAGACACTATCTTATTTTCCGGGTAACAAGGTATCTTGCAGCCTGGCTTCCCATTAGCAGCCATCTTCAATTCCTCTGGTATTTTATAAAACAAAGTTTTTATTTAGGACCTCTTTTCAGAATTTGTCTCATGAACAAAAATTATTTTGGGTGGCATTCGGGAGCACATGAAGCATATGCACAGAGGGAAAGAGGGGATCCTGCTTGTCCTCCTTCTACACTTTCTCCTGGAGCTCTGCTCATGCATGGCTGCCAGAAGGAAACGTTTTACAGAGAAGTTTTTATGTGGTCATAGATCTAAGGTCAGGCGCTGCACCTCTCTGCTTTGCCAAAAATGCTTTCTGTTGAAATTATAACAAACCTAGCCATCGAAAAATTTGTTCTTGTTCTGCTTTTGTTGCCAACACAAAGCTCCTTAACTAAGTTACTAATATTGAGCCCCAGTTTTGTTCTTCATTCAATGGAGATAATAACAATGTCTGGCCTCCTGCCTCATGTCACTGACATAAAGATCAAACAAAACTGTAAAAGAAAAACATGAAAATCTCTAAAACATTGAGTATAATAATGAGATAGTTTATATAATTATACTATAAATTCTAAAGAGAAATATGAGAACCATTACACTTTTTGCCTATGATTGCTCTCTGAGATACTGAGAACATTGATTGGCCCACAAGGGCAGGAAGAGCAATACTGCACATTTAGTTGCTACTTTTTTGTCCTTGCTACACCACACTCACCTTCTGCATGCCCTTCCAGAAGGCTTCCTCAAGGTGGCTCAGCCAGTTTCTTGTCTGCAGTCATAAAATAAAGCTGTTTGTACTTTAAAAGTAGTATGTTTATTACTTAATTGCAATAGTATCTTTATTACTTTAATGAGTGAATGCAGATGTCCAAACTCAATATATTAAATATGTGCAGTTTCATATATTAATTATATCTTATTAAAGCTGTTAACAAGAATATAATATGTTCCAGACCTTCTAGTGAAGCAAAAAGCAAAATGGATAAGATATAAGCCAGATTTTATAAAGTTCCAATGTTTAGTGAAGGAGACATATTTACAGAATCAGCTGTAAACTCTCTAGCCCTAGGCTTATGGTCTATTTTTTATACCATGGATCCTCAGTCCTGGTCATGGTGCCTGAAACATAATTACCTGTGGAAGGAAGAAAGAAGGTGAAGTGAGGATGAGGAATTAGAAGGGCAGGGATAAATCCCAAGTGTAATACACATCGTTAAGAGCAGTTCAAGTGCAGTCCAATGAGTAAGGTTGGTCAGAGACTAACTTCTTTGACTCCTTGCTTTAAAAAGGCAGATTTTTCCTGAAGCATACACTTCAGAGTGCTTTACCTTTTCCAAGGCTCTACATCATTTTTTATCAATTGTTTTGTATTTGTTTCCTTTAAGAGGGCCCCCAAAGAACCTGACCCATCTCCCCTTCCCAAGGTATATACTGCTTTCACTTGAAAAAAAGGATGGGGTGCATGGGCTGGAAAACGCTATTGCCTGTTGATATTACTTATGTCCACTGAGAAAGTGCTAAAAGTAGTAGTGGTGTGAATCCTAGTGATGTTTTTATTTCATATATTCTAGTAAATGAGCTTCACATAACATTCTTTATTTTTTCTTATAAAATTCACTGTCCTACTCAAAATCACCTTCAGTTGACATAAGCATCTGAAACCTAAAATACTTTTGTGAAGACTCACTTAAAATGTTTATTTACCATTACTTGGACCTGAACATGCATATCTGAGAAGCTATAGATAAATATAAATCTTTTCATAATAATCAGCAAGATGCAGGTTAAATTTCTCTCTATTTTCTTTGAAGATGAAGCTCTAACTCTGCATCTTTTAGTAAAATTGTGTTTCTGTTCATTTCTTCCCATATGTTATTTTGATGATATATACAGTTCTCTCTAAGCCACCAAGCTTCAAGATTAAAAGATGAGGCAGCAATCAGTCTTTCTTCCTTCAGTTCTATTAAAAACTTCTAAAAAGTGCTATAATGCAGAATATGTGTGCCTTACATACATCACTTGCTATTTCTAGCCTAATTTACTTAATCAGAAATTATATCAGTAATCATATCAATAGAGTAATTTCTAGCCCAAGTTAAATACTATCATTAATTTTGATAAATCTAATAAGTAATTTTGGAAACATTGTTATGTGCATTTAATCTACTTTATTCTAAATATTCTGAAATATGTGCTATTCAAGGTGGAAAAGACACTTAAGGTCATTTAAAAGATATATTTATACCAACTTTTACAAATTTAATTCAAATATTTTTGTAGTCTCTAGAAATATAGGTAACATTTTCACCTAAAAAGGAGGTTATGCCCAGACCTTTGTTTCTAATATCATTCTATAATTTAAAAGGATATGGCTAATTCTGGGACTGGGACTGGAAATATACAAATTGAGCCTGGAACATTTTATAGGGACAGAAAGTAAAAAGTGCTCAAAAGGCACACATATAGTCATAGAAGAAAGTTGAAAGAATACCACCTGGCCCTAGATGGTTTGACTCAGTGGACAGAGCATCAGCCTGCAGACTGGAGGGTCCCAGGTTCAGTTTCTGTCAAGGGCACAAGCCTGGGTTGTGAGTCCTCAGTAGGGGGAATACAGGAGGCAGCCAATCAATGATTCTCTCTCATCCTTGATGTTTCTATCTCTCTCTACCTCTCTCTTCCTCTCTGAAATCAATAAAAATATATTTTAAAAAAAGAAAAAGAAAGAAAGATTACCACCTGTGCCAAATAAACTCTTTCTCATAAAGCCTATAATTTTTTAACGTAACACCATAAGTGGCAAAAACCTAACACACACACACACACACACACACACACACACACACACAATGGTAATATGTCAAAGGAAAAGAGCAACTAACCAAAAGAGCTCTCAAAGACCAAAACAGAAATAATTGCAGTAATATATAAATAGTATTATATTATAATCCAAAATATAAAATCTCCATGTCTCCATGTTGGTACAAATATATGATTAAACAAATTCATAAATAAATGGGGAAGAGTAGAGAAATCTCCCTTGCAGGACAATTCCAAATTATTTATGTAGATACTCTACTCTAGGTGGAAAATAACTCCCCACTCCTACAATATGACTGCACACAGTAACTGCCTTTTAAAGAGTACAGCATAAAAAGGGAGGGGAAAAAGAGTAACTATACATTGAAAAAACTTGACAAAAAATACTGCATCCAAGTGATCAAAGTTAGCATTCACAATGATAAGTCATACACCTTTGAACAATGCAATAAGAATGGCAGTTTACCTCTGTGTTATGTCTTCCCAAAATAGCTCTTTAATAAATACTTCACGGAAGTCTTAAATTATATTTTTAATAGAATTGTCACTTTTTGTTCATCTTATTTATAGTTCTTTATTACATACTTTACAGTTTACCTCACTGCAACATGTTTAAGTTACAAAAAAAAAAATCCATATAAACTAACCAGTATAATAGAAAGATTAAAGATTTGAGATTATAGCCGAGACCAGTTTGGCTCAGTGGATGGAGCATCGGCCTGTGGACTGAAGGGTCCCAGGTTCGATTCCGGTTGGGGGCATGTACCTTGCTTGCGGGCACATCTCCACAGTGGGGCGTGCTGGAGGCAGCTGATCGATGTCTCTCTCTCTCATCGATGTTTCTGACTTTCTATCTCTCTCTCTTCCTCTCTGTAAAAAATCAATAAAATATATTTTTTAAAAAAAGATTTGAGATTATAATAATAGTGGGTGGGAAATAAAAGCTTCTGAAAATAGAAATATTGAAGAAAAAATACCTTAAAGGGATGAAAGCTAAAGCAAGAAGAGAAAAAATATCTACATGTACACTGTTATTTATTATTGTATATTCATTATAAATATTATAATTATGATCAATATATGGCAGTCAAAATTGCCAGTAAACATACAAAATTATTCAATTATATTAGATATCATGGAATTTCTAACAACAACAAAAAATGTGTTAGCAATATTTACCCACCAGAACAGCAAAATGAAAAAGTCAGACAAAAGCAACTCTTGGTAAGGTCTTAAAACAACTGAGTTCCCCCTGTTGGGGAATAGGATGGTGGTAGGTATAAATTGCTACAACAACTTTGAAAAACTATTTGCCAATATAAACTATTTGCCAATGAGGGTGACGCTATGCATACTTCATGACTGAGCAAATCCACTTGTAGGAATACATTCATCAGAAATGCAAACATGGACTCACAAAAAGACATGTTCTAAAGTGTTCAAAGCAACACTATGTTAATAACCAAAACCTGGAAACTGCCAAAGAGAAGAATAAATAAATATATTGTGCTACATTTACACAATGGAATACTGTGCAGCAATGTTAAATAACTACCGCAATACATAAAATATAAATTTCACAAACATGTTGAACCAAAGAAGATGGATATACAAGATTCTACATCATGTGTATTTATAGAAAATACAAAGCAGGTGAAATTAATCAATGTTGTTAGAAGTCAGCAGAAAAGATAGAATCCATCATCATCTCTTTTTTTTTGATAGATTAAGAGAATAATGTTTTCAAAGATAAAGTGAATAACCTGGTATTTAAACATGTACTTGCTTATAAAATGTATGCCTTTAACCATAAAATTAGGAAGTAGTAGGAATGAGGGGCAGCTTCTGGGAGTAGGTTCCAAGGATATATTCAATGTGTGAAAATTCCTGTAGCTTTATACTTATGATGTATCTACCTTTCTTTCAATGTGTCTATGATTTCATAATAGCAACAATGACAAAAACTGTTGTCAAGTCATTGACTTGAGTGATTTCCTTATCTTACAATATTCAGATAGTCTTATGATCACATTTATACTCAGATTATGCTTTCCTAATTTTCATTAACTTTTGAATCTCTGAATAAAAATGTAGGTTAATCTATGAGAAATTATATGTGAAAAGAACTATTTTATATGAATAAATCTATAATAAATTATGATAATAATTAAAACCTATATTTTTATACTTATTCTTTGCCAAATCCCTCACTCCATAACTTCTCCTGTATCTATACCATTTGCCATCTATACATATAAAAGCCTAAGCAACTGGCATGACCAGAACAACCAGAATGACCAATCACTATGATGCACACTGACCACCAGGAGGCAGACACTCAATGCAGGAGCTGCTCTCTGGTGGTCAGCGTGCTCCCACAGACAACCTCCCTTGGCAATCCCTTCCCCTGCCTGGCAGGTCCCAATCGGCCTGCTACTTGCCTGTCGCAGTAATGGCTCAATACTGGCATTTCATAGTAATAAAGATAACCAAACACAAAGGAATAGACAAGCACTAAAATGAGAAGACCACAGGACTTTCTTGTTATGCATAGCAGTTAAGAGTTTATCAATGAATCTTAGGTAAGTGAACATCAATAGTAAGCTATTACATGAATGGCAGATAACAGTAAATGTGCTAAATATTTTATATTCTTTATCTTATTTAAATCTTGCAAATATTTTTTATACTTTAGTACCACCTTTTTGGGGGTTTAGGAGGTGTTTTTGTAGATTAAGACAATAAAGATGAAGTGACTGACCGCTGACTTGATATTTAAATATATGCACTAAGTGGCCAGATTATTGTGATCTCTGAATGCATAATAATATGGCCACCCAGTGTGTATGTGTGTATATGTGTAATGGGGGCGACCCGAGACAGACGACCACCAGATAGCCAATTAGAAAATTTAGGAAGCCTTTATTACGAACTCGAGTCCGGGCTCCCGGTTCCACTGACACAGCAGGGAAGTACGAGAGCCCCGAACCTCTGCAGCAAGTGCCTTTTATCCCCAGCGCAGGAGGATTTGGCGAATTTTAATTGGCTAAGCATTACTAAATTTCATATACTGACTCTTTGTCTAAGCTTTTTGATTATGCAAGTAAGCAGTCTAGATAGCGGTTGTCCTTGAAGGAGTTGTTTGTCAGACTTCAAGGCTTCTCAAGGCCAGGGATGCCTTTAAGCACCTAGTGTTCTGTTCTATATCACAGGATGTCTAGCTGAGAAACTCCCTTTCCTTCTCTCCCCCAGGCTTGAGGTCACTCTGACCCTGAGTCACTCTTTGTGGGGAAATGCAGTCTGGTCCTTGCCCCTCCACATATGTGTGTGTGTGTGTGTGTGTGTGTGTGTGTGTGTGTGTATATATATATATATATATATATATATATATATATATATATATATTTTAGAGGTCCAGTGCATGAATTCATGCATAGGTTGGAGCCAGCCTGGCCAGAGAGGGGTCATGGGTTTGTAGAGTTTGTCCCCTCCTGGTTGAAGGGACAATTTGCATATTAGCCTTTTATTATATAAGATATACACTGAGTGGCCAGATTATTACTCATTCAGAGATTGCATACTAATAATCTAGACACTCAGTGTATTTTCCCAATAATTGAATTATAATAAGATTATTTATTTTGGGTACTTAATAAATCTAGACCTGAGACAAATAAGCTGAACATAGATAGATATTCATTAATCTAATTTCTCAATACAAGCAATTAAATATTTATTAATTAAATATTTATTAGCCTGGAAATATTTCTGTATTACACTGTTCTGATTAAATATACTAAACTTATGCTGATAACCATCAATAAAAAATAAGTATTGCATATTTCTGTGATTGTTGTTCACTAACAATAAACAAAACAAAATAAATAAATAAAAATCGCTACAGATATACTTATTGTGAATATTTTGGTAAACTTCCTTCCAGACACATCCCAAACATCTACTAGCACACCATTCCATATTTGTAATGGTTGCTAAATGGTCCTTTATACTGACACATCAAAATTTATTCAACTAGCTCTCTTCTCTTGGGCAGTTTCCAGGTTTCGGTTATTAAAATAGTGTTGCTCTGAAAAATTGAAAATAAGTCAATTTTTCTTTTTTTCTTTTACTTTGGGGGGTTGCTCTTAAAACAATTCTGAAATGTAAATATTTGTGTGAGGTTTTATGCAATGATCTCATGGTACATTTTATTATTGTTTGGCACAGTACATTGAAAACAGTAGAATCTGTAGCTCCAAAGAAAATAAAGTAAGAACTTCTCTCCTTTCCAATTTGACTATAGACCTTCTAGGGGTGTTGTTCTTATACCCTATGAATCCCTACAGAACTGTCCCTGAGTGTGGTCATAATTCTAGACAGGTCTCAGCAAATGCAGCCATAAAGGTTGGCCAGGGGAGAGGGGGGTGGGAGATTAGAAAGATAAATGATTGTTTAATAAATAAATGATGATAGATAGATAGATGATAGATAGATGCTATAGATAGATAGAGATAGAGAGATAGAGATGGTAGAGATAGGAATATAGAGATAGCTATATAAAATATATCTACCTATATATTTTTATAACTATACTAGAGGCCCAGTGGACAAAATTCATGCATGGTTGGAGGGGGTGTCCCTCAGCCCATTCTGCATCCTCACCAATCTGGGACCCCTGGAGGGATGTTTGACTGCCCATTTAGACCTGATCCCTGTGGGCAGTTGGACATCCCTTTCACAATCCAGGATTGCTGGCTCCCAACTGCTCACCTGCCTTCCTGCCTGATTACCCCTATCTGCTTCTGCCTGCCAGCCTGATCATCTCCTAACCATGCCCTGTCAGCCTGATGCCTACTGGGGTGCAGACAGCCACCTTTTCATTTTATCCTCACAAGGCTTTTTCTCTGTGTTTACAAGTCCCTGGTATCTCTTCCTCTTCATATAAGAATGCCAGTCACATTAGATTAGGGCCCCACCCTTACAACTTCATTTAACCTTAATCATCTCGTTAAAGGTTCTATTTCCACATATAGTCACATTGGTAGTTAGGGCTGCAATATATATATATATATATATATATATATATATAAATTGAGTAGTGGGGTTAGGCAATTAACAAATTCTCTTGACTCAGATTACAAAAAAAGAAAAAAAATCACCTGAGTAACAAAACAGTACTATCAGTTACATGCTATTGAGTATGTGCTATTAACTTCTGTAGTGTTCATAAGGCCCAGCAGAATGCTTTAGTGTATGTGTGGCTGTGCAATGATGATAGACTTCCCTCATTATTATTATACCTGAGTTTCTGTTAATTTTTTTAAGAAATCCAGCAAATCAATTTTGTAAATAATTGTTACTGTTTTTGCATGGAGACTAACCCCTAGGGCCACACGAACTGTGTGCCCTTTTTTCTTCTTCTTTCCATCACCCTCTATTGATCCTTGCAGCTTTGCCATCCTCTTGGATATCCAATGTGAAAGCTGACAAAGTAACAGTTGTTAGAGTTAATTTTAACATTGTGGTTGCCATTCATCTCCTATAAAACAATGACATTTCTAGTTAAAATTAAAGGCACATTTTTATGTAAAAATTTCACATTTTAAAAAATTAAGCATATTTCTTTATTAATTACTGCTTTCAAATCTCCTGATAACGAGGCTATACATCACATCAAAATGTAATGGTTATTTATTTACTTAATGGAATATTACTGTTTAGAATAACAGATTTCTATCTCTATACTCAGATTTTATATTCCCCTAGTGTTTTCCCAGTTGAATTTCTAATCCTCAATCCTAGACATCTTAACCTTAATCATGTTAATTTCACTTCTGTGTTCTGAATACAAATAGCTCATTTTGCAACACAAGCATATAAATAATTTTATCTTTTTTTTTTCTTTTCTAACCTAGTTTCTTAATTTGCACATCCACCTTCCACTTATTCCCCTAGTTCAGATTCCTTTTCTGTATGCTTATTAAATAATTATGAGCATGTATTCTATGTTTTAGACCTAACAATATCATTTTCACACTTTTGAAGAAAGAAGGATTCCCCAACTTAGAAGTTATTATTTTACTATTTTAATTTCACAATCACCCTAGCTCTAATTCTACATCTCTTAATGGACCATTTCTATTGTTTGCCTTTGTAGAAGAAAGTCTATTAATCCATTCCTCTAAGTATAGAAACCCAAATGTGTATTAAAAAACCAATATGAATTTCAAAGGTTAGGCGTGGGAACAGGCACTGGAGATAGGGAGTGACTAACCAGGGAACTTATATGCATATATGCACAGCCTACAGACACAGGCAACAGTATAGTGAAGGCCTGGGAGGGGTGAGTGCTGTGTGGAGGGAGTCAAGGGGAAAACAACAACAACTACTACTACTACTACTACTACTACTACTACTACTACTACGGAGACATATGTAATACTTTTGACAATAAAGACAAATAAAAATAAAAAAATAAAAAATAATATTATCAGAAAACTAATTAATGTATATAGAAGTGTTCAAGTTCATTAGCCACCAATATAATGCTAATTACAACCACAATGCCATAAATCAAAACAACAGAATGCCTAAAATGAAAAAGGTTAAAAATACTAATTTTGTTAAGGACAAAGAGCAGCCCAATTCTTTTACTGTTTGTCAGTTTATATACATTTGAACAACCAATTTGGAAAAGTATTTGAAGATTTTAATGGAAGATATACCATTGAAATATGGACATAGGTTTACCAAAAAATATGTATTATTATACATAGAAGTACTATTCATAATAGTCCTAAACTATTAATATGTAAATGCTTATCAGCCAGAGAATAAGTTATTAAGTTGTTGTATATTCACAAATAAAATATCACCAGAACAAGAATAAACAATCTACAAGTAAAACCAACCAACCAACAAACAAACAAAAAAACAGTAAGATTGTTGCTATTGCTTGTTTCCCTTTCTAGAGTGTGATTGCTCTACTGCTTTCAGAACCAGAATGCTTCTCCTCCCTTATCTCTGCCTCAGAAAATATTCCTCAGAAGTTCAGGATGCACACCCTTCTTCCTACCACTTGGTTTTCAAGAGTTGGGAAGGGTGTAAGGACAGAACCCCAAAGCCAGCACAATTTCCAGAGATATGATCTCAGTTTAAGAATCTGTTTGTGACAATGCAGATTTGAGACAATACATAGCTACTTCTGGAGATATCAAGTTCCGGTGATTGGATGTCCAATCATTTAATACATGAGGACACTCTTAAAATAGAAAACTAATAAATGAGTTCTCACATATCTATATGTTTAAAGTGCATTGGTAAAGGTCTTCATATTAATCATCATTACATTTACTAATTTTGAGATAAAATTATATTCCATCTATATAGTTTTGACAATTTGTGTACATGTGGGAAGAATATATTATGTATTTGGTCAACAGGTCATATCTTCTATGTCTCTGGAAACTTATGACCCCACAGTGGTGACTGAGCCCCTCTCCTCACCCACATCTTTAGATTCGAAGACCACAACTCACAAACTGGTGAGAGAGATAAGAGAACTGAATTATATGCCCCCTACCTCCTACTCACCTCTATCTTGGGTTGTGCAGTTTGGGCCAAATTACTTAACCCATTAGGTCCTTGAGCTTTGTGAGGGTTTCAATTCAATAAGATACTGTATATAAAAGTATTCTTTGAACTGTCAGACAGGATATAAATGTAAAATATAATGATCTCAAAGGATAAGAGAAAAGACTTGCATGAGAACCTTGTAGGATGAGATCACGAGAGAAATTCCACCATGGAAGTATTTTGTAGATGACATCATAAACATCTAGGTATTCTCCTCATTGCCCCAAACTCTCTTCCTACTGAGACAGTTAAATTAGCATTATCTTTCCTTTTCATGTTTGATAATGTCCCTTCTACTAGGGAAGGAAAAAAACCCTCTACCATTTTCTAAGTTCTTGCCTGAGACCCCTGTAGTAAACAATGGCTGAATAAAAAAAAATATTTAATATAAGTTTTATGTGACAAGGGAGTATTTATTAAAAAAAACAAACAAACAAACAAACAAAAAACAAACAAAGACCGAAACAAATAGTTAAATCTGAATATTTTCATAGTGGGTCTGATGAAAAATGAAAAGTCATGGGAAGGTGTGAGGGACAAAGGGTATGAGGTGAGCATAGTAAACTGGGGAAACTTTGAAAGGCCTGCCTCTTCAGATTCCTCTTGGTGTCCTTTACTCTACAAAGGTAAGATGCTTCTTTCTTCCACATCTGAGGAGGGTACTGCTTATATGAAGATTTTCCATTTTCAACCTGGTCAGGGCAAGGCTGAAATATTTAATATGCCAAGTAGCCTATTTTGAGATAGCCTATTTTATTTATTTTTAAATATATTTTATTGATTTTTTACAGAGAGGAAAGAAGAGGGATAGAGAGTTAGAAACATCGATGAGAGAGAGACATCAATCAGCTGCCTCTTGCACGTCCCCTACTGGGGATGTGCCCGCAACCAAAGTACATGCCCTTGAATAGAATCAAATCTGGGACCTTTCAGTCCGCAGACCGACACTCTATCCACTGAGCAAAACCGGTTTCTAGAGATAGCTTATTTTAGATAGTCCTAAATTCCATCACTTCCAAGAATCACACTGTTATTTACTGAAAATCATTTCACCTACATAAGAACACACCATAGTTCTTAATGGTCTGTTTTCTTTGGAATGTAATTGAAACAATAAGTAAAAGGTTTTAAAACAACTTCATTTCCTTTCTTGTTCTACTTGGGAAAGTGAACAAAAAGAGCAGTTTTCTAATTTATAGTATTATGTCATGCATTGGAATAAATCTATTAATTAATATAAAAACCTCAGTGTTACAAATAATGTATATCTGAAATTTCCAAGCTCTTTCTTGAATGTACCATATGAAATAGGAAATTTAGGTCACTTAGTAGCACAGATTTGGTGTATTTACTCAAATATAAAATATACTGTTACTTTAAGCAAAATCAGATTATATATTAATGGATATAATTTGTGAATGCATCATGGCTCTGTGGTTTTCACTTCAGTAAATATTGAGCCAATTTAATGAAATAACCAACAAAAGTGTCACTTATTGTCCATGTGATCAAGGGTGTGTCATGTATGGTGTGACAAATCATTTTGTCACCTGGGCACGTGTCTACTAACAGACAGCGCAACCAATTCCACTGACTCATTTATTGAGAACATTATGAAACCATCCTCTGGTAACAATTTTTAGTCATCGATGATCTAGGCCAGATTTGAACTGCTGACCTGGAAGTGTAAGATCCCATATCCAGCTTCTCATTATTTATGGTAAGATTGTCTGGTTGCAAACAGTCTTGTTAAAGAAACCATTTAGAAAGGGAACATATATTGCTTTAGTGTCTTAAAGAACTTTCTTAATATATTCTGTTTCAAAATGTGTCTGTTTTACTAATTTGTTTCTATTATTAATATTCAGAATTCTGAAAGTAAGTTATGTTGTTTGCAATAAGTTAATTAAAAGATTGAATCAACCAATCCTACTGGGAAATATAATCGGTATTTCCTTATGATCTAAACTTTCCTAAAGAAAGAGAAAAGAGACCAATTTACCAAAATATGCATTTTTACTTAGTCTTATTTACAATTTATTTAAAGCTATCACATATTTTCTGAATTCAACAAACAAAGAAAACAACTAAACAAAAGGACAATATTTCACAAATATTATAACATTGACAAACTAAACATTAAATATCTCACAAAAAGGATCAGAAACAAAGGATATGAGTGGAGAGATGAAAAATAAATTTATAGCAATTGCCCACCCAATTGTGTGTCTCCATCGCAGCAGATTCTTATGACTGGGAAAGGAAACAGGCAACACCCTGGAGCAGTGATTAATTAGATGTAACTTGTAACAAAAGTTGAATAGTTGAACACTTTTGAGAAAGTGTTTTCATAAATCCACTGTTAACATCATCATGTTAAACTGTAAAATCATTTCCCCATACCTAAAGATCTTTTCTCACACTTTATAAATTACATCCTGACCCCTTTCTATAGATATGTTACTACTGTTCTTACCACTGGCATGGCTTTCTGAGAAATCCTGCAGACACACAATTTCTATCCCAAAAGTGTTTGCAGTCTAAGAGACTTTTTTCTCAAATATTAAGATATATCTAATGTAATTCTTCTGCATGGTTTAGTTTAAAAATGAGATTACATTTAAGTGACTCAGTTAAAAAAGAAATTATGTACTGACATTTCTTTTTTAATAGTAAGGGATCCAAATACATGGTCCATGGCAACTCATTTATTTTTCCAATTCCAGAGCACTTATGTTCCTGAAGCTTCTTATTATCTAAGCTTCTTATTTTTACAAAAACAAAATTTCAATTTAAACTCATCTCATGCCTACCCAATTTGTAACTGTCCCTAATCCACTCTGACCTTTGAAATCATGGGACTATGACAAGCCACATAACCTTTATTTCTGGGTCCCACTTAGAAATGCAGATCATCTGCTACCAATATTTTCTTCTAAAAAAAAGAAAGAAAGAAGCTTTTGTCGTTTTTTTGTCCATTTTCAGAGGGGGAGAATGTGTGTGTTGGAGAATGTGGGTTGCAAGGCTGGGTTATGAGTTATGCTGAAGGCAGGAGAATAACTCACACAGTGCTTTCTTTGTCTTGCACATGTGATTGCAACTAGTTAAATTAATATATATATATATATATATATATATATATATATATTCTGTCCAATAACATATCCAAAGAGAATGTATGACTTAAAACAGTGAGTATACTGGCCTTTTATGTTTTTTCACATTATCTTTCATGTAATAAAAACATTTCAAACATTACTATAGATTGTGCAATATGCTACTTGCTTTACAGGTAAAGTTCAGTTTATCTACAAAGTAACTGTCAAGTGAGTAATATTTGATGTTACATTTTATTGATGCTGAAAGTGGGATTTAGATTAGTTAATAATTAGCTTGTGATTAAGGAGCAAGTGAAATATTGTATTTAAACCAGAGTTTGTCTCTAAAGCCTAAGGTGAAGGCTGGAGAGGAGGTGGGAGCAGGATGGAGGGGTCAATGGGGAAAAATAAGGAGACATTTGTAATATTTTCAACAATAAATAATGAGCACTGCTTTATCCTTCATGGCCCTACAGAGGAAAGAACTTAGGGAATGCAGAATGTGATAACCCAAAATACTCATCTTGCTATATTGATCATTTTATTATTTTATTTTAGGCAGGTTATTTTTTTTTTCTGATCAAGTCTCCTTTATTCAACAATAGATCGAAGTATTTATGGGGAGAAGGGGAAATGAGGAAGTTAGCGAAAATTCCTAGCCCTAAGGCGAAACGCCTGGCTTTTGGGAGATAGAGAAAGAGATAGGGTTTGGGGTAATAGAAACCTAGCCTGAGGTTAGTGCTAATGTGGCTGGCGCTTACTACAAAATGGCTATCAAGCACAAGTTTCCCACAGGTCCTCCTTTTCTTTAAACTTTGAAAGGCCGAATATCCTTGAGGGGACTGTGCCTGTCTTAGGTCAGGAACTACCATACGCTAGCAACCCACCTTACCCGTCATTGGAAAGCAGGGCAGCATAAGGCCCAGTTCCTGGCTTAGGCGGTGGTCGGTGTCACAATAAGTTCCAGTTGCCCGTCTCTGGCTAACCAGCCCAGCGCACCAAGGTGGAAAGTTTGCTATTAGAGTAATTCCTCAATTACTCTATTGAATGCCATCGTATTCCTTGAATATTAGAGTAATTACCTCAATTACTCTATAGAATTTTATATTTCTCCTTTTCAAGGAGTTTGCAACTTTCCTTTTTGGCCATCTCAAGTTTATGATAAGGGACCTGTATAGATTGCATCTTAACGGCATCCACTTGTTGCTTAATAAAAGCCATCAATTTATTAAAAAGAAAAGGTCAATCAGCAGCCACTCGCTTTTGGCATACAGAAACTCAGAGACAGTTTGCTTCAGTACTATGGAAGGATCCTTTGACTAACTCCTGGCATGGCCCAGATCCAGTTCTTATCTGGGGCCGAGGATCAGTATGCATTTACTCTAAAGAAATGAAATCTGCAAGGCAGGTTATTTTTAAGAAACAAAAGACTGAGCAAGTACACTTGACACCCACCTACCCTCCACCTGCCTAAAGAAATTTAGATAGAAAAACCTGCATAAAGAAAAGGAGCTGTTCAGCTTGCCATATGCACCTTAACATGCATAAGTTAAATGTGTCACACAGGGAGGATCCAAGAAAAAGTGTGTTTACTAGATTTCCCTGTTTTTCATTGTTTCTGGCTGGCCCAGCAAAAACTTGTTTATCACAAATGTGCTTATTCTCATCTACCTGTGAATTTCCTTCTTTCCTTGTGAAGTCCTAGACTCCTGCCTCCCTCTCCTTAATCCAGAATAGCATATAAACCTCAAATGCCCAATGTGTCCTATGTTCTCATATTCTCATAAAACCCCTCCATGTATATAATGTAATCAACTTTCTCTTGTTAATCTGTTTTATGTTAATTTTATTAGTCTAGTCACAGGAACTTAAATGGTAGAAGGAAAATTATTTCTCCACACCCTACAGAACTCATACAACTTGTTAAGGAATGATCTGATCCCTGGATTAATAATCCTTCAAGCACTAGATAAAGTAAGAAAGCATTCTGACACCTTCTGCTTTTCCTCATTCTCATTCTTAACTTATGTTAATGTAGCATACTCATCATTGTGATATGATATGAATGGTCACTGAATTTATTTTTAATAAGTCCTAATTCTTTTTTAATTACATTTATTGGGGTAGTGTTCGTTAACAGCATTATACAACTTTTAGGTGTACAACTGTAAAACACATCATTTGTATATCCCATTGTGTACTCACATCCCAAATCTGGTCTCCTTCTGTTACCTTTTTCTCTCTTAATTTTCCTCTCCCTCTCTTTCCCTATGGTAACCACTACAGAAGCATCTATGAGGTATTTTTCATTTATTTCTTTATTACTTTTTGTTGTATATTTATGTTCATGAAAACATACAGTTCTACATCAAGATCTCCAAGAAGAGATGGAAAGAACACTAAAAATAGGTGTCACAAGTCCAAAGTCCATGTGCCCAAGGCTTCAAAAGGCAAAAACTCAAAAGGTCAGAGTTTGGAGTCAGGAATGGTTTATCGATTGAGAAGGAGCCAACTGAGAAGATGGGAATTCTAGTGTTCCTCAAACCCATTTAAGAAAGTACAGAGTTCAGGTTTTTCACTTACTTATGTCAAGAGAAGGGGGAAGGGGAAATGGGAGGGACAAGAGATGATTGGCTTTCAACGAGATCTGGACACCAGAAGGGTTGGAGGAAGATTGTGGTAGTTGCTGTGAGGCAGGTTACAATATTCCTGCAAATCTTTGATAAACAATACATACTTCCTCTACCACCTCAAGCTTCAAAAAGAATTTCTCTAATAATTAGTATGTCTATATATAAGACTAACCAGAAACTGTTAGCCTGAAGGTCATGGGAACAAAGTAGGCTTAAACCAGACAGAGAGATCGAATATTTACTCTGTTACATAGGGAGATAATAAAACTGCAACTTTAAACTGATATTGCCAATGGAAATGGGGTTCTTGTGGTGTCATGAGGAAAAGCATTTGTGGGGACCCACCAGGGAGGATGAGGTCTGGTAATATTTATTAGGGTGCTCAATGAAAAATCAAAAGAGTGCCCCTCCCACTTCTGTCTGTCCCACCATGTAAAATCAGGATGAGAAATATGGCCAATGTCCAGAGATCCTATGCCATAGTAAAGCTTAGTTTATTCCAGCATCTGGCTAGCTTAGTTTGTGTTTCTGGCTGCAATCCATTGCTGTGCTGAAGCATCCTGGTTCCCCGTATGAGGTTACTGTGCTGACGTATCCAGGCTCCCTGTATGGAGGCTGCCTTTGGAGTTTACCCAGCTGTTGGCCACATGGCTGTGCAGAGAGAATGTACCAGTGAAAAGGACAAGTATGGGTCACCAAGCAAGCAAAGATAGAGCAATGAAGAGTAGGTCTCCTACACAGGGAAATGACATTTCAGTTTTCACCACGATCCACATCCATATCTTCTCCCTCTCTCAGTTGTATCCCTAAATGTTACCTGTGAAAATTGTGTTCTTTCACAGGATTGTTAAGGAAAGCATTCCACATACAGAGATTGTGGTGTGGGAAGATTTATTCAGATAGAAATGGACCCATGGGTTTCCAATGTCCCATCTCGGTCAATCCTGACAGAGAAAAAAGTCCAACACTGTCTTCAGCAAGACCAAAACAAAGGGCAAGATCTGGAGTTTTTATTTCATTTTTAAGCTTAGTCCTTTTGAGCCTGAATCAGCCAGTTGCTGCAGGCTCTGCTTGGCTGCTAGACCAGAATGGTTGAGAGAGAGAGAGCGAGCGAAGTGCATCTTTATTAAACTAGGTTTATATTTTCTTGGGCTTGTGAAGAACCAGAGATTTTTCAAAATATCTGATCAACTTCCCAAACTTTTGTGACTGATGGGTCCAACCCCTAGGCAATGATCCCTTTTCCAGGTCAGACTGACAGGCTTCTTTCTCTCTTCAAGAACCAAGCACCTCCCCTGTGCCATTTTGACTTCTATTGCACATGTGCTTACCTTCCTGTTCCCTCTGACAAGCCAGTACAGGAGATGAGAAGGAGGGGTGTTAATCCTTAGTTGGCCAATGCTGTGATACACTGGAGTATGAAAAGCTGTAACTTCCTGGTAAAGCAAACAGGCTCAGTGTCTGATTCAGCTCCCCAGCCCATTAGGCTCAACAATGTCTGATTTCCTTTGCTTCCTTTCTTAACATCTATCTAGCTACACTAACAATATGAAGGGGAAATGATGTTTCAGTGGTCGTTAATTAGGAGGAAAACACATTGGGTACTAGTGTCAGAGTGTAACACTTGGTTGCCAGAAAGAACTTAAGTAATGTCAACACAATTCCCCACTATAGGTTATGATATTAACAATAAGTCAGACCTAAATTAGAGTCAAGAGATTTTATATTGCTGCTACTATAGATCTGACCCTATCAGCAAATGTGTACTCTGTTTTGGCAAAAGAAGAACCTTTGCCTAGTATAGAATTCTATAGATCAGGCTGGAGTTTTGATTCGGAGGTGAAGCTGAACAAATCTTATTTACTGCTTTGAGGAAATGACAGTGACAGTGGACAGGGATAAGGCAGGATAATATCACTCAGACTTGATTAAAAATCTTAATATTTTGCATCAAAGACATGTCTTTGAGTTAAATAAAGTACTCTTTTAGTGTGAGAAAACAATAATGAACATGTTATCAATTTTCTTGGTCACCAAGAGCAATCAAAGGTAAATCAATAAAAATTGACAGATTCCAAAAGGAAATGTTTAAGTGATATTTAAACTGAATTTTCTTAATATTCTTCTCAATATAGTCTGTCAAAAATCTTAACTTACATTTCAATATTACCTCCTTTTTATATGGCATCCATGAGAGAGTATATGATATTAGGGTGAACATAAGGATTTAGGTAACTTTCAAATTTTGAAATTTGTTAAATAAACCAAAATATGCATAATACAGAAAATTATTTCTCTCTTATTCCACTTCTATAACTCTCCCTGTCATAAAAATATTTTTTTCAAGCTCATTGTCTTTTCATAAAAGTGTAAATTAGGAATAGAGAAAAACATGAAGTTTGAAAATCCTTTGTTTTAGTTGGGGGAGGTGATCCAAGGCAGTAATAGAATTTAAACATTTTTTTCTTTGGTACTCAAAATTGCAGCAAGTTGTTTTCAGGAAGTATAATGCTGAAAAACAAGATTTTAATGATAAAATCAAGGAACAAAGATAAGCTACTCTTGTGTGTGTCAGTAGGTAAATAGCACTAATCTGTCTTCATTACTACTATGCCTGTGGTAGGTATTACCAGGTGGGAGAATGTGTAATATCTTTTATAATGATATAAGAGCTAAATACCATGCAGAAACTTAAAAGCAGAATTGTCTTTGATCAACAAAATGTGGTAATCATTTTAGTATGAAATTACCTTTAAAAGATTTTGACAACTTTCTGTTAAAATATGAAGAGCATTCACTTTTCCTTATTGTCATTATTTCTGTAGATTGTAAAGTTTATTCAATTGCAATACTTAGCAAAAGCTTTTTCTCAGTCAAGAAAGAAAACTTCCAAAAACAAACAAACAAACAAAGAAATAAAAAATAAAAAAAACATAGCTGGTAGATAATTTTCTTTTTGTAATCCTCCAAAGAGATAATACTTAATCTAAAATATAAGTAGGAAGAAAGCAACAAGAAAACCTAGGGCAAGCATAAGGATGGAGAGATAAAGATCAGAACAGAAATAAATGACATAGAGACCAAAACAAACAAACAATCAAAAAACAATAAAAAAAGATCAATGAAACCAAGAGCTGGTTCTTTGAAAGGATAAACAAGATTGATAAACCTATAGCCAGGCTCACCAAGAAACAAAGAGAGAAGATCCAAATAAACAAAATCAGAAATGAGGCAAAATAACAACAGACCCTACAGAAATACAAAGGATTGTTAAAAAGATACTATGAAAACTCTATTCCAATAAACTAGACAATCTGGAGGAAATGGACATATTCCTAGAAATATACAACCTTGCAAACTCAATCAGGAAGAATCTAAAAATCTCAATATGCCAATAACTATGTTAGAAATGGAAGCAATCATCAAAAAGCTTCCAGCAAACAAAAGCCTAGGCCCAGATGATTCCACAGGGAAGTTTTACCAAACATTCAAGGAAGAACTGAAACCTATCCCCTCAGACTATTCCAAAAAATTTAAGAGGAAGAAATACTTACAAGCTCCTTCTATAAAGCCAGCATCACCTTAATACCAAAACCAGATAAAAAAAAACACAATAAAAGAGAATTATAAGCCAATATCCCTCATGAAAATAGATGCCAAAATCTTCAACAAAATTCTACCAAATTGGATACAGCAGTACATCAGAAAGATCATACACCATGACCAAGCAGGATTTATCCCAGTGATGCAAGGATGGTACAATATCCGCAAATCAATAAGCATGATACATCACATAAACAAATTGAGAGATAAAAATCCCATAGTCATATCAATTGATGCAGAAAAAGCATTTGACTAAATCCAACACCCTTTCTTGACAAAAACTCTCAGCAAGGTGGGAATAGAAGGATCATACCACAACATAATAAAAGCCGTATGTGAAAAACCCACAGCTAACTAAAAGGGCAAAAACTCAATGGCAAAAAACTAAAACCTCTTCCCCTAAGAACAGGAACAAAACAGGGATGCCCACTTTCACCACTTCTTTTCAACATAGTACTGGAAGTATTAGCCATTGCCATCAGATAAGAAGAAATAAAAGGCATCCAAATTAAAAAAGAAGTAAAACTGTCCTTATTTACAGATGACATGATACTGTACATAGAAAACTCTACAGATTCCATAAAAAAATTAGTAGACTTAGGAAAGTCTACTATTAAGTTGACATATTAATCTGCAATGTAGCACGATACAAAATTAACACCAAAAAGTCTATGGTATTTCAGTACACCAAGAGTGAATTTATAGAAAGGGAGACTAAAATAAACAATCTCATTTACCATTGTACCAAAAAAATAATAATAATAATAAGTAAGATACTTAGAAATAAACCTAACTAGGGAGATAAAAGACCTGTACTCAGAAAACTACACAACACTGATAAGGGAGATAGAGGAAAACATAAACAGATGGAAAAACATACCATGTTCATGGATTAGTAGGTTCAATATCATTAAAATGTTCATACTACCCAAAGTAATCTATAGATTCAATGCACTACCCATTAAAATACCAATGGCATATTTCAGAGGCCTAGAAAGAACTCTCCAAAAAGTTGACCTGGATTAAAAAAAGACCCTGTATAGCTGCAACAATCCCGAGAATAACAGAGTAGGTGGGATCTCAATACCAGATATCAAACTATTCTCATAACTGCCTGGTACTGGCACAAGAACAGACATAAAGATAAATGGAATAGAATAGAGAATCCAGAATTTGACCCCAACCACTATGCTCAATTAATATTCAACAAAGAAGGCATGAACATACAATAGAGTCAAGGCAGTCTCTTCAATAAATGGTGTGGGGAAAATTGGACAGATACATGCAAAAAAATGAAACTAGACCACAAACTTATACCATACACAAAAATAAACTCAAAATGGATAAAAGATTTAAACATAAGATGAGAAACAATAAAAATACTAGAGATATCCAGAAGCAACAAAATCTCAGATATATGCCGAAATAGTATCATCACCAAAATCGCTCCTAGGGCAATGGAAACTAAAGAGAAAAAATAATGGGGTTACATCAAAATAAAAAGCTTTTGTACAGCAAAAGAAACCATTTACAAAACAATAAGAAAGCCCACTGGATGGGAGAACATACTTGCCTAGGTTATCACCCATAAAAGTTTGATCTACAACATTTACAGTGAACTCATACAATTTAACAAAAGAAATATAAAAAACTCAATCAAAAAATGGACAACGGACTTACCTAAATAGATACTTTTTGAAGACAGAAGGAAGGCCAAGAGACATATGAAAACATGCTCAAAGTCATTAATCATCCAAGAGATGCAAATCAAAACGACAATGTTGTACCACCATACACCTGTCAAAATGGCTATCATCAACAAATCAACAAAAGACAAGTGCTGGTGAGGATGTAGAGAAAAAGGAACCATTGCACTGCTGATGTGAATGCAAACTGGTGTAGCCACTTTGGAGAACAGTAAGGAGTTTCCTCAAAAAACTAAAAATGGAACTCCCACTGAAATCGGTTTGGCTCAGTGGATAGAGCGTTGGCCTGTGGACTGAAAGGTCCTGGGTTCAATTCCAATCAAGGGCATGTATCTTGGTTGCAGGCATATTCCCAGTAGGGGGCGTGCAGGAGGCAGCTGATCGATGTCTCTCTCTCATCGATGTTTCTAAATCTCTATCCTTTTCCCTTCTTCTCTGTAAAAAAATCAATAAAATATATTTTAAATAAATAAATAAATAAATAAATAAATAAATAAATAAATAAATAAAAATGGAATTCCCATTACCCAGTGATCCTGATTCTAGGAATCTATCCCAAGTAACTAGAAACACTAATCAGAAAGGATATATGCATCACTATGTTCATAGCGGCACAATTTATCTTAGTTAAGATTTGGAAATAGGAGGACTGCAGTCCTGAGGATAGCAGGTTGGAGACGGCTGCGCACTCCACGCCTAGAAAGCTGGAAGTGCACTGGGGCAGCTGCTGCTCCCGCGCTCCTCCCTCTTCTCTGCACCCGCTATCACACTGCCAGTCCATGGGGGAGCAATGCAAGCCTCCAGTATTCTGTGAACTTAAAGTGCTTCTTGGTATTAAGAGATATTTTGTGGATCCGAAAATGGTGGCGGAATAGAAGAACATGTCTGGAGCCGTGTTGCAGGGCAGAGGGAGAGAGAGCAGCTGAGAGTCGCACTGGAAGTGTTTGTTGGCAAGTTAAGAGTCAGTTATCCTCCAGGAGAAGGTGGTGGACTGCTGTATGGGGTTTCCCTGACCAGGCAGCCCCACTGCCAAGGGGTTTTTATCTGCCAGACCAACCAGTGCGAATGCAGAGACTGCACCATCTTGCAGAGGGAGGTGGGTGTCTGTGGCAATCTGAAAGCTGCAGGTGAGGCACCCACCGAGCAGCCAAAGGACCCAGAGCATCACTCTCAAATCAGTGCAGACACACAGACACAGAGGAGCTCCACACGGCACACAGAAAGGTCAGATTTTGCCTGGGATAAGTGTCTTGTGTGTTGTACTGGGTCGTGTTGTAGTTTGTGCCTTTGAATCAACGTAGGAAAGAGAACTACATAACCAGACACCTGGACAAGAAAGCCCATGGGCAGACGAAGAAACAGCATGCATATGACAGAAAGGCAGGTATCACCAGAAAAGGAAGTAAATGAAATAGAAGCATAAATAAGCCTGCCAGAGAAAGAGTTTAGATAAATTAATATAAAGTGGATGAAAAGAATGAAAGACAAAATCGACAATGTGAGTAAGAGCCAAAAGGAAGGGAACAAGACCCAAAAGGAAATGAAGAAGAGCCAAGAGGAAATGCAGAAGAACCAAGAAGAAATGCAGAATAATCTAGAAGAAAGGAAAAATGACATCACTGCTATAAAGAACTCAATAGAAAGCATTAAAAGCAGACTAGAAGAAGCAGAGGACAGCATCAGTGAGCTAGAATACAAGTTAGGAAAAAATACCCAAGTACAGCAGCTTCTAGAAAAAAAAAATTAAAAAGCAAGGGGAGAGCCTAAGGAAACTTTGGGATAACACAACACAAAACAACATCCACATAATTGGGGTTCCAGAAAGGGGGGAAACTGAGCAAGGAATAGAAAACTTGTTTGAAGAAATAATGACAGAAAACTTACCTAATATAGAAAAGAAAAAACCAACACAAATCCAAGAGCCTCACAGAGTCCCAAGCAAAATGAACCCCAAAAAACCAACACCAAGGCACATTATAATTAAATTGGCAAACACCAAGGACAAATAAGAATCTTAAAAGTGGCCAGAGAGAAACAGAAAGTTACCTACAAAGGAACCCCCATAAGACTAGCTACTGATTTCTCAACAGAAACTCATTAGGCCAGAAGGGAATGGAATGAAATATACAAAGTCATGCAAAGGAAGGGTCTGAATCCAAGAATACCGTACGCTGTAAGGCTTTCAATCAAAATTGAAGGCGAAATAAGAAGCTTCACAGACAAAAAAGGAATGAGGGAATATATTACCACCAAACCAGCAATGCAAGAAATGTTAAAGGGTCTGCTGTAATAAAAAGAAAGAGGAAGCAAAGAAATAACTCTGGGGTAAAGACTAAAAATGGTGACAGATAAGTACCTATCAATAATAACTTTAAATGTAAACGGATTAAATGCTCCAATCAAAAGACATAGGGTAAGCAATTGGATAAGAAAACATGATCCATATATCTGCTGTCTACAAGAAAACCACCACAGGAAAAGAGATGAACACAGATAGAGGGTCAAGGGATGGAAGGTGGTATTTCAGGCAAACAGAAATGAAAAAAAAAAAGCTGGGGTTGCAATACTTATATCTGATAAATTAGATTTCAAAATGAAGGACATAACAAGAGAAAAAGAAGGCCACTTCATAACACTAAAGGGAACAACCCAACAAGAAGATATAACTCTGGTAAACATATACACACCCAATATAGGAGCACCTAAATACATAAAAAAAAACTTGTGGAGAATATTAAGGGAGGGATTGACAGAAATACAATCATAGTAGGAGATTTTAATACCCCACTCTCACCACTGGACAAATCCTCTAAACAAAAAATCAGCAAAGAAACATCAATCCTAAATGACTCACTAGACCAGATGAAATTAATTGACATCTTCAGAACATTTCACCCCAAAACCACAAAATATAAATTCTTCTTGAGTGCACATGGGTAATTTTCAAAGATAGATCATATGTTGAGTCATAAGAAAATTCTCTTCAAATTCTAGAAGATAGAAATCATATCAAGCATTTTCTCAGACCACAGTGGCAAAAAAATGGAAATCAACTATAATAAAAACAATAGAAAAAAATCAAACAGATGGAGACTAAACAACATGATATTAAACAATGACTGGGTAACCAGAGAGATCAAGGAAGATATAAAAAAAACATCATGGCAACAAATGACCATGACAACACAACAATACAAAATTTATGGGACACAGTGAAAGCAGTCTTGAGAGGGAAGTTCATTTCCCTACAAGCCTACTGCAAAAAACATGAAACAATGGTATTAAATTTCCTAACCCTACAACTCAAAGAGCTAGAAAGAGAGCAAAAAGAAAAACCCAGTGTAGGCAGAAGGAAGGAAATAGTAAAGATCAGAGCACATATAAACAACATGGAGACCAAAGAAAAAATTGAAAAGATAAACAAAACCAAGAGCTGGTTCTTTAAAAAGATAACAAGATTGATGGACCTCTAGCCAGGCTCACCAAGAAGCAAAGAGAGAAGACTCAAATAAACAAAATCAGAAATGAAAGAGGAAAAATAACAACAGACCCTGCTGAAATACAAAGGATTTTTAAAAAATATTATGAACAACTCTATTCCAAAAAATTGGAAAACCTGTAAGAAATGGACATATTCCTAGAAAAAATATAACCTTCCAAAACTCAATCAGGAGGAATCTAAACATCTCAATAGTCCAATAACTGTGGAAGAAATTGAAGCAGTCATCTAAAAGCTTCCAGCAAACAAAAGCCCAGGACCAGATGGCTACACAGGCGAGTTTTACAGATATTCAAGGAAGAATTAAAACCTATCCTCCTCAGACTACTCAAAAATATTCAAGACGAAGGAACACTTCTAAACACCTTCTATAAATCCAGCATCACCCTAATACCAAAACCAGATAAAGACAACACAAGGAAAGAGAATTATACGCCAATATCTCTCATGAACATAGATGCCAAAATCCTCAACAAAATTCTACCAAATCGGATACAGCAGTACATCAGAAAGATCATACACTGTGACCAAGTAGGATTCATCCCACGAATGCAGGGATGGTACAATATCAGCAAATCAATAAATGTGATACATCACATAAACAAATTGAGAGATAAAATATCACATAGTCATATCAATTGATGTAGAAAAAGCATTTGACATAATCAAACACCATTTCTTGATAAAAACTCTCAGCCAGGTGGGAATAGAAGGATCATACCTCAACATCATAAAAACCATATATGAGAAACCCACAGATAACATCATACTCAATGGACAAAAATTAAAACCATTTCCCTAAGAACAGGAACAAGACAGGGATGCTCACTCTCACCTTTCCTGTTCGTCATAGTCCTGGAAGTATTAGTCATTGCAATTAGACAAGAAGAAGAAATAAAAGGCATCCAAATTGGAAAAGAAGAAGTAAAGCTGGCCTTATTTGCAGATGACATGATACTGTACATAAAAAACCCGAAGGACTCCATCCTAAAACTAATTGACTTAATAAATGTATTCAGAAATGTAGCAGGATACAAAATTAATGCTAAGAAATCTGTGGCATTTCTATACACTAAGAGTAAAATTATATAAAGTGAGACTAAAAAAGCAATCCCATTTACCATCACACCAAAAAAATTAAGATACCTAGGAATAAACCTAACTAAGGAAGTAAAAGACCTATATGTAGAAAACTACAGGACACTGAAAAAAGAGATAGAGGAAGATGTTAACAGATGAAAGAGCATACCATGCTCATGGATTGGGAGAATCAACATCATTAAAATGTCCATACTACCCAAAACAATCTATAGATTCAATGCACTACCCATTAAAATACCGATGTATTTCACAGACCTAGAAAAAATTCTTCAAAGATTCATCTGGAACAAAAAAAGACCACGAATAGCTACAGCAATTCTGAGAAGAAGAATAAAGTAGGTGGGATCTCAATACCAGATTTCAAGCTATATTACAAAGCAACTGTTCTCAAAACAGCCTGTTACTAGCACAAAAACAGACATATAGACCAATGCAATAGAATAGAGAATCCAGATATCCACCCAAACCACTATGCTCAACTAATATTTGATAAGGAGGCATGAACATTCAATGGAGCCAACATAGCCTCTTCAATAAATGGTGTTGGGAAAATTGGACAGATACATGCAAAAAAATGAAACTGGACTACCATCTTACACCAAATACAAAAATAAACTGAAAATGGATACAGGACTTAAACATTGGATGGAAAACCATAAAAATACTAGAGAAATCCACAGGCAGCACAATTCCAGATATACGCCAAAAGAACTTCTTCACTGATACTGCTCCAAAGGCAATGGAAGCTAAAGAAAAAATAAACAAATGGGACTACATCAAAATAAAAAGCTTTAATACTCCACTGTCACCACTGGACAAACCATCTAAACAAAAAATCAGCAAAGTAACATCAATCCTAACTCACTAGACTAGATGGGATTAATTGACATATTCAGAATATTTCACCCCAAAGCCACAAAATATACACTCTTCTTCAGTGCACATGGGTCATTTTTAAAAGATAGATCATATGTTGGGTCATAAGAAAAGTCTCTTCAAATTCAAGAAGATAGAAAAGAAACAGCAAAAGAAACCATCAACCAAACAACAAGAAAGACCACTGTATGGGAGAACATATTTGCAAATGTTATCCCTGATAATGGTTTAATCTCCAAAATCTACAGTCAACTTATACAACTTAATAAAAGGAAGATAAACGATCCAATAAAAAAAAATGGGCTACGGACCTAAATAGAACCTTTTTGAAAGATGACAGAAAGAAGGCCAAGAGACACATGAAAACATGTTCAAAGTCACTAATTTTCCAAGAGATGCAAATCAAAAGGACAATGTGATACCAACTTACACCTGTCAGAATGGCAATCATCAACAAATCAACAAAGACAAGTGTTGGCGAGGATGCGAAGAAAAAGGAACCCTTGTGCACTGTTGGTGGGAATGTAGACTGGTGCAGCCACTGTGGAGAACAGTATGGAGTTTCCTCAAAAAACTAAAAATGGATCTCCCATTTGACCCAGCAATCCTGCTCTTAGAAATATATCCTAACAAATTGCAAACATCAGTCAGAAAGGATTTTTGCACCCCTATTTTCATATCAGTACAATTTACAATAGCTACAATTTGGAAAATCCTAGATGCCCGTCAGCAGACAATGGATCAGAAAACCGTGGTACATCTACACAATGAAATTCTATGCTGCCATTAAAAAGAAGGAATTCTTACCATTTGCAGCAACCTGGATGGAACTGGAGTGCCTTATGCTTAGTGACATAAGCCAGTCAATGAAGGAGAAGCACCACGTGATCTCACTCATTTGTGGATAATAAAGAACATTATAAACTCATGAACAAAATGATAGACGCAGAAGCAGTAAGGCATCAAACAGACTGTCAAATTATAGCAGGAAGTTTAAGGAGAGTTGGGGTAGATAAGAGATCAACCAAAGGACTTGTGTCCATGCATATAAGCATAACCAATGAACACAGATAATGGGGGGTTTGAGTATGCCTGGGAAGCGGGGGAGGGGCAATGGGGAGATATGTATACATGTAACACATTAAAAAAAAAAAAAAGATTTGGAAATAGCCGAAATGCCCATTCAGCAGGTGAGTAGATTAAAAAACTGTGGTACATCTACACAATGGAATACTATGCTGAGGTAAAGAAGAAGGAGTTCTTTCCATTTGCAATAGCATGGATGGAACTGGAGAGCATTATGCTAAGTGAAATAAGCCAGTCAGAGAAAGATAAATATCATATGATCTCACTCATTTATGGAATAAAATGAATAATATAAACTGATGAACAAAAACAAATCTAAAAATAGAGAAACATTGATCAGACTGTCAAACCTCAGAGGGAAGGTAGGGGATGATACTGGTAAGGGGGAAAGATCAACCAAAGGACTTGAATTTCAGCATATAAGCCTAACCAATGGACATAGACAGCAGGGTGGTGGGGTAAAGGCATGAATGATAGGAGGAGGCAATGGGGCAATAAGGACACATATATCTTAATTGATAAAGAAAAAATACTATTAAAAATAAAATAAAATTAAGTAGGATGAACAGGAATATTAAAAATGCACCCTTCAGTCAGAATAAAATCTCTTGAAATGTGATCCTGAGCTGTTGTGGGCACATCTCCACTGTGGGGCGTGCAGGAGGCGGCTGATGAATGTCTCTCTCTCATGGATGTTTCTGACTTTCTATCTCTCTCCCTTCCTCTCTGTAAAAAATCAATGATATATATATATATTTTTAAAAATGTTACCTATAACTAAATTTGCTAAACTAAACTAATTAAAATTGTCCTTATTCAGAAGGCCATGTTATATGAATGACATTTATCTTGGGGGGTCTCTTTCTACTGTATCCAGGGCATATTCTTTTAAACATCTCATTCATCATATCCAAAACTCATTAGTGTCTCTTTCTTCACACCCAAGCCCTACTCCTCACTTCTGCAGCCACCTGCTACTCATCCTGTGTTGCCTACATTGATAAGTGAACTCATTAGTCACTGAGTTATCAAAATGAAGCTATAGAGTCCTACTTAATTTCATATTCAATTAATTGACAAATGTTATTGATTCTATCTTCTAAATATATGTGTTTTTTTTAATTTGTACATTTTTCCATTACTGTATACATTTTCCTAATTAAGATCCCCAGTATCTGATGTCACACTAAATCTGTTTTCTCTCAAGCAACCAATGACTTGGTTAAGTAAAATCTGATCATCTCACTCTTCTCTTTAAACTCTTCAATGGATTCTCACATATTCAGAATAAAAGCTACATTCTCATGTTGCTCATAAGACCCATTGTGACCTAGATACTGCTCATATTTTCATTTCCTTGTTTAATCTCTCAGGTCTTCTCTCAATGATTTCTATATCTCTCAGTAATTTCTGTATCTATTTGTTATTAGTTAACAAAATTATAAATATATAAAGCAAATCTGGTCATCTGTGAATAGTCAGTGTAACTTTAATACATGTTATAGGCAGAGGTTTAGAGATAAAGTTAGACCAGTAGATTGTGATCAATGCACAGAGACATATAGAGGGGATACTAAGGAATGTGGATTTAATTCTGAAGGACATGGAAAGTCTTCAAGTTTTTTGAGCCAAGCAGACAGATGATTAGTGCTATAGTTTAGGAAAATAAAGCTTAGAGTAATAAGTGAATTAATTGGGGGAGTGTGCAAGACTGGATTAGGAAACCATAAGAAAGATATTGAAGTAAATTAGAAGTAATGAGTTTCTGGTATGATGTGTCTGTGAGAATGAGAAAAAAGGGATTTAAGTGAGAGTTATTATGAAGGAAAATCAATAATTTCCAGCAAATGATTGGCTGTGGAAGGCAAAGGAGATGGAATAATTCAAGATGACTGAGGATTTAATCATAATGACTAGGAGGAAGATGGTCCCATGAACACCTAAGACAAATTAGAAAAGCATAGTATGTCCGGCTTCAGCCATGTTGGATTTAAGGAATGTTGAGATATTCATTTAAGCAATATCCAGAATAGGAAAGCAAAAATTTCAGACTTATTTGTATGCTAAGTCAAATGTTTAAACATTATTATTATTATTATTATTATTATTATTATTATTTTAAAATACATTTATTATTGCCAATATGAAGGAAAAACTGCATAGCCTGGATATTTATAATTCTCTAAGAGAACATTCAAGTTAGAGTAGGTGAAGCACAAAGCAGGACTAGCTATATAATTGCCAGAATCCAGTGCAAAATGAAAATGGGGTCCCTGTTTCAAATGTTAATCAGGGTCTCAAGATGGCAAAAACAGAGTATTAAACAAAGCCTGGGTCCCTTCTAAGCTACTACATAATATTACACCTAGGAGGCCAGCCCTGGTGCCAGGAAAGAGTGCTCTATTTCCTTTCCTTTTATCATTACTAGGGAAGAGATTTCAAGAGCACATGTATGACATTTTATGTTTTTCAATATGTACTTATAATCAGTTTTTCTCAATTTATATGTGCTTTATAGAAATATTAGTCTTAATTCAGGTTCTGTGATAGAGCTCATGCACCTATTATCCTCAAAGATGAAAAGATTAGGGGGAAAATGAGAAAGCTGAGAAAAACAAAATTATTTTTTAAATTTTCACTGTTGATCCATTTCTCCCTACCTACTACAGTATTTTAAGTATTTCATACTAATTTGTTTATAAAAAATGGGATAAAAAATCAAGATACATTGGCATTGGAAAAGTTAATTTGGGAGCATTCACACTACTAAAGTGAAACTCTTGATATTTTTTTGATAAACATAATCTGCTACATGTTATGTGCTAGACACTATTATAAACCCTTTATAAATATTAAATGATTATTCATTTAAAAATATAAGGTAGGTCTATTGTCCCCATTTAACAGGTGAGGAAATGAAGGCATGCTGAGTTTAATAATTTACCCAAGATCATACAGTAAGAGTTACCGAGCCAAAACTGAAAACAGGACCTTTGGGCTCCAGAATTCATGTTTTTACAGAATACACCATGCTATTCCCTCAATATGCTACTATCACTTCTCACAAACAAATAGAAGTGGCATAATTAGAAATTTCTAAGGAAAATAATTATTTGTATAGTAATTTATTTTTCAAAAACACTTTAAAATAGAGTAAACAAAATTATGATTATTATTTGAAGTACCCAAAAGAGAGAACTTTTGGGTACATTTCAAATAAAGAATACTGAGGTTATTTATTATTATAAAAATGTACTGTCTTTCATTTGATTTCTTGCAATTACATACAATTTGAAATTTAAATCAATAGCTGTCACCTAATTTGTAAACTCTGATTTTACATTCTTTCTTGGGGGAGGGAGTCACGGGGGGAGATGGTAATGATATATTTTTGAATTATTTAATTAACTGCTTGGTTCTGGCCATCTCCCTGACTCATGCCTAATATATTGAAAAGATAAACCTTGTTTTATTATTCAGTACTATCTGTAAAACATAGATCTTTACAACTTGTTTTTTCAGAAGGTTGAACTTATCTAGAGGTGTGAAAGGGGAAAGTGAATGCTGATGGAGGAAGTCAATGATTGGAATGGAATTAGACTTAAGTTGATGATCAGTTAGCCTCCTAGAGGATAATCTAATAGTTTTAGGGAAATTCCGCTCAATATATATATATATATATATGTATAATTTTCTAACATGCATAAAAGAGAAAGTAGCACCTTCCTATAAATACCTATTATAATTAAATTCACTCTACATATTTTCAAAATTTTCTAAAGTTACAAAGATCATGAAATTTCTGTTCCAAAACATGGAACACTTTGTAAAGTGAAAGGGAGCAGTAGTAAAAGTTATGTTTGGATAGTAGGTACATGACCAGCTGTAACAGGCAAACCAGGGTGTATAATAACTCAATATATAACTAACCTAATTTACTTATCTTCACCATAAGCAATTGTTCATAAATTACCACTAACAAATTAAGAAATCTGATTAAGTTCTCACTCAATGCTGATAACTTTAGCTAACTGACACAACTGTAAACCTTATTTCTTAGATACAGGTAAGTAGGAAATAAAAGTTAAGAAAACTAAAACTTTCACTTTACCTTACTTATACTGATTTTGAAATATATGAGAGGGAAGATAAGAGAGAAAGGGGAGGATGCAGGGAGGAAGGAATAGGAATGAGAGAGATGTCAACTGAATTCTTGAGCAGAGGAGAAAAGTGACAACAAATTATTGCATTTGATACCTCTGAATACTTGGGTCAGCAATTCGATTTTATAAACATACCCAGATTTGATGAGGCTCGGAGTTACTAAAAACCATTAATCAATTTTAAAGTAATTCCCAATTTTAAAGTGATTCTTATATTAATTTATATTCTAGTAGTATATACAGATTTAACATTTATGTTTTCAACTAAGTCTATAAAACCAAAATGATGTATATTCATTTGTGATTTTCTTAAATCACATTATGATTTTCTAAATAACTTGAGAATAGGACTAGATTATTTATATTACAAATTATCCTAGTTGGCTATGGTTACTACATTCACACTTTAAAATTGGCCCTATTATTGTTCAATCATCATTACCTTTATTTTATGAGAAGATTATATGTTATAATAGTATGAAATAATTCAATGGATTGATATTCTTTATAATGTAAAAATTCCCTCTTAGGGCCAAATATGTGCATAAGCAATCTTCTTTTAATAGGCATGTCTAGCCGAGACCAGTTTGGCTCAATGGATAGAGTGTCGGCCTGCGGACTGAAAGGTCCCAAGTTCGATTCCGGTCAGGGGCATGTACCTTGCTTACGGGCACAACTCTAGTAGGGGGCGTGCAGGAAGCGGCTGATTGATGTCTCTATCTCATCAATGTTTCTGACTTTCTATCCCTCTCCCTTCCTCTCTGTAAAAAATCAATAAAAATATATTTTAAAAAATAGGCATGTATATTTAAACCCCAAATATCCTATGTAATACAAGAGGTAATATGCAAATTGACCATCACTCCAACACACAATATGGCCACCCCCATCTGGACACAAGATGGCTGCCACAAAATGGCCAGCAGGGGAGGGTAGTTGGGAAGGACAAGGCCTACAGGGGAGGACAGTTAGGGTAACCAAGCTGGCAGAGGATGGCAATTAGGGGCAATCAGCCTAGCAAAGGAGCACTTAGGCATCGATCAGGCTGGCAGGGAGTGGTTAGGGGTGATCAGTCTGGTAGGCAGAAGTGGTTAGGCTTAATCAGGCAGGCAGTAAGGTGAGCGGTTGGGAGTCAGCAGTCCGGATTGTGGGAGGGATGTCTGACTGCCCACTGGTATTGGGCCTAAAGGAGAAGTCAAACATCCCTTGAGGGGTCCCAGATTGGGGAGGGTGCAGACTGGGCTGAGAGACATACACACACACACACACACACACACACACACACACACACACACACCAACACCCCATGCATGAATTTTGTGCACTGGGCCTCTAGCAAGTCATAAGATTGGTAGAGAAACTGAAATTTAGAGAGAGAGAGAGTTAGATGTTCTCACATGGTGGCATGTAGCTAAGTGGATGGATGGATTGTCCTTCTCCATTCTAGGAATTCTTCTATCTAAAGAAATTTGGCTTCTTAAATCAGAGTACTGTTTTCCTGCATAGTGTTGGACAAAAGCTGATAATTCGTGCTCTGCCAAGTTCTTTTAATCTTTGAGTGCCCACAAGCACCATTATGTCAAGTCAAGCAAAGTGTGACCTGCTTGAATAGCCTGCAATGTTTTTTTACATCAATCACATTTTAAACATGTCTACTTAAGGCTATATACCCTGGTCACCTTGATCAGACATAGGCATATCCCAACTACTTACCATCAAACCATTTATAAATGTCTAGAGGCCTAGTCCATGAGTTTGTGCATGAGTGGGTTCTGTTCAGCCTGGGCCTAATCGGGGCTGATTGGGACTAGGCCTGTCAGGAGGAGATGGTGGGAGATTGGCTGGCCAGATCCATCTCTGATTAAGGTTGGGGGGCCAATCAAGGGTGGGGATGGCCATGGGGAAGGGCTGTGGGTGGTGAGCTGGTGGCCACGGCCCCTAATTGGTGGTGATGCCGATCAGGGCCAGTGGCCTGGGGGAGTGACCATGGGATAGGAAAGATTATCCTATCTTATCTGGGTGAGCTCATTCTAAGGAATCCTTTAAAGTGGATAACCATTCCAAACTGTGGTGGGAGAGGGAGATGTGACTATGGAAGTCAAAGTACTGTAGTCTATGGGTGTTGGGGTGGCAGGGGCAGGGTGTGGCGAATTTCCATCCAGGTAAACCCTTCAGAGTACTCAGTTCTGTATTGCTCAGTAAACATTACTCTTTAAAAAAAAAAGAAAAAGCGAAAGAAAATGGGAGGCCCAGGCCACCGGCCGGTGATGCTATGGCAGGTATGTGGCTGGTCAGCGATCACCCCACAGAGGGAAACCCAGGCCAGGCAAGCAATTACACCCCAAGCCTGTTGCCTGCAGAGGGAGGAGACCTGTAAGAGGGGAGAGCAGTGCTGCACAGATGGCAAGCAGTGGCAGCAGCAGGGGTAAGGCCAGTGCCTCCGGCTGGGGGAAAAAAGCTCCCAAAGACCCTGATCTCAGGCCAAGCCTAAGAACCTATATGATGGGTCTCAGATTGTGAGAGGGTGCCGGCCAGCTGAGGGAACCCCCAGAGTGCATGAATATTTGTGCACCAGGCCTCTGGTTTTTACACAATTATGTATTCTAATAATTTACCCATGTTGAAAGTCGACCTGTTGGTAAGTTAATATGGCTTAAATAAATTCAATTTGTAACTATTTAAGGGGAATGTACTTGTAGATGTGTTGATAAGTTTATTTTAATCATTTAAAAAATAGTTGATATAATATGGTAAACTTTTTACCATAAGTACTATATTTTCCTTCCAGTGGCAATGTGGCAGATACTGTCATTCCTTTAAAAATATTTATATCTACTTCTCTCATCTTTCCTTTAAATGCCCAACTTTGAAGCAGTAGAATCCATAATCAGTTTCCGAGGAAGATTCATAATGGAACTTAAACTACCATTATTATGGCCTTTTCCTTCTTGCCTATAGGGAGTCTAGGATTAAATGCAGGATGGCCCCCAAAAATGTATACACACTTTAACAGCTGATAGCTTAATTTTTAAAATGAAATATATTTTAATAAACATTGCCATTATGATTATTCAAAGTGTGTGTATATATTTTTGGGATACCCTATATACATCTACTTGTGCCAAATGAGACCAAGAAAATATCTTTTAGGGGACTTTCATTTTAATAAAGAGTTTTGCACCCTAACTTTTGCCTTTGAATTAAATTTTGATATCATAAGCCACAGATGCCATCTCCATCTTACAGCTCTCAGAAGATAGATAGACACAAATACAAAGAGTCTACATGACAAGAAGTGTGTAGTGTAAAAATGAAAGACCTGCTTTGAACAATCTGTCTTGTCTCATGCAAGAAATTATTAAATGTTTGTTTTCAATAAACTATCTTTTCTATTATATAAGTTGCTATTATCTGATTTTC
Source organism: Lasiurus cinereus (assembly GCA_011751065.1). Taxonomy (NCBI): domain Eukaryota; kingdom Metazoa; phylum Chordata; class Mammalia; order Chiroptera; family Vespertilionidae; genus Lasiurus; species Lasiurus cinereus. The sequence continues at coordinate 43,059,737 of JAAGEH010000286.1, read as the reverse complement.
TACTACCTACCTCCAAAGATATGTCAACTGATATAGATTAGGATAGATTTCTTTAGACACCAAAATAGATTAAGTTTCTTTGGGGCCCTTTGCTTGTTCCTCCTTTTTGGATCTAGTCACAGTTTGTTGTTGTTCTGTTTTTAAATCCTCATCCAAGGATATATTTTTATTGATTTTAGAGAGAAAAGAAAGGAGAAAGAGAGGGAGAAATATCCATGTGAGAAAAAATTCTATTGGTTGCCTCCACACCAGGGCTGGGATCCCAATGCAACCTAAGTATGTGCCCTGACCAGGAATCGAACCCACACTCTTTTTGTCACAAAATAACTGAGTCACCTGGCCAAGCATCCCCCTGCTTTTTTTGAACTCATTTATTTTCTCCATTCTTCAACTTTGACGCTATGTTTTCTCTAACAAAGATGCCAATAACCCTCATTTACTTCCTTCAAATGCTTATTAGTACCCTCATTTTGCAACTGATATAATTTAAGAAGAAAATAATTTAAATCTATTCACATTAAAGAATGACTGACTGATAGGCTCAGCTACTCCCATAATTATTTTTTTTTTATTTTAAAACAAGGAGATTATTAACATGAATTACACTCATTAGGAAAGTAAGCAGCTGCATATAGGATGTTTCCATCTATGCTCTGTCTGTGTGAAACTGACCACATCACTCACTCTCACCAGGACTTACTTTTATAATTTTTAAAAATACAAGTTTGGATTAAAAAATTGTTATAGCTTTAAAAATAGTCAATATACTATGATTATATATGGGAAGAGAATAATTTTGAGTTAAGGGACTTGCAAAATATACTTTTCTGGAACACATGATTGAATAATTTGGTAAACCAGTTCTACAAATTTTCTCAAATTTGACCAAAGTAATGGTAATACTAAAACAATTAATATAAGCAATAGTTTTTAAACAAGAAAGAAAATTCTCAAACTTAGTTTTTCTGCTTAGTAATTAACCCCCCAAAGAGTTTTTCAGTTATTATCACATTGAGAATGAATAAAGAAATATTTATGAGGGGTATGATATTTATTCATTGTGTTCATTTATTCTTTTTTTTTTCATTTATTCTTTAAGGACAAATGCCAGCAGTCAGAACCATCTGACGGGGGAGAAAGACCAACAGCTGTAGAAACATACTGTCTGCCGCAGCAAAGCCACGCACTAGCATGTAGAAGGCACTGGCCCATGTAAAAAATGAAAATTTCACTATAACCTGTGATTTTTCCTTTGAAATGTTACTTGCTCCTATGTCCTAAATAAACAGTGACAGCAAATTAAGGCTTGCCTGACTCTTAGACAAACTCAACTCTGGTTATAAAAACAGCAAACTATATTATCTGGATTTTAATTGAATGGATTTGCCATCCATCTACCATATGTGATGAAAGGTAACCAGAAGAAGAAAAACAGCAGTAAATTCTAGCTATTGCTCAGGAAATTGCCAACTCACTTTGTTTTAAGTGCAATTCAAAGTGAAATGCTATTAATAAAAGGCCTGTAACATGAAGAAAAGTTTATTTTAGAGTAGTATAATGCAATTTAGGGTGATGCTGGAATTCCAGGGTGAGATGTGAGACTATCTATAGAGTAGGAAATGGCTTCATGACAAGAAACTAGAACTTAATTGGAATAAGTTAGGAAGTATGAACAAGAGACAGTAGAGTTTTTGCAATGTACTACTTCTTCCTCAGGAAGCTCACTACTAAATAGCAGAGGAAAATGTTATCACACCATGATATGTAACATAGAGTTATGTGAAATTTAAATTTAACCTGAAAATGATCAATGAAACAATTGTAGCACTGTGCTGATAAATTTTTACAGAATGGAACAGAATTTTGGAACCATGTTTTTTCCTAACATGGAACAACTGATTTTTTTTTAAATCATGCCAAGGTTTCCAGTGTGGTTTAGAATTCTTCAAACACCCTTTGGACATATTCTGTGGCATATCTTCATGTGATATATTTTAATGCTAGGTTTTCATGCATTTTTCTAAGATGTCATTTGCATGAAGAAAACATGAACATAGCCAAAATCCCAATTGCACTTGGGATCCTGATCTATGTAAAGCAAGATTTAAGATTACTCATTCATTTTAACATAAAATTTAGAAATGTTTATGTTAGATAACAGAGAGAATACCCACATGGGGATATAAATGGAAAAGCAAAACATAAACAAGTACCACTTTATCTGCGTAGATAAAAATATTTTTTTGATTTGGACTTATGGCATCTATTTATAAAATGTATCTTTATTTTTTACATGCTTATAATATTATAACCATGTTCAAAAGTAAATAATGTGGGTAAAAATGGAGAAATTTGTCTCTTGGTTTCATACAATGAATTCACCAGTTTATTTGGCCACACCAGTTACTGCTTTTATTGTTAAAGAAAAGCTCCATTTCCATTGTCTTCTCATGAGACTCATCTGCAGGCTGCCATGCCTCTCATTGTGCTGTAACTGTTCCCCTGAGCTTCAGCATGTCCTCCACAATTCTGCTTACTCTCACACTGAACATACATGGGATAGCTTGCCTGGAGGAACTTCAATCGTCCTTTACTTACTCACATTATCTGGCTGTGTTTCAGGATTTCAATTCATTGTAACTGTAGCCAATAATATGGCCTTTGAAATAAATGAATACACACAGTATATATACATAGGCATACAAACAAACATACATATGGGCATACATATATACATATATATTTATGAAACGAAACAACTACAATAAGTCAAAGATATCACTATTGGGCTATTATCCTAATATATAAAAACCCTGGGTTGAATAGACAAGTAATGACCAAGACTCGACCAATGGGAAGTCAATCCTGCAGTCAGCGCTGGGTTGCCGCTGATTCATCTTCTGCAGGTACAGTGCCCTAGGACTGATTCTGAAGGGGCTTCAAATTAGGGCCTGAAGAGAGAAATAGGGACTGATTTGTTGCCTCTGTGGCAGCTTTTGATCAGCACTTGTTTCTCTCTTTCTCTCCCAGTCTGGCCAGCAACCACATTTCCAGTTCTCCCCAGGCCTCCACTGGGACTGCTGATCAGCCCTGCCTTTCTGATCAGGCCCCTTTGATAGGTCCAGAGAGGCTGACTTGCATAGGAACCAAACAATCAAAACCAAATGTGGGTTCTGTGAAGAACCAATGGCTACCTAGGAAGTGGAGCATTTGACACTGACTGGCATAGAAACCAACCAATACAAACCAAACCTGGGTGCTGTGGGGAACCAATGTCTGCCTAGGAGGTGAAACTTTTGATGCTCACTGGCATTGAAACTGACCAACCAGAACCAAACTGGCTAGCAGTGGAGGGCAGTTGGGGGTGAGATCAGTCCTGCAGGGGAGGGTAATTGGAGGCAACCAGGCCGGCAGACAGAGTCAGTTAAGGTTGATCAGTCAGGCAGGGAGGTGAGCAGTTAGGAGCCAGCAATCCCATATTGCAAGGGGGATGTCTGACTGCCTGTTTAGGCCCGATACCTGTGCGATGTTGAAAACTCTGCCCTCCATCTCCCTGTCTGCAAGTGGTTTTGCCAAAACTTTTTATTTTCTTAACTAAAGGCCCAGTGCACAAAATTTGTGCATAGGGGTGTGATGTGTATGTCCCTCAGCCCAGCCTGCACCTTTTCCAATCTAGAACCTCTCAAGGGATGTCTGACTGCCTGTTTAGGCCCAATCCCTGTTAGACATCCATCTCATTATCCAGGACTGCTGGCTCCCAACCACTCATCTGCTTGCCTGCCTGATTGCCCCTAACCACTTCTGCCTGCCAGCCTGATCACCCCCTAACAACTCTCCTGCCAGCCTGATCGACATCTAACTGCTGCCCTCCCAGCCTGATTACCTCTAACTGCCCTCTCCTACTGACCTGGTCACCCCTAACTGCCCTCCCTTGCAGGCCTGGTCCCCCCCTCTGCAGCTGTTCTCCCTTGCAGGCCTGATCACCCACAACTGCCGTCCCCTGTAGGCCATCTTGTGTCCACATGAGGGGGGCCATTTTGTGTGTTGGAGATCATCAATTTGCATAACACCTTTTTATTATATAGGATTATTTTTTACCTATCCAAGTCACAGAGCATCTTCTATTTAAAGAGCATCATTATGTAGAAACTTTTGTCTCTACATTATCAAGTAATTACATTGAGGGTGGGTAAATTTTGCTATTAAATATGAAACTAGACATTTTATAGCAACCCATCCTTTTCAAGGTTTTGCAAAGAATGTTTCAATGCTCTTACATCACTTGATCTTCAAAGCAACTCTACTTTTTTCCCCATTTCATGATGTGAAAAAGAAAATGTAGTGAAGAAATGAGACTTGTCTGTGGTTACAAAAATAATATCAGGACCAGAAGAATATAGATTTTCTCTATCCTGGCAAATGCTCTTTCTAGCGTGAGATCCTGAATGCCTATGGGGGCTATTCATAGAATCTTCAGAGGATGTTTAAGTCATAGCATTGTTAGAATTCATTAGTTCATAAATTTATGCACAGCTTCCTCAGTGCCTTTTAAGAAATAAGTTACTTGCCAGCGTATAGTGGTTTCTGGCTTCTTTTCACACAGGGTTCTGAACACAATTATAGCCTAATGACTTAAGAATGTTCCAGAGATGATATTCTTTTCTTGAATGAGTTACCCAGATCTTTTTTATGCATGGTTGCATGAAATGAAATGGAAGTATGAGATCACCATCTTTCATTTTCTTGCTTAAATTTAAAATCTTCAAGTATTTCCTGAGAGACTAATATGTGTCAGATACTGTATTCTATGTCCTTAGATGTGACTGTGTTTTGTTTTTGTTTTGTTTGTGTTTTTGAAGTTGATATTGTATCAACTCTGGCTCTTTCTCAAGTACCCTTTGATCTAGCATTGGTGTTTTGCAATTTTTTTTCCAAAACAGGAAACTTCCTTACCATTTGCTGGAGCTCAGGTTTACTGATGTTGAATGGTTTGAAAATCCAATAAATACAGTTCAAAGTTATAATGTTGAACTTTTTAGTCTTCTCTTATCTGCCAAGAAGCAGAGATCATGAGCACTCTACGTGAGAGGTTCTTACACAGTTGATGATGCTGTATGCAGTCCAAAATGAAATAGATTTAAGTGTTGCCAGTAAGCAACAGTAACAAAAGTCTTTGACCTGTGTCTCTTGGTAATCTTGATAAAATAGATATGAATATATCATTATATGTCAAATAAAAATGTGCAGTCTTTGAGAAGTATCTTAGGATTGTTTTGTGTTTTTGGAAAATAACACTAATAATAATATGGATGATAAATTGGGGAAAATAGAAGCAAAGACATAAGTTAGGACACTTGCAATAATATAAACAAAATAAATATAGAACCTGAAAGACTATAGATTCTTTGAGAATATGGAGAAGCAAAAAAAAATAGTACAATTTTAAGATATAATAAGTGGTTAAATATGGGAAGATATTTCAAAGTTTCTATTGAAAGACTTAATGCAAAATTGTGTTTTTAGCAAAGATAACAAATACATGAAGATCAGTTCAGAAAGAACATACATTTAGCTTCTAGAAAATTAAAACACCTATATTGATTGGCTGAGGAATAGTGCTAAAGAAAAGTCAAGAATGATAATTTGAGGGTCAACAGTGTTTAGACTAGAGTTAAAATAATGGACATGTAGAGTGAAAAATCTATAGAAATCTGAAGAAATACAACTTGTAAAGAGGGAATGGAGATCGCAAAAAGAATTTGAAGAAACATTCTGATAATTATGGAAAAGAGAGAATGATAGTAAAAGAGGCTGAAAATAGATTTTTTAAAAAATGTAAAATGAAACCAAATTCAATTAAGGAAATCACTAAAAACATGCGTTGACTTCAAAAACATTTTTCCAGGCTACTTAAAAGAGTAGTTTATTTAGAGTGATGGAAACAGAAGTCAGATTGTAGGGCACTGGGCAAATGAATGGAGAAAGGAAGTGGAGACAGCTCACAGGAAACTAATATTTTAAACTAATCCCCACAAAGCAGCAAAGGGATGAATATTCATTCCTATAAAATAAAAATAATATTATTTGAATTAAATAATTAAAGTACAAAAGTAAAAGTTGTAATTAACTGATTCTTTTATATTTTCTATAAATAATATCATGAAATTCAGTGGAGACAAGGTTTATAAAAGAAACCGCCAGCGAGAAGAGAAAAATCTATACCTTAGTAAGTATAGATATTTAGTATGCCAGTTTGGAAATTAAATTTACAGAATTATTCAGGACATGTGGACACATATAAATTAAAATTACAATTATTTTCAGATGCTTTAGAAAAGTAGGAAATATCAGACTGCAAATACTGCAAAGTAAATGAAGATGATAGTAGATAGATAACACATGGATGGTAGGTAAATATAGATAGATATCAAAATAATAATAATGAAATAGGTTAAAGTAAAATTTAAATAGACATTGTTATAGCAATATCTCCAGGGTTTTGGTTGTTAGCCTAAGAGATATTCTTATTCTTGTATGCATGCATATGAGCATAACCAATGGACATAGAGGGAGAAGGAGAGCACATCTGCAGTGGGTGGAGATGGCTAGAGAGAGGTCAATGGGGAAAAAGGGAGATTCATGTAATACTTTAAACAATAAAGAATTTAAATTTTGAGAGGTTGGAAAAATGGCCGCAGAATAGACGGATGCATCTGGAGCTTTGTCATTGGGCAGAGGGAGAGAGAGCAGCTGAGAACTGCACTAGGAGTGTTTGTTGGCAAGTTAAGAGTCAGTTATTGTCGGAAACCAAACATTGTTCTTACTAAATGGATGTAAACAGGAGGCCAGAAGGCTGGTCAACCTTAACTGCTCTGAAAGGTCAGAGCTAATCACTCACTGTTTAGTTGAAACATTGTTGGCTGAAGCAACCTCTACCTGTTTGTTTCATGTTAATTTCTGTTTTGTTATTTCCTGCCTAAAGGCTAGGGGTGTGTCCCAAACCCTTAATAAAAGAGAGAAAAAGGCCAGAGCAAGTGGCAGTCCTTTCCACTAGAGGAAGGCTCCCGCCTGGCCCCACAATATCGCCCAATTAATGTTTTCTAGTCTCTCATTTCCTTTGCGTGTGGCCTCCTTCAGAACCCAAACCCTGAACCAGGACCCCTGAACCACGCGGGACGTGGAAAGAGGTTCCCACAAGTTATCCTCCAAGAGAAGGTGGGGGACTGCTGGATGGGGCTCTCCTGATCAGGCAACCCCACTGCCAAGGGGTTTTTGTCTGCCGGAGCCACCAGCATGAATGCGGAGACCGCGCAATCTTACAAAGGAAAGTGGATGTCTACAGTGGTCTGAAAGCTGCAGCTGAAGCACTCACCTAATAGCCAGGGGACCCAGAACACCGCTCTCCAATCAGCGAAGACACGCGGACTCAGAGGAAATCCACACGGCACATGGAAAGGTCAGATTTCACCTGGGATAAGGTGAGGTCTCCTACCCACAGAACAGAGATGCACAAACTGCGGGAACCGGGCTGAGGGAGAGCTGCTTCTGGAGAGGTCCGCGGATGTGGGACAGGATGTGATCGCTAAGTGTGGAAGCAAACTCTCAGAGCTGTTGACAGAGGGAAGATCTAGAAAACAACTAATTTTGATCTGAGGCAGAAGGACTGCCTCGGAGTTATTACAGTGTCCCAGCTTCAAAATACACCCAAACCGGTTTTGAGAACCACAGAGTAGCAGGAACTGAGCACAGCCTAGAGAGGTCCTGTGCTTTGTCTCAGAGATCAGTTCCAAAACACTGCCATCCAGTGGATGACGCACAAATTGACACTTGCATAACCACAAAAGAATAAAGAGATTAAAACACAACCAGCAGTGGAACACAGGGAACTGCAATACCCTCCCTACTGGGAAACAGGAGTGCAAAGCAGAACAATAGTGGAAGTGAATGAACATTCTGTGTTTTTTTTTCTTTTTTTCTTTCCCTTTTTTTTTAAATTTTTTATTTTATTTTATCTTATTTTTCATTTTTGGAAATTTTAATTACAAAACTATTTTTTCTTTTCCCCTTATTTGGTTTTATCTTTTTAATTATTACATATTTGTTTTTAACTAGTATTATTACTACTACTATTTTACCTTCTTAGGGAAAAAAAAGTATAATTTTGTTTTCCCTTTATTTTACTTTGCGATTAGAGTTCTACATTCTATTTTCATCTTTCCTTTAGCATAGTTTTACTCTATCTCAGCTCTACCTTTATGCCAACACTTTCCTCATAACTTTCCCCATTTTGTTGTCTTGTTTCTCTTTCCCTTTTCCAACTTTGGATTGTCCCTATTCTTTCTCTTTACCTGGTTAAAATTTCACCCCACTTATATATCTAATTTAAAATCCCCTACTTCGAGTTCATACAAACCTCTCTCTTCTTGTCTTCACTATCCAAAAAGTTGTTTTGCTCTAGGTCCTTTTGTTGCTGTTTGCCTGAATGGTGATTATATAGATTTTTTGTACTTTTTGTGAGATTTTTTTTTAGCTTATTCTACTTGTTTTATTTTGCTTTTTGTTTGCTATGTTTTGGTTTGCTTTTTACCTCTCTTTTCCTTTGCCTCCTTTGATACAAGTAGTTATTTGTAGTTTGTATTAATCTCCAGGTACTGGATGTCGACATTTGTTGGGATTAGTGACTGTTCTATTGGACTTTTCTCCTGACATCTATATTTTGTTCCCTTTTTCTCTCTTATCCTCTTTCTTTTCTCTCTGACTTTTTTTCTGTTTCTCCTTTCTTCTTCTTTCCCTTTTTATTTTTTTATTTTATTTCATTTTTTGTTTATTTATGTATTTATTTATTTCTCCCTCTCCCAATTTGATTTAGCATTTCTTTCTTTTCTTTTTTCCACATTTCCCTCTTCTTCTTTCTCTACTTACCCCTAATTTGTCTTTCATTGTTGGTCACCTTATTTGTGATTATTAACATTGCAAATACATGTCTGTTCAGTGTCTTCTGCGTTGTACCCTGATCCTGTTGTAGTTTGTGCCTTTGAATCAACATAGGAGAGAGAACTACATAACCAGACACCCAAAGAAGAAAGACCATGGGCAGAAAAAGAAACAGCCCACATAAGACAGAAAGGCAGGTATCACCAGAAAAGGAAATAGAAGCAGAAATAAGCCTGGCAGAAAAAGAGTTCAGAGAAATGATCATAAAGTGGATGAAAAGAACAGAAGACAAAATTGACACTGTGAGTAAGAGCCAAGAGGAAATGAAGAAGACCCAAGAGGAGATGAAGAAGAAGCAAGAAGAAATGCAGAAGAACTAGAGGAGGTGCAGAATAATCAAGAGGAAATGAAAAATGACATCATGGCTATAAAGAACTCAATAGAAAATATCATAAGTAGACTAAAGAAGTAGAGGTCCACATCAATGAGGTAGAAGACATGGGAGGAAAACATACCCAAGTACAGCAGCTAGTAGAAAAAAAAATTTAAAAGAGGAGAGCCTAAGGGAACTTTGGGATAACACGAAACAAAACAACATCTGCATAACCAGGGTTCTACAAAGAGTGGAAACTAAACAAGGATTAGAGAACCTGTTTGAAGAAATAGAAAGAAAATTTCCCGAATATACGAAAGAGGAAACCCACACAAATCCAAGAAGCTCACAGAGTCCCAAGCAAAATGAACCCCACAAAACTGACACCAAGGCCCATTATAATTAAATTGGCAAATACCAACAACAAAGTAAGAATCAGAAAAGCGGCCAGAGAGAAACAAAAAGTTACCTACAAAAGAACCCCCATAAGACTAGCTAATGATTTCTCAACAGAAATTCATCAGGCCAGAAGAGAATGGAATGAAATATACAAAGTCATGCAAAGGAAGGGTCTGAATCCAAGAATACTGTACCCTGCAAGGCTTTCTATTAAAATTGAAGGTGAAATCAGAAGCTTCACGGACAAAAAAGGAATAAGGGAATATATTACCACCAAACCAGCAATGCAAGAAATGTTAAAGAGTCTCTGTAATAAAAAGAAATAGGAGGTGAGGAAGGAACTCTGGGGTAAAACCTAAAAATGGCGACAGATAAGTACCCATCAATAATAACTTTAAATGTAAACAGATTAAATGCTCCAATCAAAAGACATAGGGTAACCGATTGGATTAAAAAACATGATCCATATATCTGCTATCTGCAAGAAACCCACCTCAGGAAAAGAGATGCACACAGATTAAGGGTCAAGGGATGGAAGATGGTATTTCAGGCAAATGGAAATGAAAAAAAATCTGGGGTTGTAATACTTATAAATACTTATATCTGACAAATTAGATCTCAAAGTGAAGGACATAACAAGAGATAAAGAAGGCCACTTCATAATACGAAAGGGAACAATCCAACAAGAAGAAATAACTCTGATAAACATATATGCACTCAATAAAGGAGCACCTATATACATAAAAAAAATCCTGGAGTATATTAAGGGAGAGATTGAAAGCAATACAATCATAGTACGAGACTTTAAAACCCCACTCTCACCACTGGACAAATCCTCTAAACAAAAAATCAGCAAAGAAACATCAATCCTAAATGACACACTGTACTAGACAGAATTAATTGACATCTTCAGAACATTTCTCCCAAAAGCCACAGAATATACATTCTTCTACAGTGCATATGGGTCATTTTCAAAGATAGATTATGTGTTGGGTCATAAGAAAAGTCTCTTCAAATTCAAGAAGATAGAAATCATATCAAGCATTTTCTCAGACCACGTGGCATAAAACTGGAAATCAACTATAATAAAAACAATATAAAAATTCAAACAGATGGAGACTAATCACCATGCTATTAAACAATGACTGGGTAATCAAAGAGATTAAGGAAGAAATAAAAAACATCATGGCAAGAAATGACAATGACAACAAAACAATACAGAATTTATGGGACACAGTGAAAGCAGTCTTGAGAGGAAAGTTCATAGCCCTACAAGCCTACTGCAAAAAACAGGAAACAATTGTAATGAATTCCCTAACCCTACATCTGAAAGAGCTAAAAAGAGAGCAACAAGATAAGCCCAGTGTAAACAGAAGGAAGGAAATAGTAAAGATCAGACCGGAGATAAACAACATGGAGACCAAAGAAACAATTCAAAAGATCAACAAAAGTAAAAGTTGGTTCTTTGAAAGGATAAGCAAGACTGATGGACCTCTAGCCAGGCTCACCAAGAAGCAAAGAGAGAAGGCCCAAATTAACAAAATCACAAAAGAACGAGGAGAAATAACAACAGACCTTGCTGAAATACAAAGGATTGTTAAAAAAATACTATGAACAACTCTATTCCAACAAATTGGACAACCTGCAAAAAATGGACATTTTCCTAGAAAAATATAACCTTCCAAAACTCAATCAGGAAGAATCTAAAGATCTCAATAGTCCAAACTATGAAAGAAATTGAAGCAGTTTCCAACAAATAAAAGCCCGGGACCAGATAGCTATACAGTAGAGTTTAACCAAATATTCAAGGAAGAATTAAAACCTATCCTCCTCAGACTATTCAAAAATATTCAAGAAGGAACACTTCCAAACACCTTCTATGAAGCCAGCATCACCCTAATACCAAAACTAGATAAAGACAACACAATGAAAGAGAATTATAGGCCAATATCTCTCATGAACATAGATGCCAAAATCCTCAACACAATTCTACCAAATTGGATCCAACAGTACAACAGAAAGATCATACACCATGTCCAAGCAGGATTCATCCCAGGAATGCAGAGATGGCACAACATCCATAATTCAATAAATATGATACATCACATAAACAAATTGAGAGATAAAAATCACATAGTCATATCAATTGATGCAGAAAAAGCATTTGACAAAATCCAACACCCTTTCTTGATAAAAACTCTCAGCAAAGTGGGAATAGAAAGAGCATACCTCAACATCGTAAAAGCCATATATGATAAACACACAGCTAACATCACACTCAATGGGCAAAAACTAAAACCATTTCCCCTAAGAAAAGGAACAAGACAGGGATGCCCACTCTCACCTCTCCTGTTCAACATAGCACTGGAAGTATTAGCCATTGCAATTAGACAAGAAGAAGAAATAAAAGGCATCCAAATAGGAAAAGAAGAAGTAAAGTTGTCCTTATTTGCAGATGACATGATACTATACATAAAAAACCCAAAGGACTCCATTCCAAATCTAATTGACTTAATTAAAGAATTTGGCAATGTAGCAGGATACAAATTTAATGCCAAGAAATCTGTGGCATCTCTACACACTAATAGTGAAATTACAGAAAGAGAGACTAAAAAAGCAATATCATTTACCATCGCACCAAAAAAATTAAGATACCTAGAAATAAACTTAACTAAAGAGGTAAAACACCTATATGCAGAAAACTAAGGGACACTGAAAAAAGAGATAGAGGAAAATGTTAACAGCTAGAAGAGTATGCCATGCTCATGGATTGGGTGAATCAACATCATTAAAATGCCCATAGTACCCAAAGCAATCTATACATTCAATGCACTACCCATTAAAATACCAATGACATATTTCACATACCTAGAAAGAATTCTTCATAGATTCATCTGGAACAAAAAAAGACCATGAATAGCCACAGCAACTGTGAGAAAGAAGAATAAAGTAGGTGGGATCTCAATACCAAATTTCAAGTTATATTACAAAGGATCTGTTCTCAAAACAGCCTGGTACTGGCACAAGAACAGGCATATAGACTAATGGAATAGAATAGAGAATCAAGATATCCACCGAAACCACTATGCTCAACTAATATTTGAGAAAGGAGGCATGAACACACAGTGGAGCCAAGATAGCCTCTTCAATAAATGGTGTTGGGAATATTGGACAGATGCATGCAAAAAAATGAAACTGGACCACCAACTTACACCAAATACAAAAATAAACTCAAAATGGATACAGAACTTAAACATTAGATGGGAAACCATAAAAATACTAGAGGAATTTATAGGCAGCACAATCTCAGCCATATGCCGAAAGAACTTCTTCATTGATACTGCTCCAAAGGCAATGGAAACTAAAGAAAAAATAAACAAATGGGACTACATCAAAATAAAAAGCTTTTGCACAGCAAAAGAAACCCTTAAGAAAACAACAAGAAAGACCACTGTATGGGAGAACATATTTGCAAATGTTATCACTGATAAAGGTTTAAACTCCAACACCTACAGCCAACTTATACAACTTAATAAAAGGAAATTAAATGATCCAATAAAAAAATGGGCAATGGACTTAAATAGAACCTTTTTGAAAGATGACAGAAGGAAGGCCAAGAGACACATGAAAACATGTTTAAAGTCACTAATTTTCCAAGAGATGCAAATCAAAACCACAATGCTATACCATCTTAAACCTGTCAGAATGGCAATCATCAACAAATCAACAAACGACAAGTGTTGGAGAGGATGCGGATTAAAAGGAACCCTTGTTCACTGTTGGTGGGAATGCGGACTGGTGCAGTCACTGCGGAAAACAATATGGAGTTTCCTCAAAAAACTAAAATGGATCTCCCATTTGACCCCGCAATCGCACTCTTAGGAATTTATCCTAAGAAATTACAAACACCAATCAGAAAAGATTTATGCACCCCTATGTTCATAGCAGCACAATTTACCATAGCTATAATTTGGAAACAGCCTATGTGCCCATCAGCAGATGAGTGTATTAGAAAACTGTGGTACATCTACACAATGGAATTCTATGCTGCCATTAAAAAGAAGGAATTCTTACCATTTGCAGCAACCTGGATGGAACTGGAGAGCCTTATGCTTAGTGAAATAATCCAGTCAATGAAGGAGAAGCATCACATGATCTCACTCATTTGTGGATAATAAAGAACATTGTAAACTGATGAACAACAGGATAGATACAGAGGCTGTAAAGCATCAAACAGACTGTCAAATTATTGCAGGAAGATTAAGGAGAGGTTAGTGTAGATCAGAGATCAATCAAAGGACTTGTATTCATGCATATAAGTATAACCAATGAGCATAGACACTCGGGGGTTAGGGTATGCCTGGAAGGGATGGGGGGGCAAGGGGAGATATGTATACGTGTAACACAATAAAAAATAAAAAAATAAAAATAAATAAAGAATTTAAATTAAAAAAAATGAGGCATTCTTATATTTTGGGTAAATACATCAATGTTAAATGTCATGGTCAGTACATCAAATGTTCTTGAGGAAAAAAAATGAATTCCTATATGTCTCTAAGAATGAATTGCATTTGTGGTTTTAAAGTTTACAATTATTTGAAAATATAAAATCTTTTATACCACTAAACTTTTTGTTTATCTATATATAGATATTAAATCAGTTATCCCATCATCCCATTCTTTGCTTTTTTTCCAAGTAATGAATTTCACTCTGGATATATGGTTTTCTGCTAGAGAAAACTGTGCACTTCCTTGTGGCTAGTTGGGGTCTTTCTTGATCTTATGTTTCCTGTTAAAGTGAAAACATTGTATTGATTGAGTGATTGACTGATTTACTTTTAAATATATTTGTATTGTTTGCAGAAATGGAGAGAGTGGGAGAAATAGAAGTATAAATGATGACTGGGAATCATTGATGGGTTGCCTCCTGCACAACCCCTACTGGTGATTGAGACCCCAAACTGGGTCTGTCCCCTGGACTGGAATCAAATCTGGGACCCTTCAGTCCGCAGAGCAATGGTCTACCCACTGAGTCAAATTAGCTAGGGTTAAAGTGAAAACATTTTAATTCCTTTCTCTCCTTTTGCATTCTTTTCCATTGTCACAAATAGAACAGTGATACGCTAATTTTTACATGTGATATTTTATACAGTGTAAAATGCATATTTTCAGTAGAGAATTTTGACAAAATGTATATATCTATCACTCACATCAAGATGCAGAACACATTCATTACTCCTAAAGTTTCCTGTTGCCATTTTTTCCATCCATTGTCACATGTACCAATAGTTAACTTATTTTCATTTCTACAGAGTATTCCTTTGCCCAGAGTGAAATTCATTACTTGGAAAAAAAAGCAGAGAATGGGGTAAAAATATATTTATTCATATTTATTCATAGTATTTTTATTCATTCTCCTATTGATGGGAATGTGAGCTAATTCTACTTTGAGACCATTATGAAGAGAGCTTTGTTAAAATTTTTGTTTAAAGATATGTTTTCACTTTCTCAAGTTAATAACTAGAATGGAATCACTGGCTATACAAAAAAACATATATTTAATTTGTATTATAAAAACTGTCAGAACAATTTAACCATTTTCTCCACAATATTTTAATAAATACTTGAAGAATATGAAGGTTTCTCTCTATATAAGTAAAACATTAGCCACTGAGTAAAAAATTTTATTTGTCTGGTATTGGAGGCTGTATTTAATTCTGTAATTCTAGCTTGCTCATTGTCTTTAAGACAAAATGGGGGATAAATGAAAAGGTGAAAGATTAAAGTGTCCTAATGTTGAAAATAGAGACCTTGATGGGTTTTCTGGAGCAATTTGATAGGAAATGCAATAACATGGACTTTTCCAAATACTGAGATGATAGGGTTGATATTAATTATTATAGCAAAAGAAATGAAAGCATCAACCACTACCTCTTATAAGAGTTTGCATAGTAGCATTTGTTATAGGCTACTTATTTGGCTTGGAATATTATATACACTGTCCTATTTTGTCCTTACTGTAGTAATACAAGTTGACTTTTCCATCCTTATTTTTCATTGTACAATATGGAGACATGAAGTCACTTTATATTTGTCCTGAGTCTCATCACTTCCAAATGGCAGAGGTGGGATTTGGCCCTATTCCCAAAGTTTATAATGTGTTAAGCAAGCACTGCTGTCTTTTAACATCCAGGAAGTGAATGAAATATGAGCTTTTGTGATAACTAATTTATTTCAGTATTTTTCCATTCTTATTTTGCAAAGATATAATCATACTTCAGCTATATAAAGAAAAAAAAACATTTTCTTTCTCAATAAAGACAATGGGGTGTTCCAAGTCCTGTAGTACTTTTTTCTAATAACTTGCTATGTAGCTTTTGCAAAATGTGGTGGTTTTTTTGGGTGGGGTGGTGCTCAGTTTCCTCATGTTTCATTGATGAGGTTGGCCTGGAGATCTGGGAAGTCTGTGATGTTTCATGTGCCAATGCTTCTCAGAATGTTCTATCTCACATGCTGAAAAATCAGAAAAAATGGATTGAAAGAAAGGTGAAAACTCAGTGGGGAGACTGGAAAACCAAGCAACCCCTTACTAACTTTAGTTTTCCTTCACAGTTAGTATTCATTTGATTCATTCCCTAAGATCCCAGAGGACAAAGTATTACACAAACAGCATTGGTGATCACTCAAGCCTACACCTCTGGAAGGGGGAGAGGGAATATATAAATAAATAATGTAACAGTGGAATTGGGCAATTTTCTGGCTTTGGGGACCACTAGAGATTGCTAATTTGAACCACACAGGGCTCTAGGGGTTGTAAAACAGCAGACCACAACATGGTGTCCACTTGAAGTCTTTCACCACAGTGTAGTCCGCCAGCAGCTGACAAGCCAAAGCTTCTACATTGTACAGCACAGCTGGTAGAGTTTCTGGGAACCCCAACCACGTTCTCTACTGCAGGGAGGGCTCAGGAGGCCTGGGCCTGGGGCTCCCAAAGCCAGATTTGTGTCCATCAATGTCAATTTTTGTGAGTCTGATGCAAGATACACAAAAAGCTATAAAAAGAGAAGGAAGAGTGTGCTTTCCATAAAATTAAATATATTCATTTAAAGAGCTGTCCTTTATTCAGCTTTTTCTCTTTTTTTTTCTTTTTTGAAATATACTGATAATCAATAATAGACCGTATATGCTGTTTTTTTATGTTCTCACCTGGCAAACCTATATCAGGTTTCAGACTTATTTTTGAAATTTCACTGATTCATGTAATTGAATACAGCACACTGATGTTTTAAGGTGTGCAGGAGAAATAAATAAAACCTCCAGGATCTGCTACACAAAGGAGCCTGCAATGCTTAAACTTGAGGAGGGAAACCCCTGAACCATCTGTAAGGCTTAGAGATTTACGCCAGTTGCCCTAGGTTTAAGTTTTTGGACCTCTCTCCTGTTCAACTGTGATTCAACAGACTTAGAAGAAAACTTAGTTTGTCAGTACACAAAAATAAAAATTAAAAATGTCCAAGACTTATTTACAAATACTCAGATTTAACTTTTAAGCCTTTATAAGCTAGAATGCTGTTCTTTTATTTCTTTTCACTTTGAAGAATGCTCTTGATATTCATTGCAACTTGAATTTATTGGATAATAATTATGATATTAGTGGGAATAGGAAGTCAATGATAACAAAGCTACCAATTTCTGAGTACAAACTATGTGCAAAATCATTTCTCATGTATTTTGCCCCAAACTCATAATCATTACAATTTGAGAAATGCACTTTAAAGTGGTAGTGTAAGATAATAGAAATAACAAAGATTTGGCATCCAATAAATCTGACTATTAATTCTAGCTTGATGGCCTTGGAAAAATCATTGAAATTTTTTTATCACTTATAATATGAAGCCAAGGGTGATAGTCCATGGAGTTATTGTAAGAAACACACAGTAAAACAGGTACGTAGTATTCTGTTTAATACCTGCTGTATAGGAGGAACTCAATATTTCACTAGGTAACTTGATCAAGTTTATGATTCTTGTAAGTAGCAGAGTCAAGAGCTCTAGTCTCTATCTCAGTCTATGATCCTTAAAATATAGCAGAATAACTGTTTCATTGAACAGGCCGAGCTTAGTGGGGCATAAACCTGACATTATGGTTTTTTCCACTCACTACCTTTAAATATTCTGTCAAAGCTCCCTCTCTCCTTCCTTAATGGTATCTCAGGGAGGATCCATAGCATTAGACTCACAGATATAAAAAATGTTTAGTGAATTTAGTCTAGTAAGCTTACAGTTTCAATATATTCAATTCAGCTGTGACCTTGTCATCCCTGTATTGCCACACCAATATTTATAAGACTCACTTTTATAACCCAAGTGTGAAATACCATCCTGCTCTGAGCAGCCTGCTGTACAGATGTGAAGACATTCAAACCATGCTCTGAGGATGGAGAGGAAGAACAGGACACTTTTGCATTATAACCGTACTGTGTTCCTAATGATTTGGCACAGTCCATGACCAAATTTATTTTTTAGTTTTTCATATTTAAAGAATGAGTCTTATTAGTTATTTCTTACTGTGCAACAACTTACCATAAATGTAAAGTTTAAAGCAAGACATATTTATCTTCTCACAATTTATGTGGGTTTGGAATCTGTGCAAAACTCAGATAAATACTTTGATAGGGACTCTCAAGGACGTATTCAAAGTTTTAGCTGGGGCTGTAATCACATTTGAGGCTCAATTGGGAAAGGATGTGATTTGTTAGCAGAATTCACTTCCTTGTGATTTATGACTTAAAGCTTTAGTTCCTTCCTGTCCATCAAGCAGAAACTATCCTCAGCTCCTAGAGGCCATCTTCAGTTCCTTGTCAAATGGGCCACCCAACATAGGCAGCACTCAATAAGGATGCTAGCAAGAGAGTAGGAGACTCTAGCCAAATGGGTACTGGGATCTTATGTAACACTAGAGGCCCCATGCATAAAATTCATGCAAGGGGCTCAACCCTTGCAGTCCCCAGCTGTCTTGGCTGGCCCTCACAACCCCGGCTGGCCCTTTGCAGCCCTTTGCAGCCTCGGCCAACCATCACACCCTCGCCAACCCTCACAGCCCTGGCTTCATTCAGTAGGTCATCTGGTCATTCTGCTGTTCAGTCTAATTAGCATATTAGCTCTTTATTATACAGGATTATATAGCATATTATGTAATTATACACATGTAATAACATGCATCCTATCAATTTTGCCACACTCTATTATTTATAAGTGAGTCACAGGAGAGAAGGAAGTTGCATATAAGCGGAGAGAACTGTAAAAGGAAATGAACATAAGGAAGTGAAACCCATGGAAGTTCCTCCTAGAGTCGATAGGCCACAGAGACATGTCATAGAAATATAAGGATCAAGTTAAACCCGAGTGAAAATTATGAGCTGAAAAAACTCAGAGTTCCAAAATATTCCCACCAAACTGTACACAAAAATGTGTGGATGGGGGTGCGAAAGAATCTGAATCACAAAAAGGCAGAGAAACTCTTGACTTATAATAAGTAAGTCTATATTCACATTAAACCTTGCCTCTGAGCCTTGAGTTGTTTTAGGAAGGAACATTCTATATAAAAACATTTAGAATTTCCTAAGTCTCTTTATTAGAAATGGTCAAAGTTTGGCAAAATGAACAAGGTAGTTTTGAGTATCAGAGAGAGAATGCAGCATTTCCAATCAATGTGTGATATCCATGAACATTTGACCATTTTATTTTGCTTCTCAAAGTAAATGAATAGTAAGTATAGAGTTAGGAATGGGTATTGATTTAAGAACATCATAAGGAGGTAGCAACTCTTCTATAATAATACAAGTATAGAGAGGAGAAACTAAGATGGCAACATAGGTGAATACCTAAACTGCTGTCTCACACAACAATTTCAAAACTACAGCTAAAAGGCAGACTGGACATCATCCAGAACCACAGGAAAGCTGGCTGAGTGAAAATTCTACAACTAAAAGGAAAGAGAGGGGCACATGGAGACCCAGAGCAGCTACAAAAAGCTGAGGTACAGAGACACACATGTGCAGAGAGGATGGGTGGTTGAGTTCTTGGCTGGCTTTCTCTAGCAGGAGATAGATGGAAAC
This sequence comes from Lasiurus cinereus, assembly GCA_011751065.1. Taxonomy (NCBI): domain Eukaryota; kingdom Metazoa; phylum Chordata; class Mammalia; order Chiroptera; family Vespertilionidae; genus Lasiurus; species Lasiurus cinereus. Next base: position 43,039,914 of record JAAGEH010000286.1, on the reverse strand, counting down.
TTCTGACAGCACTAAACCCCAGTTCTGGGAGAGACCCTAGAGTCCCAGACTCATATGAGGGGAATCTGGACTGTCAGGAAAAGAGAGGAGCACACAGAGAGGAATCAGAAAGGCAGATGTCTGGAGGTGCATGTGTGAGTGCACGAAAAGAGGATTGACTGCTGAGTGTGCCACTGTCTTTCTCTAGAAGGAGGAAGACAGAACCTCCCGACTGCACTGAACTCCAGTTCTCACTGAACTGAATCCCAATTTCAGGTGAGACTCTGGGGACCCAGACTCATACTGGGGGAGTCTGGACTGTCAGAAAAAGAGAGGAGTGCATGGAAACTCAGGGGAGCCACAAAAGGCAGATGTCTGGAGGCATGCAGAGAGGACTGCAACAATTACAGAGGGACAATGAGACCCAGGGGCCTCATAGGGCAGGGCTGACTGGAAGCCAAGGTTGTCTGCTCAGCCCTGAGACTCTGCCCCATCCAAGCTGAGCACAGAGGCTTTTGCAGTTTTGCAACTCTTGTCTAATAAGGCTGTCTCCAGCACAGAAGTTCTCCTGGTGTAGACACAGCTGATTCTCATAGCCAATTGGCCCGGAGGTCAATTCCCCTCAGTGATACCAACAACAAATACTTAACTACAACAAGGCTCTACACACAGTCCACAAAGGAGTACACCAAGAGTGTCCACCTCAGGTAACTGGAGAAGCTGAACCACTGGGCCACATACAACACCTAGCACACAAAGCTACTCTACCAACTCACGGAAGCAGCAAAAATGTGAAGACAAAGAAACATATCACAAACAAACAAAAATGGAGAAAAACAAAAGACTGGATATAGAGTTCAAAACCATGGTTATAAGGTTTTTCAAGAATTTTCTAGAAAAGGCCAAAATTTAGCAAGACCCTCAAGGATATGAAAAAGACCAACTAGAAATTAAACATATACTAACTGAAATTTACAAAAAAATATTATACAGAGACCTAACAGCAGACTAGAGGAATGCAAGAATCAAGTCAAAGATTTGAAATGCAAAGAAGCAAAACACACTAAATTAAAAAAAAAGAAAAAGAAAAAAGAATTTAAATATTTGAAGATAGTGTAAGGAGCCTCTGGGACAACTTCAAACATACCAACATCTGAATTATAGGGGAGGCAGAAGATGAGAGAGAGCATGATACTGAAAACTTATTTGAAGAAATACTGACTGAAAACTTCCCCCACCTGGTGAAAAAAATAGGCTTTCAAGCCCAAGAAGTGCACTGAACTGCAAAGGAATCCAAAGAGGACCACGACAAGACACATCATAATTAAAATACCAAGAGCAGCTAAAACCAATTTGGCTTAGTGGATAGAGTGTCAGCTTATGGACTAAAAGATCCCAGGTTCAATTCCGGTCAAGGGCACCTATCTTGGTTGTGGGCACATCCACAGTGGGGGAGTACAGGAAGCAGTGGATCAATGTCTTTTTCTCATCAATGTTTCTAGTTCTCTGTCCCTCTCCTTTCCTTTGTGTGGAAAATCAATAAAATATATATTTTTAAAAAATGAAATAAAATACCAAGAGCAAAAGACAAAGAGAGAATATTTAAAGCAACAAGAGAGTACCCATAAGATTGTCAGCTGATTCCTCAACAGAAACTATGCAGGCCAGCTGGGGTGGCAAGAAATATTCAAAGTGATGAATAGCAAAGACCTACAACCAAGATTATTCTACAGCAAAGCTATCATTCAGAATGGAAGGTCAGATAAAGAGCTTCACAGATAAGGAAAAGCTAAAGGAGTTCATCAACACCAAACCAGTATTGTATGAAATACTGAAAGTTACTCTTTAAGAGGGAAAAAGAAAAAGGTAAAGATAAAAATTATGAACAACATGCCAAGACCGGTTTGGCTCAGTAGACAGAGTGTCGGCCTGCAGACTGAAAGGTCCCAGGTTCAATTCCGGTCAAGGGCATGTATCCTGGTTGCGGGCACATCTCCACTGTGGGGCATGCAGGAGGCGGCTGATAGATGTCTCTCTCTCATTGATGTTTCTGACTTTCTATATCTCTCCCTTCCTCTCTGTAAAATTTCAATAAAAATATATTTTAAAAAAATTATGAACAACAAATATATATCTATCAACAAGAGAATTAAAAATCTGATGAACAGAATAAACTGGTGAATATAATAGAATCAGGGGCATAGAAAGGAAATGGACTGACAATTCTCAAAGGGAAAAGAGTCTGGGGGATGCGAGAACAGACTGAACAAAAATCGTACACCTATGGATGAGGACAGTGGCGGGGAGGTAAGGGCAGTGGGTAGGGGGGAACCAGATGGAGGGGAGCTATGTGGAAAAGGGAAAGAGGAACAATTGCAATTATCTGAATAATAAGGATTTATTAAATTTAAAAAATCTAAAACCATAAAAAATAATAATAAAAGTATAATATGCAAATTGACCAAATGACTGAACAACAGAACAACTGTCTGGACAATGTTCCAGACGACCACACTATGATATGCACTGGAGCCAGGCCAGCCAAGGTGGATGCAATGTGATTGGTTGGGGGGCTCCACCATCACCCTATGATTGCCCTGCAGAAGAAGGCCCAGACCACCCTCTGCAGGGGCGATTGATGGGAGTGCTCCATGACTAATCACCCAAAAGAGGGTGGCAGCAGGTAGGCAGGGCCTCCCTCTGAAAGGCAATTTATCTGGGGGCCCTGCCATTGATTACCCCACAGAGGGAGAGGCCCAGGCAGCCAACTAGTGATGCTGTGGCAGGTATGTGGAGGCAGCCAGGTATTGCCCCACAGAGGGAGGCTCAGGCCAGTCAAGCAATTGCACCTCATGCCTGTCACCCAAAAGGGAGGCAAATCATGGTGAGGAAGCTGGGGCAGTGCCACACAGATAGTAAGCAGTGGCTGTAGTGGGAGCTGGGGGAAGAAAAGCCCCAATAGGCCCTGATCACCAGCCAGGCTTAGGGACCCTACCCAAGAGATCCTGGATTGTGAGAGGATGCAAGTTAGCTGAGGGACACCATCCCTCCCATGCAAAAATTTCATGCACCAGGCCTCTAATAATAATATAAAAGTCATGATCACAAACCAAAGAGCATATTTTAATTATCATATATGTTGAATTAAACATGAGTATTTATCTTTTTAAAAATTCTTTATTGATGATTGCACTACAGGTGTCCCCTCACCCTTATCTCCACCTAGTTCCTGCCTTACCCCAGGCCCAGATAACTCCTCACCCTACTGTATGTGCCCATAGGTAAGATCTTCGGTTAATCCCTTCCCACCCACCCTCTTCCACCTTGCCTCTGAGATTTATCAGTCTATTCCACGCTTCCATGCCTCTGATTCTGTTTTATTCATATGTTTATTTTGTTCATTATATTTCTTATTAGTTTATAATGATTTTTAGATTCAATAGTTGATAGGTATGTATTTATTGCCATTTTATTGTTCATATTTTTTATTGTTTTTTCCCTTCTTCCTCTTTTTTCTCTTCTTAAAAAATACCCTTCAACATTTCAGGTAATACTGGTTTGTTGGTGATGAACTCTTTTAGGTTTTACTTGACTGTGGAGCTCTTTATCTGACCTTTGATTTTAAATGCTGGTTTTTATGATAGCATGAATCCTTACTATTCGTCACTTTGAATATTTCTTCCCACTCTCTTCAGGCCTGTAAAGTCACTATTGAGAAATCAGCAGACAGTCATGTTTTCTGTTGTAGGTAATCAACCATTTTTTCTCTTGCTTCTTTTAAGATTATTTCTTTGTCTTTAACTCTTAACATTTTAATTATGATATGTCTTGGTGTGGGTCCCTTTGGGTTTCTTTTGTTTGGGACTTCCTTTGCTTTCTGAACTTATAAGTCTATTTCTTTCATCAGGTAGGGGAAGTTTTATGTCATTATTTCTTCAAATAGGTTTTCAATATCTTGCTTTCTCTCTTTCCCTCTGACACTCCCATAATGTGAATGTTCATATACTTAAAGTTGTCCCAGAAGCTCCTTACACTATTTTCAGACTTTTGGATTCTTTTTTCTTTTTGTTCTTCAGGTTAGATATGTTTTTATTTTATCATATTTCAAATATTTTATTTGATTCTCAGAATTCTATACTATTGAATAAATTGTTCTTTATTTCAGTTAGTGATGCTAATTTCTGACTAGCTCTTTTTCTTGTCTTTAACATTCTCACTAAGATCCTTGAAATTCTTAACAAGATCCTTAAGTAATTTATAACCATGGTTTTGAACTCTGTATCCAATAGTTTGCTTGCTTCCATTTTTTAAATATATATATTTATTGATTAAGGTATTACATGTACCCATATTTCCCCATTGCCCTCTGCACCCTACTCTCATCTTTTTTTTTTTTTTTTCATTTGTGGCAGGTTTCTTTGTCAATGCATTTTGGCTACTTCCCTGTATTTGTTTCTATGTATTGGGTAGAGTTTCCTCTCCTTTAGCTGGTAGAGTGGCCTTGTGTAGTAGGTGTCCTATAGGGCCCAGTGACTCAGCCTCCTCAGTCACCTGAGCTGAGTACTCTAGGTGAGCCCCTTTGTAGACTACATGCGTAGTCTTGTAGTTGAGCTTTGATTGTGTTGGCATCTCTGATAGGAGTTGACTTGCAGCTGATTGACTTTGAGGACCAGCTGCAACTACAGTGGGAGAGCTTCTGTGTAGGAGGCAAGCCCAACTGTGAAGCAAGATAGGCTGGTACCAGTGCTGAGTCTTGGGTCTTTTATTGATAGGTTTGGGGCATGCTTTCATCAACTTCAGCTCCTTTGAGAGATTTTTAGCAAAGTCTGAAGCTTGAACAAGGACAGGCCATTCATATGGAAAAGCTGCTGTAAACAGCTTGGGTGGGGCTCCATCTCAGAAAATCCTCAGGTTTGAGCAAACCATGTGCCCCAGGTTGATTGAGACTCAAATATGGCTGCTAGTCAGCCCTTGGACAGGGGAAGTCTCAGCAAAAAAAAATGACTGGAGAGAATCCAAGATGGCGGCATAGGTAAACACCTACACTGCTGACTTGCACAACAATTTCAAAACTACAACTAAAAGACAGAACGGACATCATCCAGAACCACAGAAAGCTGGCGGAGTGTAAGTTCTACAGCTAGAAGGAAAGAGAGGGGCTCACGGAGACCCAGAGGAGCTGCAAAAAGCCGAGGTACTGAGACACACATACTGAGAGAGCGGGTGCCGGAGTACCTGGCTGGCTTTCTCTGGCGGGAGGGAAACAGAGACTCCCAATGGCATTGAACCCCTTATTTTACGACACTAAACCCCAGATCCAGCGAAATTCATACGGGGGGAGTTTGGACTGTGAAAAGAGAGAGGTGCACGGAAATTTAGGAGAGTCGCAGAAGATCAGGTCTGGTCTCGCACGTGCATGGTGCTGCACACAGGACAGATTGCTGATTGTGCCGCTGGGTTTCGCGAGTGGGCGGGACACAGACCCTCCGAACTGTGCCACTTCTGACTCCACTAAGCCCCTGTTTTGGGCGAAACCCTAGGGACCTAGACTCCTGTGGTCCTAGTGCGCAGGGGAGCTGGAAAGGCAGCGGTTAGAGGTACTGCAGGTGCGCGGGTGCACAAGGACCACTCCAGGGATTACCCAGTCACGTGAGAATCAGGGGCCGTGGAGGGCGGGGCCGACTGGAAGGCAAGGCGGTCCCTTAAGCCCTGAGAATCCACCCATCCCAAGCTCAACAGAGGCTTCTTCAGTTTTGCATCTGGTATCATAAGGCTGAATCCAACACAGAAGTTTCCCTGGCATAGTGAAAATGCTGAAACAAGGGAAGGGATCACAAACAAAAGAAATGGAGGGAAAAAAACGACTGGATATAGAGTTCAAAACCACACTTATAAGGTTTTTCAAGAATATGCTAGAAAAATTCGATAAATTTAGTGAGACCCAAGAGGAGATGAAAAAGGACCAACTAGCGATGCAAAAGAGCCAACTAGAGATGGAAAAGGTCCAACTAAAGATGATAAAGGACCAAATAGAAATTAAACATACACTGACTGAAATAAAAAATATTATACAGAGTCCTAACAGCAGACTAGAGAAAGGCAAGAATCAAGTAAAAAATTTGAAATATAAAGAAGCAGAGAACATTCAACTGGAAAAGCAAGAAGAGAAAAGAATCCAAAAATGTGAACATAATGTAAGGAGACCCTGGGACAGCTTTAAGCGTACCAACATCAGAATTGTGGGGGTGCCAGAAGAAGAGAGAGAGCAAGATACTGAAAACCTGTTTAAAGAAATAATGACTGAAAACTTCCCACATCTGGTAAAAGAAATAGACTTACAAGTCCAGGAAGCACACAGAACCCCAAATAAAAGGAATCCAAAGAGGACCACACCAAGACACATCATAATTAAAATACCAAGAGCAAAAGACAAAGAGAGAATATTAAAAGCAGCAAGAGAAAAACAGTTTATTACCTACAAGGGAGCACCCATACGACTGTCAGCTGATTTCTCAACAGAAACGATGCAGGCCAGACAGGAGTGGCAAAAAATATTCAACGTGATGAACAGCAAGAACCTACAACCAAGAATAATCTATCCAGCAAAGCTATCATTCAGAATTGAAGGGCAGATAAAGACCTTCACAGATAAGAAAAAGCTAAAGGAGTTCATCAACTCCAAACCAGTATTATATGAAATGCTGAAAGGTACTCTTTTAGAAGAGGAAGAAGAAAAAGGTAAAAGACAAAAAATTATGAACAACAAATACATATCTATCAACAAGTGAATCTAAAAATTAAGCGAATTAAAAATTTGATCAACAGAATAAACTGGTGAATATAATAGAATCAGGAGCACAGAAAGGGAGTGGACTGATAATTCTCAGGGGGGAAGAGGTGAGGGGTGTACAGGGAGAGACTGGACAAAAATCATACACCTATGGATGAGATCAATGGGAGGGAGCTAAGGGCAGAGGGAGGGGTGGGACCTGGGTGGAGGGGTGCTATGGAGGGGAAAAAAGAGAAACAAATGTAATAATCTGAATAATAAAGATTTAATTTTTAAAAAAATGACTGTTTGAGAGAAAGCTGTGTCCAAGTTCCTGTCATGATGCCAGACAATTCAGTTCCTCCCCATATGGTTGGCATCCTGCAAAGCTGCTAATTGATCAGAGGGATGGAGTCCTAGTATGTTCATGAGCTGGCATTTTAAAAGGAACAACTGAGTCTTCAGCAGCCTACATGTCCTGCAGCCACAATCCCCATTGGTTTTTACAACTGATAATAATGGTCACTTCTCTTCCCAACTCTGAAACCTGGGCTGGGGGTCTAATATGGGGCTGGGACCCATTCCCCCACATAGGAAGCCTCCTCTGAGACAATCTCCCTCAAGATTAAAAAAGTGCCACAGGTAGGTGCTGAACCAGCCTATTCTGTGCCTTTGCCCCTCCTACCAGTCTCATTATACTTTCCTCTTTACTTCTCTACTTCTAGGCCTTCCATTCAGCCAGTTTTTAGGTGGTTGTGAATGATGATTGTTCTGTATTTTAGTTGTAATTTTGATGTGGTTGTGAAAGGTGATGAATACAGGTGTTTAACTACACTGCCATCTTGGTTTCAGTCTATTTACCATTTTTTAAGAAAATAGTATTTTCTATGCTAGGATCATCTCTCCCTTGCCCCAACTTTGGCTACTAAAATGATAACTGCTCCCTTATTTTATCTTAAAAATGTTTGTGCTTATTTCCCCCTCTCAATCTTATTTAGGCCTGGCTTTCTTTGGGTCCTCTTCTACTAAGACAATGCATTTTCTCTAGGGTTACTTGAATCCCTAGAGCTTATCTTGGTTTAGGGAAGGATGATGTTTCTTCCTCTTGCAGTTTTTGAAGGGACCTTAAATAAGTGCATTTATACAAATAAATATGGATATTTAAATAAAAACAAGAATTTCAATTTTTGTTCATGAAGCCTTTTACAGAAATAAAACCACAAATCTGAAAAATTACTTTGATAGAATAATACACCAAATCTTGGTTCAAAAAAATGTGATCTCTATAGTTTATGACAACTTGCCTTAACTAATTTCAGACACTTATTAATCACTTTCCACTTTTTATTATATAATCTCCTGGCTGTATATTTTTACACTGTAAAGTTTAAAAAAGAGATTGAGTTCTTTTTTTTATAAAAAATATTTTTTATTAATTTTTTATACATATGTCCCCATTGCCCCCCTCCCTCCCAGGCATACACCAACCCCCCAAGTGTGTATGTTCATTGGTTATTCTTATATGCATGCATACAAGTCCTTTGGTTAATCTCTTATCTACCTCACCTAACTTTAATCTTCCTGCTGTAATTTCACAGTCTGATGCTTTACTGCCTCCCTATCTATCCTTTTGTTCATCAGTTTATAATGTTCTTTATTATCCACAAATGAGTGAGATCATGTGATGCTTCTCCTTCATTGACTGGCTTATTTCACTTAGCATAAGGCTCTCCAGTTCCAACCAGGTTGCTGCAAATGGTAAGAATTCCTTCTTTTTAATGGCAGCATAGAATTCCATTGTGTAGATGTACAACAGTTTTCTAATACACTCATCTGCTGATGGGCACCTAGGCTGTTTCCAAATTGTAGCTATTCTAAATGTTGCTGCTATGAACATGGGGGTGCATAAATCCTTTCTGATTGGTGTTTGTAATTTCTTAGGATAAATTCCTAAGAGTGGGATTACAGGGTCAAATGGGAGATCCATTTTTAGTTTTTTGAGGAAATTCCATACTGTTCTCCACAGTGGCTGCAATAATCTGCATTCCCACCAACAGTGCACAAGGGTTCCTTTTTCTCTGCATCCTCGCCAACACTTGTCCTTTGTTGATTTGTTGATGATTTGTTGATTCTGACAGGTGTAAGATGGTATCGCATTGTGGTTTTGATTAGCATCTCTCAGATGATTAGTGACTTTGAACATGTTTTCATGTGTCCTTGGCTTTCCTTCTGTCATCTTTTGAAAAGGTTCTATTAAGGTCCGTTGCCCATTTATTCATTGGATCGTTTATCTTCCTTTTATTAAGTTGTATAAATTGGATGTCGATTTTGGACATTAAACCTTTATCAGTGATAACATTTGCAAATATGTTCTCCCATACAGTGGGCTTTCTTGTTGTTTTGTTGATGGTTTATTTTGCTGTGCAAAAGCTTTATATTTTGATGTAGTCTCATTTGTTTATTTTTTCTTTAGCTTCAATTGCCTTTGGAGCAGTATCAGTGAAGATGTTCTTTTGGCATATGTCTGAGATTGTGCTGCCTGTGGATTCCTCTAGTATTTTTATGGTTTCCTTTCTAATGTTTAAGTCCTGTATCCATTTTTAGTTTATTTTTGTACATGGTGTAAGTTGGTGGCTCATTTTCATTTTTTTGCATGCATCTGTCCAATATTCCCAGCACCATTTATTGAAGAAGCTATCTTGGCTCCATTGAATATTCACGCCTCCTTTGTCAAATATTAGGTGAGCATAGTGTTGTGGGTGGATATCTGGGTTCTCTATTCTATGCCATGTGTCTATATGCCTGTTCTTGTGCCAGTCCCAGGCTGTTTTGAGAACAGTTGCTTTGTGATATAGCTTGAAAACTGGTATTGAGATCCCACCTATTTTATTCTTCTTTCTCAGAATTGCTGTAGCTATTCATGGTCTTTTTTTGTTCCAGATGAATCTATAAATAATTCTTTCTAGGTCTGTGAAATATGTCATTGGTATTTTAATGGGTAGTGCATTGAATCTATAGATTGCTTTGGGTAGTATGGATATTTAATGATGTTGATACTCTCAATCCATGAACATGGTATGCTATTCCATCTGTTAAGATCTTCCTCTATCACTTTATTCAGTGTCCTGTAGTTTTCTGCATATAGGTCTTTAGTTACGTTAATTCCTAGGTATCTTAATTTTTTTGGTGTGATGCTAAATGGGATTGTTTTATTAGTCTCTCTTTCTGTAATTTCACCATTAGTGTATAGAAATGCCACAGACTTCTTAGGATTAATTTTTGTATCCTGCTACATTGCCAAATTCATTAATTAAGTCAATTAGTTTTGGAATGGACTCTTTTGGTTTTTTTATGTACAGTATCATATCATCTGCAAATAAAGACAGCTTTACTTCTTCTTTTCCAATTTGGATGCCTTTTATTTCTTCTTCTTGTCTAATTGCAATGGCTAATACTTCCAGTACTATGTCGAACAGGTGAGGTGAGAGTGGGCATCCCTGTCTTGTTCCTGTTGTTAGGGGAAATGGTTTTAGTTTGTACCCATTGAGTATGATGTTAACTGTGGGTTTATCATATATGGCTTTTATGATGTTGAGGTATGCTCCTTTTATTCCCACTTTCCTGAGAGTTTTTATCAAGAAGGGGTGTTGGACTATGTCAAAAGCTTTTTCTGGGTCAGTTGATATCACTATGTGATTTTTATCTCAATTTGTTTATGTGATGTATCACATTTATTGATTTGCTGATATTGTACCATCCCTGCATTCGTGGGATGAATCCTACTTGGTCATGGTGTATGATCATTCTGATGTACTGCTGGGTCTGATTTGCTAGAATTTTGTTGAAGATTTTGACATCTATGTTCATGAGAGATATTGGCCTATAATTCTCTTTCATTGTGTTGTGTTTATCTGGTTTTGGTATTAGGGTGATGCTGGCTTCATAGAAAGTGTTTGGAAGTGTTCCTTCTTCTTGAATGTTTTTTAATAATCTGAGGAGGATAGGTTTTAATTCTTCCTTGAATGTTTGCTAAAACTCTCCTGTGTAGCCATCTGTTCCCGGGCTTTTATTTGCTGGAAGTTTTTATATGACTGCTACAATTTCTTCCATAGTTATTGGACTATTGAGATGCTTGGCTTCCTCCTCATTGAGTTTTGGAAGGTTATATTTTTCTAGGAATATGTCCATTTCTTGCAGGTTGTCCAATTTGTTGGAATAGAGTTGTTCATAGTATTTTTTTAACAATCCTTTGTATTTCCGTAGCATCTGTTGCTATTTCTCCCCTTTCATTTCTGATTTTGTTTATTTGGGTCTTCTCTCTTTTCTTCTTGGTGAACCTGGCTAGAGTTCCATCAATCTTGTTTATTCTTTCAAAGAACCAGCTTTTGCGTTTGTTGATATTTTGAATTTTTTCTTTGGTCTCCAACTTGTTATCTCGGCTCTGATCTTCACCATTTCCTTCCTTCTGTTTACACTGGGCTTATCTTGTTACTCTCATTCTAGCTCTTTGAGTTGTAGGGTTAGGTAATTTTTTACCATTGTTTCCTGTTTGTTTTTTTTTTTTTTTTGTCGTAGGGTTGTAGGGCTATGAACTTCCCGCTCAAGACTGCTTTCACTGTGTCCCATAAACTTTGTATTGTTGTGTTCTCATTGTCATTTGTTAACATGATGTTTTTTCTTTCTTCCTTGATCTCTCTGGTTACCCAGTCATTGTTTAATAGCATGCTGTTTAGTCTCCATGTGTTTGATTTTTTTCTACTGTTTTTATTATAGTTGATTTCCAGTTTTATGCCACTGTGGTCTGAGAAAATGCTTGATATGATTTCTATCTTCTTGAATTTGAAGAGACTTTTCTTATGACCCAACATATGATCTATCTTTGAAAATGACCCATGTATGTGCACTGGAAAAGAATGTATATTCTGTGGCTTTGGGGTGAAATGTTCTTAAGATGTCAATTAATTCCATCTGGTCTAGTGAGTCATTTAGGATTGATGTTTCTTTGCTGATTTTTTGTTTAGAGGATTTGTCCAGTGGTGAGAGTGGGGTATTAAAGTCTCCTACTATGATTGTATTGCTGTCCATCTCTCCCTTAAGACCCCCCAGGAGTTTTTTTTAATGTATTTAGGTGTTCCTTTATTGGGTGCATATATGTTTACCAGATGTATTTCTTCTTGTTGGGTTGTTCCCTTTAGTGTTATGAAGTGGCATTATTTATCTCTTGTTATGTCCTTCACTTTGAGATCTAATTTGTCAGATATAAGTATTGCTACCCCAGATTTTTTTTCATTTCTATTTGCCTGAAATACCATCTTCCATCCCTTGACCCTCAATCTGTGTGCATCTCTTTTCCTGAGGTGGGTTTCTTGTAGACAGCAGATATGTGCATCATGTTTTCTTATCCAATCGATTACCCTATGTCTCTTGATTGGAGCATTTAATACGTTTACATTTAAAGTTATTATTGATAGGTATTTATACATCGCCATCTTTAGTCTTTAGCCCAGAGTTCCTTCTTTGCTTCCTATTTCTTTTTATTACTGCAGACCCTTTAACATTTCTTGCATTGCTGGTTTGGTGGTAATATATTCCCTTAGTCCTTTTTTGTCTGTGAAGCTTCTGATTTCACCTTCAATTTTGATTGAAAGCTTTGCAGGTTACAGTATTCTTGGATTCAGACCCTTCCTTTGCATGATTTTGTATATTTCATTCCATTCTCTTCTGGCCTGATGAGTTTCTGTTGAAAAAGCAGTAGCTAGTCTTATGGGGGTTCCTTTTTAGGTAACTCTCTGTTTCTCTTTAGCTGCTTTTAAGAATCTTGCTTTGTCATTGCTTTTGCCAATTTAATTATAATGGGCCTTGGTGTCGGTTTTGTGGGGCTCATTTTGCTTGGGACTCTGTGAGCTTCTTGGATTTGTGTGTTTTTTTTCTTTCCTATTTTGGGGAAATTTTCTGTCATTATTTCTTCAAACAGATTCTCTAATTCAGTTTCCACTCTTTCTGGAACTCCAATTATGAGAATGTTGTTTTGTTTCATGTTATCCCAAAGTTCCCTTAGGCTCTCCTTTTCCTTTTTAATTTTTTTTTTCTAGAAGCTGCTCTACTTGGGTATTTTTTCCTACCATGTCTTCTAGCCACTGATGCGGTCCTCTGCTTCTTCTAGTCTACTTTTGATACTTCCTATTGAGTTCTTTAAAGCAGTGATGTCATTTTTTATTTCTTTGTGCATTTCTTGATGCTTCTTCTTCATTTCCTCTTGGCTCTTACTCAGATTGTCGATTTTGTCTTCCATTCTTTTCATCCACCTTATGATCATTTCTCTGAACTCTTTCTCTGGCAGGAATATTTCTGCTTCTATTTTGTTCACTTCCTTTTGTGGTGATACCTGCCTATCTGTCGTATGCGGGCTGTTTCTTCTTCTGCCCATGGTTTTTCTTCTCTGGGTTTCTGGTTATGTAGTTCTCTCTCCTACCTTGATTCAAAGGCACAACTACAAGACAACCTGGTGCACACACAAGGCACTGAACAGAAATGTATTCACAATGTTAATAATCACCAATAAGATGACTACCAATGAAAGACAATTTAGGGGTAAGTAGAGAAAGAAGAAGAGGAAAATTAGGGAAAAAGAAAGGAAAGAAGTGCCAAAATCAGATTGGGCGAGGGAGAAAAAAATAAATAACTAAGTGAACAAAAAATAACATAACATAAAATAAAATAAAATAATGGAGAAGAAGAAAAAGAAAAGAGAAAGATAAACAAATCAGAGAGAAATGAAAGCAGATAAGAAAGAAAAGGGGAACAAAATATAGGTGTCAGGAGAACACTCCAATAGAACAGTCACTAATCCCAATAAAGGCCAGCAACCAGTACCTAGAGATTAATACAAACTGCAAATAACAACTGGTATTGAGGGTGGGGAGGGAAAAGAGAGGTAGAAAACAAAGCAAGCAAAAAGCAAAATAAACCAAGTAGAATAAGCTAAAACAATCTCACAAAAAAGTTAAAAAAATCGATATAATCACTGTTCAGGCAAATAGCAACAACAGGTCATAGAGAAAACACAACTTTTTGGCTAGTGAAGACAAGAAGAGAGAGGTTTGTATGGATTTGTAGTAGGGGATTTGAAATTAGATATATAAGTGGGGTGAAATTTTAACCAGGTAAAGAGAAAGAATAGGGAGAATCTAAAGTTGGAAAAGGGAAAGAGAAACAAGACAACAAAATGGGGAAAGTTAGGAGGAAAGTATTGGCATAAAGGTAGATTTGAGTTGGAGTAAAATTATGCTAAAGAAAAGATGAAAATAGAATGTAAAACTCTAATCCCGAAGTAAAATAAAGAGAAAACAAAATGATACTTGTTTTTTTCCAAAAAGGTAAAATACTAGTAGTAATAATACTAGTTGAAAACAAAAATGTAATAATTAAAAAGGTAAAATCAATTGCGGTGGAAAGAAAAAAAATAGTCTTTTAATTAAAATATGTAAAAATGAAAAATAAAAAAAAATTAAAAAAGAAAAAAAAATAGAATGGTCATTCACTTCCACTATTATTCTGCTTGGCACTCCTGTTTCCCAGTTGGGAAGGTATTGCAGTTCCCTGTGTTGCACTGTTGATGTTTTAATCTCTTTATTCTTTTGTGTTTATGCGAGAGTCAATTTGTGCGTCATCCAGTGGGTGGCAGTGTTTTGGAATTGATCTCTGAGACAAAGCACAGGATCTCTCTAGGCTGTGCTCAGATCCTGCTACTCTGTGGTTCTCATAACCGGTTTGTGGGGATTTTGCAGCCGGGACACTGTAATAATTCCCAAGCTGTCCCTCTGCCTCAGATAAAAACAAGTCCTTTTCCAGAGCTCCCCTCTGTCAACAGCTCGGAGAGTTTGCCTCCATACTTAGCAATCACACCCTGCCCCACCTCCAAGGACCTCTCCAGAGGCAGCTTTCCTGCAGCCTGGTTCCCACAGTGTGCATGTCTCTGTTCTGAGGGGCAGGAGACCTCACCTTATCCCAGGCGAAATCTGATCTTTCTGTGTGCCTTGTGGATCTCTGAATCCACCACCCGCTTGTCTGCGCCAATTGGAGAGTGGTGTTCTGAGTCCCTGTCTGTTCCTTGAGTGATTCAGCCACAGTATTCATACCGCCACAGACATCCACCTCCCTCTGCAAGATGGTGCGCACTCCTTGTTCTTGCTGGTGGCTCCGGCCGACAAAAACCCCGTGGTAGTGGGTCTACCTGGCCAGGAGGGCCCGGTCCAGCAGTTCCCTGCCTTCTCCTGGAGGATAACTGACTCTTAACTTGCCAACAAACACTCCCCGTGCGACTCTCCGCTGCTCCCTCTCCCTCTGCCTATTGACAAAGCTCCAGACACGTCCGTCTAGTCCCCCGCCATTTTTTTTCTCAAGATTGAGTTCTTAATACTAAATTCAAATTGCCCTTATCCACTAGTGTATACATGTAATGTACATAAAATACTACATAAATGTTATTAGTTTAACTATTATGACTCTTTATTTTCACAAATAGGGAATTCTTTGAAATATCTGAGGCCTTAAGAACTTAATACTTACAATACATAACACAATATGCGAGAATCATAAAATCAGAGTGCCCTGTCATTTATTTTTTGTTTGCTTTAAGCAAAAAGTTTGATGAGATATGTTTTTAATTTGTGTTGCTTAAGATTCCACTTTTAGCAACTCAGTTTTGAATTCTATGTTATTGTTCAATGATAAAAGGACCTATACAATAGCCACTTGAAAGAGGACAGAAGCTCCATAAGCATCTGGTTTAATTTACAGCTCTTGTTCATTACCCTCATGTAAAATCTCAGAACATATGTGGCCAAGGCTTCTGGAATGAAACCTTAATTTAATATTCTAAAGTTATGAACTAAATTTGTTTAAAATTAATGATTACTTTCTGTGCAACTTTGTTTTTGGTGCAGTAGAATACTGTGGACAGTGAATAATGATCATCCAGAGACCTGGAAAATGTAATTTTTACCTGATTTGGTTTCTATTCAAATTCATTTTCTCCTTGAACTTTAAAGTAAATTGTAAGCCACTATATTCTGATAATAAACAATTTTAGAGGAGAATTTAGGCAAGAAAAATAAATAATGATACTAATCCCAAATTCCCTGTTACTTCCTAGCAGAGGGAAGGCAAAATGTTAGTGATGTGTGGGTGGTCAACCATCCCCTACTCAGGTACTCAGTATATTGTTTTCTGTGGCATGTTGCTCATCTCCAAAATATGAAGACTTATGTCCTTCAAAATTCAGCACTAAATCCCCAATCCAACTAACCAGTTATAAAGAAATTGATTAGGTAGATAGATATATAGACAGATGATAGAAAGAAAGGGTAAACGCATGAGCTTACATACATATGTGTGTATGTTACCTTGTCAGTTGATGAATAGCAGTCTAAAAATGAGTATTACATTTAAAAAATAAAAAAGCAAATAAAGATATTAGAAAATAATTTTCTTGCTGTATTTAACCATTATATGTTAAATTTATCACTTGCAAATAAGCCTTAATATATTATTTATATTTATATCTTTATATTAAGTATGTAACCTATATTTCTTCACCTATATATCTTAACACATATAGTTCTGTCTGTATAGGAGTGTGTGTGTGTTTGTATCAAAAGATAGATGTATGTTTAGAATAAACCAAATAAAAGAAATTTTACATATTGAGAAAGAAATGCTATCCTATTTAATCATTTTTACATGTATTCGGAGTGAAACAGTAAATGCAATAACAGGAGATTTAAAATATTATCAGAAAGCTGATCGCAATTGAAATGTATTGATGGTACTGCCATCATGACTATTTTTCTGAGTAACCACAGGTCCTCCCAGCTCACCAAGAAGTGATTACTATAGCAGTTTTTAAGTTCTCATGTGATCCTACCACTCTGGCCACAGTTTGTGCATTTAGGAATGGGAACCAGACACAGGTTGAACCAATTAATCTACCTCAAAGTTTAGAACTTTAAATTCATAGTCTACATCAAGTAAGCTTTTTTTTTCTGCCATTTGAAATAAAAGTCAGTTTGCATGACCGTGTGAAGTCCATGTATGAAGAGAAAAAAGAAGAAAAAGGATTGTTTACAGTTCCTCTTTCCTTAATCTTAGCTGCAACCCTGCATTATTCTTATTTAGCTGTTTAACCATTTATTGGATTTCATCAGGAAATAAATTTTTACTTTTTCAAAATGCATTCAAGATGCCTTTCTGCTCTTTGCAATCAAAGAATAATAAAATATAATGATTGATAGTCACTACTGTTGTTTCCCCAATGTCTTAGCACACACACCCCCAGTGACATACCAAACAATCAATAATTGTTGAATACAAGAAATAGTAAAGAAAATATATTTGATTTTATATTGGTTATTTCTGATGTGATATGTGTTTTTGTAAATGTGTTAATCAAAATTCTAACTCAAAGCATGGCTGCCAAATAACTGATATGTATTGTATTAACATTACTAATATAGTCAGTCAGTTTTCCCCATAGAAATATTGAAATATTAACTTTACATCTAGCTGTTTTAAATACTATCTTTTTTTATAAATGGTAATTGAAAATGCAAATAATATAGCTCTAATAGTTTCCATTTTTTTAAATCCTCCAGCACTCTCTCCAAATAACAACACCTATATAGCAAGAATGCAAATTTCCTTTGTTTGGAATTGTATTTGTCTAAAAATCAAAACATAATGTGTTGGGGAACTAACTCAAAAAAGTTGTATGCCTTGTTTTCCAAGAAAAACACCACTTTTTTAATGAATTGAACAAAGCGCACTCAGTTCACATGAGACTAACAGTGGTTCTGGATCCCCAGGAGGAGTTGTCCTTTCAGTGAACAGTTTGTCTTGATCTGAAGCCAAGGAAAAAGATTGTTCTTAAAAACCTTTGCCTCAATATTTCATGTTTTAGAACCTTTCGGGGATCTCTCAATAGTGTTTTTGGTATAGTGTTTTAGTGTTGTTTCTTGAAAATATCTTTATAAACAAAGGGTTGTAAAGGATGCTTCTCAGTGTATAATCTAATAAAAGTCCTGAATTTCACTGTACTTTTAAATGCTTTCTGAATTTCTACATACCTTAGTGTACATAAGAATTTCATTTTATTATTCTTTGTTCGCTATTAATTACTCACAAAGGATAATTAGATATTCACATTTAGATGAAGAATGATAACCTGTTATGATTTTTCAAATGTAATGTTCTGTATTAAAAAGCCGAGGTGTGAGTTGAAATATAAATGACCCAGATGTACTCACACTACCATAAATAGTAAGTCTCTCACTTTAGTTAGCCTGGCACAAGTTCTTATATATACATTACTTGTCTTCTACCAATTTCCAGGGGGATACTATAAAAATGTTAATTCAGTCCACAAATCACATTAATATCTTTAGAAAAATTGAATTGTGAATATCAATGTAATGTAGGCCTGTGTGGCCTATTTCCACAGGATGGATTTAAGATATAATGCTAAAGCTGTAGCAGAAGCGGGTTTCTGTTTATTTATTTATTTTGCTTTCTTTTTTAAATATAATGCTCTTTGGCAAGCGACTATTTGGAAACTAACAAAGGAAGACTATTGTACCTTAGTAAACCCACTAAGACCAGTCCTTGGCAAAACTCTGTGCTGCCATTAGCAGGAAATGAGTGGGAGCCCCAGGTCCCTGGTACACTGATGAGACATACTTGCACCCCTCTTCCGTCTCCCTCATCCCTTGCCAGAGGTCAACAAAACTCATCTCATTAAGCCCTTATCTACATCCACCACAATCACCACATATAGACCAACACTTCCCCATCAAGCTTAATTCATTGAATTGTAATCCAGATATGATTCTGTTCATCACCTTTTCCAACTCCTCCCATTACTAAAATTATCTTCTGGAACTCAAGATTATATTTTAGCAAAATCTCCTCTAAACTGAACTGCTTCTCCAAACTATCCATTTTCCTTCAAGTCCCAGAGAAAACATTTATTCCAACTGAGGATATCGATTCCCCTGCAGCCCTCTAAAATGATGGCTGTTTTTATCCAATGTCCTTTGTTCCCCTGGGGACAAGGGTTTTCTTTTTAATGTCTTTATTGATTAAGGTGTTACATATGTGTCCTTATACCTTCACTGCCTCCCACTCCCCCACTCAAGACCTTACCGCCCTGTTGTCTGTGTCCATTAGTTAGGCTTATATGCATGCATACAAGTTCTTTGGTTGATATATGTCTCCTTACCCACACCCTCCCCTACCTTCCCTTTGAGGTTTGATGGTCTGATTTATGCTTTTCTGTCTCTGGATCTATTTTTGTTCATGTTTTAGTTTATGTTGTTCATTATATTCCATAAATGTGTGAGATCATGTGATATTTATCTTTCTCTGACTGGCTTATTTCACTTAGCATAATGCCCTCCAGTTCCATCCATGTTGTGGCAAATGGTAGGAATTCCTTCTTTTTAATTGCAGCGTAGTATTCCATTGTGTAGATGTACCACAATTTTTTAATCTACTCATCTGCTGATGGGCACTTAGGCTGTTTCCAAATCTAAGCTATGGTGAATTATGCTGCTATGAACATAGGGGAGCATATATCTTTTCTGATTGGTGTTTCTAGTTTCTTGGGATATATTCCTAGAATGAGAGAGTTCAATTTTTTGAGGAAACTCCATACTGTTTTCCACAGTAGCTATACTAATCTGCATTCCCACCAGCAGTACATGAGGTTCCTTTTTCTCCACATCCTCACCAGCACTTGTCATTTGTTGATTCATTGATGGTAGCCATTCTGACAGGTAAGAGATAGTACCACATTGTTGTTTTGACTTGTATCTCTTGGATGATTAGTGACTTTGAGCATGTTTTCATATGTCTCTTGGCCTTCCTTCTGTCTTCTTTCAAAAAGTATCTATTTAGGTCCATTGCCCATTTTTTTATTGAATTATTTATCTTCCTTTTGTTAAATTGTATGTGTTCCATGTAAATGTTGGAAAATAAACCTTTATTGGTGATAACATTGGCAAATATGATCTCCCATGAAGTGGGTTTTCTTGTTGTTTTGTTGATAGTTTCTTTTGCTATGCAAAAGCTTTTTATTTTGGTGTAGTCATATTTGTTTATTTTCTCTTTAGCTTCCATTGCCCTAGGAGTAGTATCAGTGGAGAAATTGCTTTGGCATATGTCTGAAAATCTGCTGCCTGTGGATTCCTCTAGTATTTTTATGGTTTCCCATGTTATGATTAAGTCCTTTATACATTTTGAGTTTATTTTTGTGTGTGGTGTAAGTTGGTGATCTAGTTTCATGTTTTTGCATGTGTCTGTCCAATTTCCCCAACACCACTTACTGAAGAGACTGTCTTGACTCCATTGTATGGTCATACCTTCTTAGTTGAGTATTAATTGAGCATAATGTTTTTGGTCAATTTCTGGGTTCTCTATTCTATTCCATTGATCTATATGTAATCTGTACTTGTGCTAGTACCAGGCAGTTTTGAGAATAGTGGCTTTGTAATTCAATGTGATATCTAGTATTGAGATTCCTCCAAGTTTGATCTTCTTTCTCAAGATTGATGTAGCTATTTGGGGCCTTTTTTTATTCCAGATGAAGTTTTGGAAAGTTCGTTCTAGGTCTGTGAAATATGCTGTTGGTATTTTAATGGGGAATGCATTGGATCTATAGATTGCTTTGGGTAGTATAGATCCAGGGAACAAGGATTGATAAAGATCTCCCTTAATACCCTTTACAGTCCCAGGTTTTAAATGTCATTAAAAGGTCATTAAATTGCACCTTTTACAATCCCACTTTGTTGTCTGATCTACTACACCAACTTCACTCCACCCTAGTTTTATATTTTGAAAATTGTAGATTTTTGGCTCATTGTTCTATTGTTACACTTTCATGATTCTTAGATAACTTAAATCAATGGAATGGCCTTTTCAATGTCCTGAATTCTCAGTTAATTGAACTTTTTCCCTCTAATGATCTTTAATTGGTCTTAGTCACTTAGTCACAATCATATGGTCATTGCTTTGAACTATCATCACTAAGAGCTGTAATTGCTTCACAGTATCAATCTCAAGTAGTGTTTTAATGCATTCAATTTTTTCAACTCACTCTTTCATATGCCAAACACTGACTACATCACTCCTTTGCTCAACCAAGACCTTCAATTTTTTGGATACCACTGACTTTTCATTGTCCTCATTTTCATCATGTGCTTTCTTCCCAGCTTTAATTGAATAGTCAATCTCTTTAATTATTTCATTTAATGTACTATAAATTTTCTTTCCCTAACTTGTTTTGGAGTAGTTCTATGCCTATATTATAGCTCTGGTGAGATCTAACTTTCCATGTACTCCATACCTGAACCCATGCTGTTGAACATAAGTAGAGACAGAAAAATATTCAGAATATGCACAAACTGTGCAGAATAATGTTAGTTTCAATATTAGTCACTGACCTCAAATACTTCCAAGAAGGTATAGAATATATTTCTAATCTATTTCCTCACTTTCTCTGCTAACTAACTGTTCTAGAGCTGCTCTTTCAAGGTTTCAACAATTCTCACTCATACTAGTTGACCCTGTGTAGTCTGAGTTCTTCACAAAAACAGAACTAGTAGCTTATATGTGTGCATATTTATCATAAGAAATGGTTTAATTATGAAGAATGAAAAGCCCCAAAATATGTAGTTAGAAAGCTGAAGAACCAGGAGAGCTGATGACACTATCATCTTAGTCCCAGTCTATGTTCCAGTGTGAAGCAAGGAGAAGACTAATGTCTCAGCTTAAAGACAAACAGAGAGAGAAAGAATGTTTTCTTGTGTAGCCTTTTATTCTATTCAGACCTTCAAAGAATTAGATGAAGCCCACCCACAATGAGGAGTATAATCTTCTTTACCAAGTCTACCAATTTAAATGTTAATCTGTACTCAACTCTATATTCATAGCAGCATTATTTACAATAGCTAAGATCTGGAAGCAGCACAAGTGCCTACCAGTAGATGAATGGATAAAAAAGTTGTAGGACATTTACATAGTGGAATACTATGCAGCTATAAAAAGAGGGATCCCTTACCCTTTGTGACAGCATGGATAGACCCAGAAAATATCATGCTAGGTGAAATAAGCCAAAGCAAGAAAGACAAATGTCACATAATCTCACTTATTTGTGGAATTTAATGAACAAAATGAATTGACCAATAAAATAAGACCTAAAACATGAAGACATGGAACAAACTGACATACCATGAAATAAGGTTTGGGGAATGAGAAGAGATAAGCCAAAAAAACTTATATATGTATATGCATAACCCATGGACACAGGAAACAGGGAGGAGGAGGGGCTGAAAGGAGGGGGTGAGAAGGGGAAAATGAGAGATATCTATAATACTATCAACAATATATATATATATATATATATATGTGTGTGTGTGTGTGTGTGTGTGTGTGTGTGTGTGTGTGTTAATCTGTTTTAGAAACACAGGCATACAGAGAAATCAGGTTTAACTTCTGGAAAATCCATAGCCCAGTCAGGTTGATGCTTTGTTTTCTTCTTCATTAAGAAAACAGAAGCATTCACAAGAGAACCCTTACAAACTATAGACCACATTGTTCACTCACCAACCAGACTCTGCCATACAGATATTCCTTTCATATGTGTATACTTTGTGCTATAAGCTAAGGTAAATCTTCAGTAAATAATATTTACCCTTGATTTTTCAGTAAATAATATTTACCCTTGATTTTTGAAAGACATTGCTTTAGCAATTTTCTCTGCTTTTTTCTCAGTCACATCTTTTTCTCCCAATGTGGATAATTCCCATCCTTGTTTAAACATACAGTCATGCACCACATAACAATGTTTCAGTCAAGGACTGATGGTGCAAATGACAATGGTACTACAACATTATAATGGAGCTGAATTCCCTAAAAGAAATGAAAGGATATGTGGTTAAGGATGATTTCTCCTAATCAGACATCACAGCAATGATACCAATGGAGCAAATTTTACCATCACAAAGTATGTCTTTTGGCATAAACATTATTTGTGCTAAAGGCAATAAAAATCCAGCTTATTCAAAAAATTATTTACCTTCTCCTCAACCATGCCTATGTTGACATGGGAAAGTGGACTGGTACCAGGAAGAAAGCTATTACCAGAGATCATTTTACCTAAGAAACTTGCCTGCAGAACAAAGCAAGCTTTGTTTTCCAAACATATCCCTGTCTTCCTATGAATGGCCTTCCCCCAGTGTGTCCCCAAGCCTCTATACCTTTTCTTAGCTCAAGATGTTATAGAAGCCTTCAATTGCTGACTGCCTTTGGGTCTCATATTTTTATGTGGTTCCCATGCATAAAATCAAATTTTGTTTTTCTTCCATTAATGTGTCTTATGTCAAAAAAATCTAGAAGAGTACAAGGAACATTTTTCTTTCCCAACATTATCTAATATAGTCTATGTATTTACTTACTCACTGTGCTTCTTGTCTACCCCACAAGAAATAAAGGCTTGAGGAGGACAGGGATTTTTGTATTTGTGTTGGATATTTTATCTCCGTAATCAAGAAACATGATGCAGGTACTCACTAGCTATTTGGTGAATGACTTATTAAATGAGAGAATAGCAAATGGTAAACTACTACCTGACTTCTGTTTGAGGAAGCCACACTGAGAAGAAAAGAAAGAGGCCTATTTTACTCCTTCAGTCTTCCACATAGAAGGCTATGATTCAGATAGTTTAAGAAACTTCCATAGTTCTAAGAATCTACAGGTCAGTGTTTTTCAAATGTTTATGAATAAAGGAATTACTACTTGTTTAAAACACAGATTGCTTTGCCTTGTCCCCAGAGAGTCTGTTTCAGTAAGTCTGTAAAAGACCCACTGGAATTTGCATTTTTAACAAGCATCCCATTGATTTTAATACAGCTCTGTAAGAAACTTAACGGTTCAGAAGTGATTCAAATTGGGTGGCTTATGTAAATGAAAAGTGGAGAGAAAATTCTTCATTATAGTTAACATGCTGAGTTAAAGAAAATGGGTCTGGTATGCATTCTTCTCAGGAGAGTCTTTAATGTAGAACAACAATTTGTAAAACATATTACAAAAACTCAGTTTAAATTTTTCCTTAGGGAATATGCCAATTTGGCCTTTAAAAGTGAGATCTAAGCCAAAGTTTTCATAGGAAAACAATTGTTTTTTAAAACTTTTATTTATGAGCACTATGGAAAACTTTAACTCACTGGGTACAGAAAAGGTTACTTAATTCCCGATGCCTATGAAGAGCTAATAGTAATCAGATGTGCATCATTCAATTTGTAGAGAATAAATTCTCTTATTTTGGATCTATAAAGAACTGAGCTCATGATAATCTTCATACTTGTGACATTCAGTTTTTCTCACAGCTACCTACTTTTCCATGGATTTCTGCCTGTAAAAATATATTTTGTTGTGTTTTGTTCTGATTTATTACTAAATGCAATAAATGGCATTGTAATAGATCTTGTCTCATCAACATTCAGAACTGTTCTCTAGCTTGAAAAGAAACAGTAAAGAAAAGACTTCTTAATTACACTACTCTTTCCCACTCATCAATTGACCATTCTTTCAAATAACCATAAATCAACTAATGTGGTATACAGTGCAGATAAATTAACAAATATCCACATAACATAGTGTATCTAACAATAAAAATGGATCCATTTGTAATTAGTTCTGTTGATTATCAGTATTTGATGGTTAGAGCTTATTAATATTACAAAAAGAAAACGTTTATTTTCTTTTATCCTTTTTATGGTTTTTAATTCAGAAGAAATCATGCCGTCTTTCAAAATTTCAAAGTCAATAATCAATTATTTTAAAAATATATTTTATTTATTTATTTATTTATTATTGAGAGTTTTATAAATGCCTCCTTTTTTCCCCCTCTTTATCATCCTTCACCTAGCTTCCAGACCTTCACATCACTATTGTCTGTTTCCTTGGGCTATGTATTATATTCATTTAAATCCTTTGGTTAATCTCTTTCTTACCCCCACTCTGAGTTTTGTTAGTCTATTCCATGCTTCCATGTCTGTAGACCTATTTTGTGTATAAATTTATTTTGTTCAGGTAGAAATGCAGACTGGTGCAGCCCCTGTGAAAAATATTATAAAGTTGCCTCAAAAAAAAAAAAAAAAGAATTGAACTGCTATTTAACCTAACCATCCCACTTCTGGGAATATATCCTAAGAATCCTAAAATACCAATCAGGAAGAATATATGAATCCTTATGTTTACAGTATTGTTATTTACAACAGTTGAGATCTGGAAATATTCAGCTCTTCATTGTTCTCTTTTCTTATCTATATCATTTCAAATACAAAAATCAAAGAGATTGAAGATAGATTAGAAGGGTTCTTCTACTATTTATTTCTTTGGCTAAAGCATCTCTGACATTGTGAATTTACTAGTTTAAGATAGGTTATAGCAGAAATGCAAAGTGAAATATAAAAGAGTTTAATATTCATTTAATATTATCCTTTTAGTTTAACAGTGACTTTTGGAACTCAAGACAAAGGGAATCTTTAGTACTAACTGAGATTTGATGTTATGTACTATTAGTTTACATAAAAATGACTTTAAAACAAACAAAGATGTTTCCTGTCATTTAGATTCCATTGGATAAGAGCTAGTGAGGAGAAAGTCAGTGGACAGAATAAAATTGACATCCCCTGGATTCTCAGTGTAAGTACCTTTGCTCACTTCTCCCTCACTAGCCCAGGAGAGAGAGGAAGGCTGAGGAAGAAAGGTCAGTGAACTACCTGCCCTGATGCCTTCCAGGAAACAGTAAACCAGCAAAGACTCGTTCCATTTGAACAAATTAACAATTTAAGACTATTTTGTGACTATCTACCTAATAAAAGAGTAATATGCTATTGGCCGTACCTTCATGATGACCAACAGCCAATCAGGAGTGAGTATGCAAATTAACCCATCATCTTTGTTGGGTTAATTTGCATACACAGTCTTTGAGCGGCTGGGGACAGGGCATCCCATACCACCCCCAGCCTCTCCTGGCCTCTGGGCAGTGTGGGAAGGCAGAAAGGCGGCTCTGGCTACAGCAAAGGCAATGCTGGCAGCCAAGGAAAGGAAGGCCCATTCTGGCACGAATCTTCATGCATCAGGCTTCTAGTTATATATATTTGAGTATCGAGTTAATATTATTACTTTAAAATAAATATTTTTATGTTTTTAGAATGAACATCCAGTCAAGATTGTGACGTAGATAAATGCTATGTTCACCTTCTCACATGACCACATCAAAATTACAACTAAACTAAAAAATAACTATCATTGAGAACTGCCTGAAGTCTATCTGTTCAGTAGTCCTACAAATACAAATACAAATATAGGTGAGGTGAAGATGTGAAACAAGCTGGTCTCACACCGTGTATGGTGGTTGAAAACATGAAAGGATATCTTGGTTTCAGAAGTTACCTCTAAAGAACAAGGGATTCCACCACCACACTTTGAACCAGAGCTCAGGATTCCAGGCCTGAGATGAGATGTCCTTATAACTTCTGGCTAGGAAAAAAACATGGGAATTACAGCTGAGTGAGAAAGAGAACTCTGGATCCCCGGGTATTTTATTTAAACAACCTGTGCATGGGTTTAATCTTTCTAAGTTCCAGTGTTAGAGCAGCAGCTTGAAAAGTGTAAGGGATGTACAGGAAAGAACTTAACTGGATTTATGGTGAGGACTGAATGAGCAGTTTTCCCCCATAGAAAAATGCTCGCAGAAATCATTGTTTCTTTGCTGAACCCTCCCTCTTCAGGCACAGGTAATGCCATATATGAATCCCCATCCACTGGCTAATGCTGTCCACCCCGCCCTAGTGATTCTCTGAGACTTAGCTTACCCAATGTGTAGGCCTACCTAGCCATTTCAAGTGGCTTTTCCATACAGAGGGAATAACTTGCCTCATGCAGTAGATTTTTTAAAAAATCTCTCAAAGGTTCAAAAATGCAAATAAGCAGTCATTGGCCTTGGCTTGCCCAAAGCCTGGCACCAGAGGCAACCATCCTCAATTTTCTGTTTAGCCTTTTCCAGGTACCTCCAAACTCAGCACAAACAGCAATCATCTGCAGATCACTATGTAGCTCATACCAGGTCATTGCTGGCAGAGCAAAGGCAGTGGTGGAGCTTAGCCTGCACCAGAGGCCCTTCCAAGAGGCCACAGAACAAACACTTGTGGTGGCCAACTTCATACCACACCAGAATACCACTTAACCTCATCCACAAATGACAAAGGTAAAGTGTGGACTTGCCAGGCAACACAGCCCCACTAAAGCAAATCCTTATTCACGGGGTCAGCACTTACCCAACAGCTTTCCTACAATAGCTACAGTCTGTCAGCCTGAGGGCCAATTGCTTCTATTGACATGCAAACAGCAATCAAGGAAGACTCAACTGTAGCAGGAGGGCACATAGAAACTGTGCCCTCCTATTAAAGCTGAAGTTACCAGGGAGACTGTACAACTGGACCCCACAGGACAACTAATATATAAGGCTTCTCTACCTAGACCAGGAGATATAGCAGGTCTACCTAATATTTATATATATATATATATATATATATATA